>OZ012707.1:18873409-19381956 GCA_963942595.1 Cylloceria caligata | reverse complement strand
AATTTATCGAATGGACCATTACATGGCACTAGTTCTCTGTTTTTATCATACACCTTATGTTTACACACACATCCCGGATGATAAAACAGTTTCGGGCACGTCTTGCATCGCACTACCTGACTTTTTATAGCTTTTTTGCACGCTGAACAACGATATTCATCGTACTCAGTCGTGCTATCCATTTCGTCCGTGTTCGCACAAATGCCGTGGTATGCGCTATTGTCGTGTCACCGTGGCAGCGCGAATCGTCGCCGTCACCACTTTCACACGAACTTTAATATCTAAAATTGTTCGCAATACCACGATCTCGATAGCTATCAGAATCATCTATCGTTCTAAATGCTCATTACACAAAACCGCACATTTCGTAATAGTCTTATCCTTATTATAGACTTATATTTCACAAAAAATTGGCTCAAAGACGGAGCACATTTGACACACGTCTCAACGTCTCTAGACAGAGAGAGAGAGAGAGAGAGAGAGAGAGAGAGAGAGAGAGAGAGAGAGAGAGAGAGAGAGAGAGAGAGAGAGAGAGAGAGAGAGATTTTGATTTGATTTTGATTTGTTTATTATGCCTTGGCAAGCCTTTGGCAAAATGATACATTCAAAAGTAAATAAGACTAAAAGTAAGATTAAAATATATAATAGAAATACTATAATTAGAATATAAAATATAAATGAAAATATAAACTAAGAATATGCAATTAAAGACAATCTAAACTAACATCTTTAACCCTAGCATGTATCTACATAGTTAAATAAATAAGTATAGATTCGATGCTTAAAAACTTCTAAACTCGGCGACGTAGTAATATTGGATGGTAACGAGTTCCAGAAATAAATGCCAGATAGCGAAAACCCTTCATGGTAAGTCGCTGTACGGTGAGAAGGGATGACAAAGCTTGGTCCAGGTTGCCTTGAGGGTCGTTCAACTGGAGTTGTTGTTCGTATAAATAATTCTTGTATGTAGGCTGGTGTACTTTGACGGACAACCTTAAACATAGCTATACCAAGAAAGTAAAGACGTCTTGATCGTACTGTGATCCAGCCAAGTTGACGTCTAAAAGTTGTGATATGAGTGTCTCGTCGCAAGTCAACGATAAAACGAATACAATAGTTGACAAGGCGTTCTAATTTTGTATTTAGTACATCTGATAAGTTGTGGTAGACAAGGCAGCAATAATCTAATTGAGGGAAAATAAGAGAAGTGATAAGTAACTTCCTTACTTCCATGGAAAGAGCATTACGATGAAATTTTAACTTGTGAATAATAAAATGCACTTTTTGTGATATATGCTGTACTTGAGATTTCGACGACAAGTTACACTCCATAGTGACACCCAGATTGCGGGCTTCGTTGACGAATGGAAGAATAACACCATTTAGTGTGATCGGTAATATTTCAGAGAAATCCAGCTGGCGGGTGTAAGAATTACTGCCTAGTATAAGAATCTTAGACTTAGAAATATTGAGTTTGAGACCATTTGTTACCGCAAAGTTAGCTATAGCATGGACATCTTCAGATATCAACCTAATGCCCTGGTTGAGTTGTGACGGACAACAATCAAGATAAATTTGGGTGTCATCAGCAAATATCATGTGCTGTGAATTTTGTAATGCAGAACCGATGTCATTGATGTACAGCGAGAACAAGAGCGGTCCAAGGACAGAACCCTGCGGGACTCTTGACGTCGTAGGTAGCCAGGTAGAGCAGTCTCCGTGATCATCAATAACTGCTTGAGTTCTTCCTGTCAGATATGAGAAAATCCAGTCCAGAACCGAATGAGAAAGTCCGATTTTCTTTAGTTTCAAAAGAAGTTGTAGATGCGGAACTGTATCAAATGCTTTACTAAAATCAAACAAAATTAGGATGGTCATGCGTCTTCTATCTATATTACGCCTAACATCTTCGCAAATACGCAGAAGGGCTGACTGAGTGCTGAACCCACTACGGTATCCTGATTGACGTGCATCAAATATCTTATTGCTATCAATCCAATCAGTCAGTTGTCTATGAATAAGCCGCTCCAGTATTTTCGACACTTCAGACAGATTAGCTATTGGTCGCGTATCTGATGGTGAGAGAGGCTTTTTTATTTTAGACAAGGGCCGAAGAAAAGCTTTCTTCCAGTACTGAGGAAACTCTGAAGATACAAGAGAGAGGTTAAACATAGCTGTTAGGATAGGGCAAGATACCGTAAGCGATTTAAATAAAGAGAACATGGAAATACCATCAGGACCAGCTGCATACGATGTTGAATTTGAGTTGCCGGAGATAGTAAGATGTACTTGTGAGCAAGTAATTTCGGAAAAACTAAACGTTGGACGAACTGGCTGGATATTGGAACTGAGCCTACAAAACTCATCATGCGAACACGGTGGCAGTTGACTAGATATTTCAGAATAGAATGCAGAATAGAGAGAGATAGAGAGAGCGAGAGAGAGAGAGAGAGAGAGAGAGAGAGAGAGAGAGAGAGAGAGAGAGAGAGAGAGAGAGAGAGAGAGAGAGAGAGAGAGAGAGAGAGAGAGAGAGAGAGAGAGAGAGAGAGAGAGAGAGAGAGAGAGATCGAAAAAACGCCTTGGTCGGGAAGCGAGGTTTCGAGGGATTCGCGTCACGCTGCGCTGTACATCCGAGTCGCTTCTGCTATTCCTTTTATGACTAATACCGAATGTAGTTCTGCGATAATGTTAAACTTATTTTAATTCTTAATAGTTTGTAGCATGGAAGGGCATATATATCTACCACAGTAAATAAATGTTAATTGTTTTTATATCCTTTCACGATACTGACTGTTTAGTAAAACAATGTAATGGCTTTTCGATTTTCATTAATGTTTAAGTTTCATACTTGCAGTTCTATCCTGTATCCTTTTTAGTGAGCATTTCGTTTCTGAATTCTTATCATAATTTTAAGTTAAAATTGTTCGTGAGTCCAATTTATTGTATATCAAATGGCTGCTTAGGTTTGCAGTGGATCGCAAAGTATGTATTTTATAAGTATGTATTGTTTCGAGGGAACACTCCTCGTCTTATGGTGTTAACACAGAGAGAGGAGAAAGATGGCATTTTCCCTCACCAGCAACTGCTACCGTAGCTTTGAGTCGTCTTTGCCATCTATCCAATGACTAATATGAGTCATCTTTCTTATTTTATCCTATTTTAACTCTGGCTATCTGTATGATATTATTGCTTAATTCTTATATCGAACTCGCGTTTAGATGTTTTATTCCTTTTAAATTATCGATTTATTTACTAGATATATCTATATTTTCCGTCACCAGAATATTTACTTCGTAGAGTCCAAATTTCTGCTACAATTGTGTTTCAATTGTTATTTGTCTACTCAGAAATTTTGAAAAGCTGCCTTTTGAGCTTTTGGTGTTCTGACGTCAAAAACAAATTCCAATTTTCCATCAATACAATTAATAAAATATGTATCTTCGTGTAATATCGAATATCAATTTTTCGTTTACTGCAACATTTGTCGTAGCATATAAGAACTTCCAAAGCAACGAAGATGTTGCCAGGACAGTCGATCTACTTTCGTGACCCAGATACGGTACACGATAGGGAGAAGGGAGCGAGCACCCAACAGTCGCCAACAGAGTAAGTGAGTACAAACCAATTAAAGACTTTCGTGACACGCGCCGCCAATGATATCCACAGGCCATGCAGGGAAAGCTCTTCATACGAAATTCAGGCCCCTCCACACTGACCGTTAGAGTGGGGCAGTGCCCTACCAACTCTTAGTTTTTCGTTATTAGGTTCAAGGAGCGATTTTATGTTAACTCTCTTTCGAGAAGACTGTACCTCGGGTCTCCCCCTACCAGCACTGTTAACTCACGTCTGATGGTCGACGGATAATTTTGTAAACTAGACCTACCATCCAGAATTTACCTCGGCCAAGAGAACTGCCATGACCAGATGTTTTTGCACGGTCGGCTCGGAAAAACCCTGCGCTCACCGGTTCTGGATCAAGTTGGACCTACCCCCTCAGGGGCGGTGACTAACTTAGCCATCACCGGTGATGCGGAAGGGTCGAAACCCCTCCACATCCATAGTCTGTTTCCAGCGGGGGCCACGGGGAGGCGAAGTCACCAGTTCTTTTACTCGATCCCACCAGGTCACCCGGAAAATATCCAGATAGTTCGGCCTCAGTGGCTCGGTTGTACCGGCTGGCCACTTGCTTAGAGCGCTGGCCCCTGCATCTGCCGATTACAGCCCCGTTATTAGGTACAGTGGTGAACCTGCCAGTCCCCTCTTGGTGCACACCGTGTGTTCCCACTGCCCTGCCTCGGTGCGGCTGCAGGTCTCACCCGCTTTCACTGTCATTATACCTGTATAATCTGTGGTAACTATAGGACCCGACCACAGTGCAGGCTTATGATCTTCTTTAAAAGAAAGAAAGATATTGGAGCATGGTTACGTCAGGACGTAACACCTCCTCCTTTAAAACGATTATTAGGAGAAACCTAATAATCGAAATAACGAACATGCAATTACAATACTTCTTTTTGTTTTTGCAATTAGTAAATATTATTATGTTTTTCAGTGTACTGAATTGGAATCTATGATTGATGACAGATTTCGTTATCACTCTTTTTTTGTTATCAAAGATTTTATTGAATTTACTTGTAGCAAAGAGATGGTAGGTATATATAATTTTCTTAATATTAATAAGCGTAACTTGCCTTGAGTACAATTACTGATTGATTACGCACATGTAAGGATCTATTTCCCGGAATATTTTCCTTTTATGTTAAATTAATCGATTATTTCCATTACTAGACTACTTGGTTCTGTTTCAGATTTCTTATTTGCTTACTTATTTGTTACTAAGATACTTTCATTTTTATATGTTGTTGGATAATCAGCTGGCGCACGGCGATGGATATTCGCCGTGCGTCGACCTGTTGCTGTGCTCGAGCACGCAGCGTTCGGTTGGGCGGAGATAGCCGAGGTAGGGCTTCGCGGACCCGAGGTCGTGCCTCGTATGCATGCCGTGTCGAGCGAGAGGATGTCTCTCTCGCTTGACTTCGGCTTCGCTCACCAGCTATCTCTCTCAATTAACTTCAGCGCCCAACGACGCTTTCAGATCCGGCAGCCATATTCCTAATTTGGACACTTACGTGAAAACCCGCACCGAACAGCGCACGTTTTTGGAAGGCTCGGACAATTTCATTTTTCTCAACCGGATTATCTCAACCTTCGTTTTCTCACCAGGACTCAAATTAAGGTAAGCGTACACCGTTATAATTCAACGTAATTCAATGACGGTGAGGAGGTTCATATCGGTACATCAACACTAACGGTCTCACACTTTGGCGTGCTCTGCAGCACGGGCTGCACCACGTTTTTTCACTCAACAAGTAGCATGCTCGATTAATATAACTGCGTGTGTTGTACCAATTCACTGCACTTTCCCCCAATTAAACTGACTGGGAAAGTGTTGTGAATTCAGTCTGATCATATTGTGCATCCTCAAACTCACATTATTATGCTCTGAAGCGTAGACTGTTTCATAACCTGTCACACTAGAATTAGAAACAGTGGCCAGAATTTCATGTGCTAGCACTCACTTGCTGCAAAATCTCATTAATTTTCTCATTGCGTATTAGGTGACAGGCATTGCATTTGTCTACGCACATATCTATCTCATAGCGTTGCGTGCTACGCAGAGGAGGCTGCAGTGCGCACATCGCTCTCAGTATCTACAGCACACAATTAATATAATTGTGTGCTGGTTCTCAGTCCACATAGTAAAATCAATTTTGTATTGTTTCAAAATTTAGTATCTTTTGTGTTTCTTTCTCATATTTAAGATAACTGTTTTAAAATGTATTATTACATTATTTGTGTGGAAGGTAATAAACCACTTTCTCCAAACTTCATCTACTAGTCTGGTTTTATTCCACCCTGTCTTGAGTGAAGTCTCATATTTTTCCAATACATTCACAGATCTGTCAAGCAACATCATCGGACGGAATTTCAAACATATGTCCTTATTTAAATTTACTTACTTCTTTTAGTGGTAGTGCGATTATATTCTTAAATTACTCGATATAATATTTTTTTTCCTCAGGCACTTGATGTGGTTAACTGGATTCTAATGGTGCCGATGTATTGATAAATGTACATATATAATTTTTATCATATGTTTTTGGTGCATCGTTGTTAGCGAAGAAGCCCTTGAAGTCCTTGAAGTTGTTGAAGTACTGAAGTTCGTCAAGTTCTCAGAATGTTTGCAGTTCTAGTAATTTCTGAAGTTCTTTCAAGTTATTGGAGCTCAGAAATTCTCGAAGTTCTTGAAGTTTTGAAATTTGTTGAAGTTCTTTGCGATATTGAAGCTCTGAAGTTCGTGAAATTGTTAATGAAGTTTTTGGAGTTCTTGAAAGTTTTCCATAGTCTCAGTGGTTTGGTCAGGTGTAGTATATTTCATATGGTCCAGGATAGGTGCAGATTTATTTCTTCTGGTGCCGCACGAGTGTGCAAGTGCGGTTCGTTCGGATGCAACACTTTCTTTGTTACTCCGAAAGTGCGGTTCGTTCGGATGTAACACTTTCTTTGTTACTCCGAAAGTGCGGCCAGGAAACTCAAACATGAGGGCGAAAAGGCTTCGGGGCAAAAGAGAGGGTCGTCGCAACGGCACAAATTTTTTTTCGTAAGAAGATGAGGAATCCATATATTGAGCTTTGAGGTTAAACCTAGCCGCTTCAAATGATCATGAACGGTCGAATTCGATAAATTTAATTTCTCAGCGATCTCACGAGTTGTTATTCGGCGGTTCGCATCAATTAATGCCTTTATTGTGTCTTTATCAGCTTCAACTGGCCTTCCAGAACGTCGTGCGTCTTCGAGATCAAAATTGCGGATCGAAATTTTGCAAACCAGTTTTGGCACTGGCGCTCACTTAACACATCTTCCCTATACACATCGGATAATTGTTTTCTTGCTTGAACAGAATTTTTACCTTCTCTATAGTAAAAAAGTAAAATATGCCGAAAATGCTGATTTTCACTTTCCATATTTAACAGGGTATCAACCAAAAACTACTGTGTAGAATTAATTCAATTTTTTCACAAGCAAGCCTTGCTATATCAGCTGTCAAAATACATATGATTATGCGGCTTAAGTGTTAAGTTAGTTGTGAAAAAATACAATTAAGTCCTCTGTTGGAAAAAAATGAAATTACTTTCCGAACGACCCAATACCAGGTCTATAAATATGAAACCAGAATTTGCCCATAGATAGCCCTAGCTGTCAATATAGTTACCGTCAAACCGCGTCATTGGCGCCATTTCCTTGTTGACATCTCTGACAAAGATTTTCAACTTACAACAATACAAGTTTCATACAACAGCATAGTTTGTAATAGCGTTGAACATGTTGAATTTTGTGCCTGGAAACTACGATTTGCGGACAGCATTGATTTTCTGTTACCAATTGAAAAAAACTGTTGCAGAATCGCATCGAATGCTTGTCGAAGCTTACGGTGAGCATGCTCTTGGTAAATCACAGTGCTTTGAGTGGTTTAAAAAATTCAATAGTGGCGATTTTGACGTGAGAAACGAAGAACGTGGAATACCACCGAAGAAGTTTGAAGACAGCGAATTGCAAGCATTGTTGGATGAAGATGACGCACAAATGCAACAGCAATTCGCGGATCAATTAAATGTGACACAAGAAGCCGTCTCCATACGTTTAAAAGCCATGGGAAAGATCCAGAAGAAGGGAAAATGGGTTCCACATGAACTGAATGAAAGACAGCAGGAAAACCGAAAAACCACTTGCGAAATGCTGCTCGCCAGGTACAAAAGAAAGTCATTTCTCCATCGAATTGTGACTGGCGATGAAAAGTGGATATATTTTGAGAATCCTAAGCGTAAAAGATCATGGGTAACTCCAGACGAACCATCGACATCGACTGCAAGGCCAAATCGCTATGGACGGAAGACAATGCTCTGTGTTTGGTGGGATCAGAAGGGTATGATCTATTATGAGCTACTAAAACCTGGCGAAACTGTTAATACTGAACACTACCGACAACAAATGATCGATTTGATTCAAGCTTTGCGTGAAAAACGACCAGAAGATCTAAAAAGGCAACACAAAGTGATTTTGCTTCATGATAATGCACCATCACACACAGCAAAACTGGTCAAGGAAACGATTGAGGCGTTTAGTTGGGAATTACTTTCGCATGCCGCTTACTCACCAGACTTGGCTCCGTCCGATTACTACTTATTTGCATCGATGGGACACGTACTTGCTGAGCAGCGCTTTACTTCTTACGAAAATGTACGAAAATGGCTCGACGATTGGTTTGCCTTAAAAGAGCAACAGTTTTTTTGGCGTGGCATCCACAAATTGTCAGACAGGTGGGAAAAATGTATAGCTAGCGATGGGCAATAGTTCGAATAAAATATTTTTTATCATTTTCATACAATAAACGTGTATTTTCTATACAAAAATTCCGGTTTCATATTTATAGACCTGGTACATTGGGGCGACTAGCCTGTTACATATAATCTGTATTCCTAACTTTGTTAGTATATCAGTACGAGATGATAAATAGAGGGTATTATTTCCAATTTGTATGGGTAATTGGTCGTAGCATTCTTTTGTCCTGAGTATTTTTACGTCTATTGAGATGCATTTAATAATGTGCGCGACTTCACCGGCTAGTAGGGCCATGTAGCCTGGTCCTTTCATTACATTGAATGCAAATTCGTCAGGCGAACGCCTAGCAATAGTAAGTGCATTCTGGAGTACCTGTCTTTCTAAATTATAGCGTTGTATTAATATATCGTGGTACATTTGCTTTATTTCTTTGCGAATGTGTTTTTCCACGTAAACGAATTTGGAATTTATGTAAGCAAAAATGTCTAGGTTATTGACGTTGACTACCGCCTTTTTTATAAAAGGATTACCTTTTTCAATTTCTACAATAAGCAGTTTAGGATGCTCGTTACGTATTAGCGTGTATCCACAAATTGAGGTTCTTCCCTTGGCGGTGAGGGCAAATACAACTTCTCCCTCAGTCATAGAGTTAATAGTTTGCCGAAAATGCGTGTGGACCTATACTGGATGTATACTGGATGTATAGTGTGTCGTCAGCGAGTCCTTCATAAAAAAATCTGTACCTATTGGATTTACAGGAGTCTTCGGGTAGGGGATTCCAGTATGTGTCGCCTCCATCAATATCGATGCATTGACCCTCAATTAATTCGCACCTTACTCCTGATTTTAGATGTATTTTATTGGATTCTACGCCTACTTCAGCTGTGTAATCCTTTAAAGTTATTTTTACTGTTCCTTTGACAATTACTTCGTCCTAGTTATCATAAGGGTCAGTATAATACACTCCGTGACAGCCTCCATCGGGGTCTATTCGACCGGCTATAGCCACTGGTCTAGTAGTAGTGTAATTGTGAAGAATCCCTGTAATCTCAGTTTTCCCCACTTTCAGTGAACCATCGTGATGCATTTCAGAGTGTGAGAACATACCACATTTATGGATTTCTCGGTAGATTTCGACTTTACACTGAATTACTTGGATAGAACTATATTGATTAATCTGTAGTAGTTATATATATTTTTTGTAGTGTTGACTTCGGATTGGGGAATATCGTATTCTCCTACCTCTAATAATGATAAGGTAGTGATGTTGGTAGCGGCTCCTCCACAATTGTACTCGATCAACCCCAAGACAATAGACAGGCGGTAGAGAAAGTACATGCTCCATAGTAGTGGATACGTAGGCTGCAGAATGACTTCCGAACATAAATTTTATGTACAGAAAATGCGGGGGATATTACGAAGGCAGTTTGTTCTTCGCCATCAGTGGTAATAAAAGAAAAATTTCGGGAGACTGAAAAGGGTTTCGGAGTGGGGAGTTGCGAAGGATTTTGATTCCTCAGCGCGTTGGCCCAGTAGGGTATTCTGGTGTTGCTCGTCAGATCGTACGAAACTCATTCATCATGAGTAATTTTAATCGCGAAAGTTTTGTTCTTCGTTGCAAGCAAATAGGATTGTCAGAGTACCAGGTGGGCTGAAAAGTTCGTAGGCTGACACATAGATGGCGCTACTAGTATTAAATCCATATGATTTTTAGTTAGCCCTAATCTTCAATAGACACGTGTATAAATTTGACTGCTGTCGCACTATTAGTTTGTGACATATAGCATTTTGTGTGAAGCAACTTTTGTTAGTTCGAAAAAATGGATAAAAAGGAATTTCTTGCGTTAATAAAGCATTGCTTTTTGGCGAAGAAAAATACTGTTGAAGCCAAGGCTTGGCTTGATAAACATTATTTGGACTCTGCACCAGGAATATCAACCGTAAAATAATAATAATAATAATAATAATAATAATAATAATAATAATAATAATAATAATAATAACAATAATAATAATAATAATAATAATAATAATAATAATAATAATAATAATAATAATAATAATAATAATAATAATAATAATAATAATAATAATAATAATAATAATAATAATAATAATAATAATAATAATAATAATAATAATAATAATAATAATAATAATAATAATAATAATAATAATAATAATAATAATAATAATGATGATGATGATGATGATGATGATGATGATGATGATGATGATGATGATGATGATGATGATGATGATGATGATGATGATGATGATGATGATGATGATGATGATGATGATGATGATGATGATGATGATGATGATGATGATGATGATGATGATGATGATGATGATGATGATGATGATGATGATGATGATGATGATGATGATGATGATGATGATGATGATGATGATGATGATGATGATGATGATGATGATGATGATGATGATGATGATGATGATGATGATGATGATGATGATGATGATGATGATGATGATGATGATGATGATGATGATGATGATGATGATGATGATAATGATGATGATGATGATGATGATGATGATGATGATGATGATGATGATGATGATGATGATGATGATGATGATGATGATGATGATGATGATGATGATGATGATGATGATGATGATGATGATGATGATGATGATGATGATGATGATGATGATGATGATGATGATGATGATGATGGTGATGATGATGATGATGATGATGATGATGATGATGATGATGATGATGATGATGATGATGATAATACATATATAAAAAAAATCGTTGTATCGCCCTCGAAGGCAACTATATTGAATAATAAAATCAAATTTTATCAAAAAAAAGATTTTTTCTATGTTAGCCTACGAACTTTTCAGCCCACCTGTTATTTATACGTGCTCTACAGTTTGAGAGAAGAGGGGTTACAATGGTTAAATTGTGACCATGTGACACGTATTTCGAGGATTCAGTGGAATTTGTTAAGTTTTCTCTACCCCTCGTTGGAGTACTATATGGACATGGGGCGAGTCATTTGGATTTAAGTGGTGTGTGTGTGTTTTTTTTTTGGGTTGCAGGTGTGTGCTACGAGCGAAATTATATGTATATTTCAGGTCGGCAGTTCTGCCCGGAACGGGAGAACGAGTGGTGGGACTGTACGATTTTCCTGCCGAGGGTCCCGTCCTTAATTGTCTTTTAGACATAGAGGACTCGGAGTTGCCGCCGTCGATCTGGTCGAGATCAATCGACACCACGTTGGCGTCCCGTCTCGGGAACCCTGGACGGATGAAATGTTGGTAATTCTTATGGGGGAATTAGCGCTTGGACTGTCAGAGGCAAAGAGTGCCCGCAGGCCAATCTCATGGGGTTATCTTATGAGGATCCGCCGAGGCTTTTGAAAGGTGATTATTTAAAATATATATATTGAAACGTTTCGCGATTTTTAATACTTGATGCACTTCATTTTATCCCTTTTTCGGGCGCGGTTTATACACGTCTGTTGAGCGGCTGCGTGAAATCGCGTAGGTTTTATTTTTATTTCGAGCGCAGTTTTTCCTAGACCATCGGGAGAGGATTGGTAGCTCGAAACAGGTTCGTGCTTTGGGCTGGATGGGATGAGTTGTGTCTATTGTTTTATAAGTGTGTGATTGAATCTATGATTATTTTTTCTTTTTATTGCTTTTGTGGTGAGACAGTCTAGGTTTATTGATTTGCATATGGCCGTGGTGGACATGCAGTTTGTTACCCTTTCATCATTGGTCTTTTGTATATGTGGGGTAATTCTTTGTTTTGTTTGTGCGTAAGGCACTGACTGTTTTGTTATGGTTGTGAGGAGGTTGGAATGGAATTTTTATGGTCGAGTAGGACGATCTAGTATCGTTCGTATGGATTCTGACCTTCGATTTTGTCCGGTTGTTATGCTCTACTTTTTCTTAATTTTACATATGCGGAATCCTTTCCGGTATTCTAGGGTTTGACGTTATAATTCGTATGGCGATGAAATCTCGGCCATACGGAGCTTAACACTCAATTTCTCTTTTAGGGGTTATCACGTTTGCGCGAGATCTTAAATTACATATGCGGATTTATTTCCCGTTGTTTTCGGGTGATGACTCGATTATTCGTATGGCGATGTGATATCGCCTATACGGAGCTTAACACTCAATTTTTCTATTTGGGTTGTTGCGCTTTGTTCTTACGCGATTTTCTAAAACTACGTATGCGGAATTATTTCCGATTACTTCGGGTGTGACTCGATTGTTCGTATGGCGATGAGATATCGCCTATACGGAGCTTAACACTTAATTTTTCTATTTGGGTTATCGCGCTTTGCTGTTACGCGATTTTCTTAATTTACAGATGCAGACTTTTTAGGTTTTGATCGAGTATTTGTGTGTTTTCAGGATATCGTCTGTGCGGAGCTCTATTGCCATTGGTGTATTGGTTGCCTGCGCGCCTCTATTTGATTTTACAAGGGGTGGGGCCGTTGATTCTTACTGCCTGTGCTTGTCCTCATACGGGGCGTTCCTTGGTAAATTCGTTAGACATACCGGTCGGCCTTGTTTAATCATAGGACGTTTAGCTGGTGACATGCTATTTTGATATTTTATTGTTAGGAGTAACCGTTCGCGTGGTTCGCCTTTCGAGGTTCCGCCCTGCTGATGTTTGCGCGGTGAGCTTAGCGTGGGATCGCGAGTGTCGTACTGTGAGATAGGGTGTGTGAATTTACCTACCTATCTTACTCGTCTTTGTTATTGTTTGGGTCCCTAGCTATAGCTCGCTGTTCGCACAAGACACCGGGTTCGCAGCTATGGCCAACTAACTCTTCCTGTACCCCGGATACTGAGGCCTTTATTCACGTGCGATTAAGCTACTTTATCGTGCCATTAAGGGGCTTACGATTCGGTCTCTTAATTGTCGTGATCAGCCGAAGTATCCGTCCGTGGCAGGTGGTAGTTGGTGGTGCCCCTGACGTGGTCCCACCCACGCAGGTACACCCTACGAATCTAGTGCGCGTGGTGCAGCAAGTCGGGATACCACTCCCTTGACCTGGGGACACACGTACTTTTTCACTTTCCAGAAGTCATGTAGCCACGGCGCTATGCGTGGGGACACTTTAATGGAAGAGTGCCCTGACGCTGTGATTGGGGGCGGCCGAGGCGCAATGCAGGGGAGCCCTTTCCTCACAGAGTATCCTAATTAGTTCGTTTACTCAACCGATGGCCAAGCGCAATGCAGCAGAGCCAGTTGAGAAAAAGAACACTGGTCTCTATCATGTTAATTCCCAAACTGTTAGTTATTATCGTTATTGGTTCGTTCGGTCAAACGACGGCCAAGCGCAATGCAGGGGAATCGATTGATCGAAAGAACACTTGTTTCTTTACATATTGAATTTAAAATTGATATGAAGTTAGGAGGTCAGCTGTCGGGCAGCACTTCGTCTTGAGGAATGATTTTCAACAAGAGCCTGGAGGCTTGTCCTGTCGCGGTTTATATAGTTTAGTGGATGGACCCGGGGGGGGGGGGTGTTTTGTGGTAGTTCACGTGATGTTTGTCGCACTTCAATCATTGGGTGAAGGAGGTGCGGGGTAGCGTATAGGTGTTCCGTTATGTTTTAAATTTCTATATTTAGCCGATCCTTTGTCTTCCCAGGGTTTGAACCGCGGTTCCAGCGAGGTTGACTTCTGTTGGTTACTGTTAAATTCCTACGTGCTGGAGGTTTAAACTTCCTTTTGATGTTTTTGGTGGTCCGATCAACGTTTTTTACTATCAGGGGTACAAATTGAAAATGCGGGTTTGATAACAGATGGCGTTACTAACGCTATACGCATCAGGCAGTACTGTGACTATGTTCATGTCAAAGCTACGTCTTATAGCTTTAATTTTCAGTATGTGTCAATTTGTCGCAGTGTCAAATTCATAGTTTTTTTGAGCTCTCAATATGTCGAGTTTCGTGCCAACAAAACAGCATTTGCGGGAAGTTTTAATTTACTTCTTTAATTTGAAGAAAAGTGCTGCTGAAGCACATCGATTGGTCTCCGAGGCTTATCCGAGTCATGTTCCATCGGTTTCAACGTGCGAGAGATGGTTTGTGCGGTTTAGAAGTGGTGATTTTGACGTTGAGGACAAAGAGCGGCCGGGCCAAGTGAAAAAGTTTGAGAATGCTGAATTGGAGGCAATACTCAATGAAGACTCGTGTCAAACTCAACAAGAGCTCGCAGATTCATTGGGAGTGACACAACAAGCCATTTCCCATCGTATAAAAGCCCTCGGAATGATCCAAAAGCAAGGATTGGGTGCCGTATGAGCTGAAGCCGAGAGACGTCGAGCGCCGTTTTTTTGCATGCGAACTGCTGCTCGAACGGCAAAAACGGAAGGGTTTTTTGCATCGCATTGTCACTGGTGATGAAAAGTGGATCCATTACGATAACCCGAAGCGCAAAAAATCATATGGTTACCCCGGCCATGCATCATCATCGACGGCCAAACCAAATATTCACGGCGCCAAGCTCATGCTCTGTATTTGGTGGGACCAGCTGGGTGTGGTGTATTATGAGCTATTGAAATCGAACGAAACCATCACAGGAGCACTATACCGAACTCAATTGATGCGTTTGAGCCGCGCACTCAAAGAAAAACGGCCACAATACGAGCAAAGACACGACAAAGTAATTTTGCAACATGACAACGCTCGGCCACATGTTGCAGCGCCGGTCAAAACATACCTACAAACGCTGAAATGGGAAGTCTTACCCCACCCGCCGTATAGCCCAGATATTGCTCCTTCCGATTACCACCTTTTCCGATCGATGACACATGGCCTAGCTGATCAGCGCTTCCATTCTTACGAAGAAGCCCAAAAATGGGTCGATGACTGGATAGCAGCCAAGCCGGCCGAATTTTTTCGCGACGGTATCCGTAAATTGCCAGAAAGATGGGAAAAAGTTGTGGCTAGCGATGGACAATACTTTGAATAATTCATTTGTTACCATTTTTTCAGAATAAACGTTCAAAAATAGAAAAAAATCCCGCATTTTCAATTTGTACTCCTGATAATTTTGTCACATGTGGGTTTTTTTATACTTCGTATGTGTTCGCCTGTCTGCTTTATTGATTAAGATTCGCCGGAATTGATTAATTATTGCCAAATTTGTCTTTCTGTGTGTGTTTTTCACGTGCTCCTCACTGATTTTTATTTGTTCTAGTTTTCGTGTGTTTTTTAGTGTAGGGCTTGCCCTTATCTCAATTTGTTAATTGAGTTTTGTGAGAGATTGGCTTGTTTTATGCTTTTTTTCTAATGTTAATGTTTTATCCGTGAGTGGGGGTATGTAGTGAGGCTTCATGTGAAGGTACCCTGTTGTTTTGTCTTGAGGATTTGTGGAATCTCAAGAGTTCCACTAATTCTTTTGTCGTTTCTCCGTACTATGGCGTTATCAGCGTGTTGCCGTCTGTGTGGTATGGCCGATTGGGGGGTAGGGCCGACTGTGCTCACTTTGCATGGTGAGGCGTTTGGTTTTACGCGTGGTTCCGCCCGCTTTTTCTTAGGACGGAGGCTACTACGCTGGGGTCCGGTCTACAGCGTGTGGTATTGCTGTCCGTCCTTCCTCTCGTCTCGCTCGCGTCTTGCGGGCGGTGTTTTGTTTTGATGGTAGTCTTTGAGTTTAGGTGGGGCCTACTGTTGACGCCATGCTCTTTAGGGTGGGTACTCGCGGCTGCTTGTGTGTACCTATTGTTCTACTATATTTTCCTAGTCTGATGGGTGCTCGTTTGCCCCGTGTTGGCTCGTATTGTTAATAGATAATCACTTTTCGGGTGATTTCATTATTTTCTTCATTGGTTGTCGTCTGTGTGTGTTGGTGTGTGTTGGATGTTGGTGGTATTAAGATTTTATATTCTAGTAGCGGATTGCTGTAATTGCGTTCCGTTACAATATATTCATCAAAATATTATTATTGCTATTGTTACAATTACATTTTTTCTTTCTTTTACCTTTGTTAATCGTTGTTGTTTTTGTTTGTTGCAGATCGATGGGCTAACGAGATTCGCCCCTGTTTTATTACCTTCTTTATTTGTTATTTTTAGAGATTTTCCTTTTTTTTTGTTTGTAATTTAATCTCGTATATATATATAAATAAAAAATAAACAAATAATTAAATAAATGACTTAAAGCATTTAATTCAAATTTTCGGCCTTCCTTCTCATTATAAGTGGATGTTCGTATTTGTTAGGATAGCTCTAGCCGGCTTGGGTTTACTTTGGTGGTTTTTGACCTCCGTCCGTTCGGAAGTACGGAAGCTTGTATAAATACGTGAATGGTAGGCAGAACTATTATCACTTCTTCCAGGTGGAGGGTTAGCAGGTTTTCTTGCGGAATGAGGGGGATAGAAGAAGGAAAGAGAGAGACATGATAGAGAAAATAGAAAAAGGCGGATGGTGTTATACTAGAGTGTGTGTTTCTGAGTCGGAGGTCTGCTCAATGAGGTTAGAGGAGGGGTTTTGTGTTATTATTGTGGTTATGGCCTTAGGACGGCCCGTTGGTGGAACGTCATAAATATATTCATTTGGGGGAATATTCGGGTTATTTAACGGATTAGGATTAGTTGATACGACGGGGATAGGTGAGGATGGTATTTGATACATAACTTCGTGAAGTAGTATTCCGGTATTCAAGGTTTCCATAGACACGTAGCTATTAGAGGCATATTCTTCTTCTATTCCTGGAACTGTTCCATATCCTGCGTGGGTTTTGCGGAGAGAGAGAGCACGCAGTTAATTGCAATGCAGAGACTTAGTATAGTCATCAGAATTATTCCTGCGAGAATGAGAATTTTTACAAAAGTTTGTTGTTTAGCTATCGTCAGTTGATGAGTATCGGCTTTTGCCAGATAACATTTTATTTCGACTAAACTAATGCCGAATGGTAAGGATCCCAGTTCTGTCTGGGGAATAGTCGTAGGTGCCAGAGTAGACCATGTGTTTGCTTGTAGTAACGGTTGAGGTTTCGTTAATAGAGGCAATAATTCTGTGATGTGCAGCGGGATCTTTGCTTGGAGCGATTTTCTAGGTGTTTCCTCGGACAAGGGTGATTCCATCATAGTTACATGGTCGTTATGAACGAAGCATCCTGGAGATATTTGCATGATTCCTCTTCCTACAATTTCAATTTCTTGAGCTTCTCTGTTACAGTTGACGTGCATTTTTTCCGGTTTAGGAAGGGAGTATAACCACTCTTTGGTCGTCTCGAGTTGCTTCCAGTAGGAGTTCTGTTCCTTGATAATTCTGACGTTGCAGTCGTCATACACTTTGCTGTTTTCATTATTCAAAATCATTACTTCGCGTATTGGGTGAGAAAGAACGTTGAAAATCAGATAATTTGGTATGCATATTTGGTAGGTATCTAACCATAGGCATTGTTGTAACTCGGATGTGCCAAGCAATGCATATCTACTACGTTCTTTAGAAAACATCAGATACGTAGCTCTTGGGTGAACATATGTTGTTCCTCCCGTGGTATTGCCGATGATTTGGGACATAGGAAAGGGGTTAAGTTTGTACAGAGAATACAGGTTAGGATCTACCAAGGGGATGTTTATAACAATGATAATGTTCCCGTCGTAATAGGTTGCTGAAATTCGAGAAATTCTCGATATGGTACTTCAATGTATGTCTGTTAATGGTATCGGTACAGCAAATTGTGGTTGACTTTCCTTCATGTCTCGAATAGCCAATTCCCAGGTAGCGAGGTTCAACAATTCTGGGTGAAGGAGTCCCAGCTTGGCATAGTATACAATGTCCGTGAGAGTTCGTAGACTGGTAACGTAAGCATCGGCGACCAACTCGACGTTCTTCCTCCATTCCAGAAGACGTGTTGTATACAAGACATGGGGGCTGTTTTTCGTAAATGCTTCCCGTGCCATCTTCCAAGTTTGATTATGAATTAATTCCATAATTCTGATTCGGGGATTGATTGATTGTAATTTTGAATTTATTATGTGCGTTCGATTTTTCAATAGGATCATGATATCTTTGCGTTCTGATTTTACATAATTAATCTGATCATTATATTAATCAACTTCGGTTTCAGTGCGTGACCAGCTCAGTGTTTTGCGAGCGGTCCCTATGAAATCTATTGGTATTCTTTCCGTGTCGGCAAAATTCCTGTACCCTAATTCCCTGGCGAATGAAAGATACTTATCAATTTGCGTGATCTTATATTTTATATCTTTCTTATTGATATAAGCATTGTAACATTTGTGTAAGAAAGGATAGCAATCCCTTCCCATGGTGTCTAGTGGTAGTTCGGCAAAGCAAGGTTGATGGTTTTCGAGCGGTCGTAAGTCCAAATAGGTGACCAGTTGCTATTCTGCTTGTATTAAATACGTGTCTCTTTTAGGCTCGTAATATAGTCCCGCTTCGTCCTTTATTTTTATAACTCGATGTTTGGCAGGCCCAGGCCTCCTTTGAGGGTGAGTAGGATGAGGATGAGAAGCATTTTCTCGGGATGTCAATCCTTGAATCACAAATATTACTGCTGTCACACACACACACACACACACACACACACACACACACACACACACACACACACACACACACACACACACACACACACACACACACACACACACACACACACACACACACACACACACACACACACACACACACGCACGTACGCACGCACGCACGCACGCACGCACGCACGCACGCACGCGCACACACACACACACACCCACACACACACCCACACCCACCCACACACACACACACCCACCCACACCCACCCACACCCACCCACCCACCCACCCACACACACACACACACACACACACACACACACACACACACAGGTATATTAGATGTAATATATATAATGTGTTTAGGAAACTTAATGCGTTCTAGCATGCGTGTACGTGGGTGCAGTTATTAACACATTTCGTACGTTCTAGGCGAATTGGCTCAGTTCGGAGGGTTTAAGGAAAAGACTGGGAGATAAAAGAGGGTAGTGTAGGTGTTTTGAGTATATGGGACTGAAGATTTGGGGTCTTGGGAAGGGAAGCAGCTCGGTTCGAATTTATTTGACATTTTTCTGTACGGTCTTTCATTCTTGTACGTTCCGTCGGTGATGCTAAATCGATTCTTCTGTTACTATACGTGTGTGATCTTCGAGATGGCCTCTTCGTTGAACTGTAATTTACGTCGTATCTTGATTGTTTTTATCGACTCGTTGGTTGAATATCAAGAGGATAGTCTTTCGGATAATCGATTTCCAGTCGGTGAATTTCGCATGCAGATGAAAGATTATGTGCAATCTTTACGGCGTATGTTGGTTCATTTAAATCAAGTAAAGTGAGTATGATGACGTGTGCTAATATTCTTTGTTAACATAACTTGCAAGTTTATGTAATTATTTTATCTATGAAACTGAGTTAGAACACAGCTATTTTATTATTGTTATTACTATTATTTTGAATGTTGTCTAAAATAATAAAAAATTAAAATTCGTTGCTATAGGTGGGAAGAAACACCTTTCGTAGGAGTCGAGCCTTTTAATTTACGACGATTATTCGAAATAGAACCACTATCAGTATGGTTAAACGTAGGATTTGCGGCACTGTTGGTCCCGGAACATTATGCTATTGATGGGAGATGGTTAACGACCCTGACGAAGGAATTTTTGGACAGTAGAGATGTTGGAAATTGTGCTGGAGGGGATGTCGCAAGGATATCCAGAAGAGACTAATGATTTTGATGCCATCTCTTGGGGGCGGCGCGGCGTCAGAGAAGATTCTTGTGCAATGAGTAAGAAAAATTATGGTTATTTTGGGTTGATGCTATTATTCCTACTTGGGAATATATGTATTTTAACAATTTAAATTTTAATATTCATATTTTTATTCTAGATGGGTGGAAAATGAGGGATCGTTGGGACTAGATATTCTCTTTCATTCTTGTTCCCCCCCCCCCCCCCCCGGGAAGTGTATCGTTCCAATAACCAGGAGAGACATTAATTCTCAATTTTTACCTTGTAATTTCTCGATGTGGATAAGAGTGAATAAGGTGAAAACTTTGGAAAATAAAAAGGATAACCAAGCATTGTAACGGTATTTTACGTTGTCATCACACTTAAAGGGTTTTAGTTCGAACTCGAGCAGGAAGGAAATTAATATAGGCTTCAGTATCAGGTAAAAGTATGATTTATTAGACACATTAGACAGATAAATAATTTGTATGATAATTAAATATACTCCTTTTTAGTTTTGGTGATTATGCACCTTACAAAAAAAACTTGGCCCGGGCTTTCGCATGCCGTTATAATCGTGTCCGCACGAAGCAGGAGATTTTATATTGAATTATTGAAACATTTTTCTAGTGGTATTGTAGTTTCTATCTTGTCTACGCAAGGCACGAGAGAGTGTCAGCCTACCGGGCTGGGTATCGATGATATACCTATATTGACTCTGTTATTATTTCTCGCCTTCGGAACTAGTCTACTCTATACCTATATCGAATGGGCCGTAGTGGGGACAGAGCTCTCACTCGAGCTCTCCTGGCTACGCGATCTACTCGCTGGTCCCGCCGCTGTTCCGATGGAGGCGTCAGCGCGGTGCATCCTTGGTGCATCGGCGCATCGGAAATGCAACAGGAGCGTCTCTAGCTAGTTTTTAGGGTATTTTTTAAGTCCCTATGGATTTAATATATTTTTGATCCTTACCACTTGGTTTATTTTCGATGGGAGATCTTCTCGGCTTGGATGGCTAGTGGCTCAGTAGTTGGCCTTGGGAGATGTCCGTCTTAGCTGGCTCAGAGGTAGGAGGCCTGGTCCTTGAAGTGGTGCAGTTGAAGATGCTTCTCCTTGGGTTGGCTAGGTGGTCTTCCTTTTAGCTAGTTGGCTGGTCCTCCTTTGGTTAGTTAGCTGGTCCTCCTTTGGTTGGTTAGCTGGTCCTCCTTCGGTAGATTCCGGATGTTGGCGAAAGTCTGTGAACAGAATGCTCTCCAACTGTGGTATGTCGTGCCCTTTAATACCGACTTCCCCGCTCTTCTTCTCATTTCTGCCGGTATAGCAGGGTATTACTATATCTGCTAGTCGTCCTGTAGCCCATCTCCTGTAGCCCATTTGTCCCGTTAATCTCCTCTCCTTGGTTATAGTGATTTAGCGTGTTCCTTTTAGATTGTTCTTCATACCTTTCTTGAGACTATAGACTTACTGCTTGGCAGTATAACTATAGCTTGAGTAACGGTAGTTTATTGTTGGTCTTTATAGGTGTGCGTGCTGTATAATATGGATCTCTGTGTTTGTGTGTGTGGGTTTCGTTTAGGCTAGTATTCTGGCGGTATATTTAATTATAAGACGAATTTTACGTCAGTAGTATGTGTACACCTTTGCTCCATCCCACTCCTATCCCCATTCCTTCCCCCACCACGCGGCTACCCCCACCACCGCACTTTTCCACCGCCGCGCTACCAACTCTGCTTGACCAGTGTCGGTAACGTGGAGATGGTAAAGTGAGGTGGTGTGGGTACCTTGGTGAACAAGGAAGACTAAGGATAAGAGCAGGATGGAGCAAAGGTGTACACATACTTGGAAAAATGAATAAAATTATGTACTCACCACCGCGGCTGTTGTAGGCATTTACCCTCCTGCCAAAGCGATTTTAAACTCCTGTATCTCGAATGTACTCTCTCTCTCTCTCTCTCTCACACACACACACACACACGCACACGCACGCACACACGCACGCACGCACGCACAGCGTCGTGTCTTTAATTCATTACTATGTCCTCGTCAAAGCCCTCGTCCACGGCATCGATATCGTAGCCGATCTACCTCATCACCGAGGGCTTCTATAATATCCGCCGCCACGTCCGCGCGTTCACCGTTCGATAATCGAACCCGCAGAACGCTATCGCCGGCAAGAGGTCGCATCATGACAGCGATCAAGTCATCTCTACCGCACGCTTCTTCGACGAGCTGCTCAATACCTGCAACATCCACGCGTTCGATTCCGTATATGGAAAACTACATGACAAGAACTGGCAGCATGCTTGCTAGAGGCTCCGGATGAAATAGGTCAGACCAGTCGATGTAAATAGTTTTGCCGAAATCGACTAACAACACTTCGCAGTACCCATCAAAGTCCGAGTAAATCACTTCGCCGCGGACAACGCTACTGAAACGAGGCACAATACAGGACATGCCGATATACAGCTCTCCAAGTTCAATGGGTCTTCCACGACGTTCCACTAAATACACGCTACGTAGGAGCCCTTCCTGATCGTCGTATGCATCGCACGATTCCTGTGTACGCAGGAACACGCTCATCACACTCTCGACAAACATTAATCGGCACCAAAACGCGTCGCTTAAAATCTCCTTGCCGTATCGTGGATACATATTGCTTTTTATTGTTTGCAAGTAGGATGCCAAAGACAGACTAAATGCTCGAGATGCTGCTAGAGAGTATCACGGGCATAAAGATAACAGTCTCCTATGAATCATAACTAGGTATCCATCACTTTGAATGCAACGAAAGCGGTTTTCGAGCATGCATAGCCCTGCGCTATGCTCCTCGCAAAGCGCTTGCTCTGCAGTAAATAATATAGAATATAATCCTTCACAGAGAGAGAGAGAGAGAGAGAGAGAGAGAGAGACTTCAATTATAATTCTCTAATTATTATGCTATCAAAATAAGAGACACAGTAAGATCAGATATTTTTTTAATTAATCAATATTTTATGGAAAGCACTTTACACATTTACCGTCGTATGCAACAGCCTTGCAAACACGGTAATCCACGCTCGGAGATTCCTTCACCGTTAATTTTATTTTTATCGCTATACGGAATTAATTTGTATTATCACTCGTAATATCGCTTTTAAATTATTTTTCGCTGTGGGCGTTGTCATCATAGTGTACTTCTGAAAAAAGAATGAAACAACTATTTAATTGAACGCACTGATCAATAAAAAACATCGTGTACAGAATAATCGATATTGTCTTACCTGATATACCACGCCTCATTATAAAGTTACAAGTTATAAGTTTACAAAGTTGGCAGCGTTGATGATCTTCTGCTACCGACGACAACTGTGGATGAGGATGTCGGGTGGCACTTTTCTTTCCCGAAGTTAGCTTTATCTGTACAGTATATGTATCTTCCTCACGCTCTCCATGACACGAATAACGAACCCTCAGTGTCGGCTCATATGCAGGGGTTGTTCGCTCTGCAAGACATTATTTTTTATAATTAAAAATAAATATTACATGATTTTAAATTACGATTTAAAAATTATTTTATATTTTTTACTTACCAAGCTCTGCTGCTTTGCTGCTAATCGACATTGGCACGTATTCCATGATCTGCTGTGTTAATGAAACAGAGACGAGCGCTCCGTCTTCTTTCTATCGCAGACCTTTGCTGATGCTTCGGTCTTAAAACTCTCTCTCTCTCTCTCTCTCTCTCTCTCTCTCTCTCTCTCTCTCTCTCTCTCTCTCTCTCTCTCTCTCTCTCTCTCTCTCTCTCTCTTCTCTCTCTCTCTCTCTCACCGTGACTGACCTCGGTGTATACTTTATAATATTTCGAGCGAAATGTTCACTATATACAATTATTTATAACAGTGTCTTTATCATAAATAGCTGCACATACGGAGAATTATTGCGTTCGCAACGCAAGACCTGATGCATGATCAGCGATATGACCACGAAACAGCACAATTATTTCGGACAAAATAATTTTCATAAACTCCGTATCCTCCGGCGTTAGCAAGATCGCGATGTGCTCGAGCGCTTCTTCAAAGAATTCCTTGGAACCGATGATCTCATACGGTGCTGCACGAGGCAATTCACTGACAACTATCTTTTCACGAACATATGATACCACCTCGTTCATACACCCTTGAAACGTTTTACTTTTGTTCTCTGGAGCCTGCATATGAATATCAATTCTTCTACTTATTTCGACGAGCATATCAAATGTAGGCCGCTGAAGAACAATGTTCGGAGAGTATTTTCGGAAGCGTTTCCGTTTCGATTCTCCAGATTCCTCTTGATTCCGCGCGAATTGTATATACCCGTACTGCCTGTTCGCATGCATGGGAAACTACTGTTCCCCCTGTGTAGAACGTGCTGTACAGATATGGACACATCCGAGGTTTGTACACACGATGACACGACTGAGTGAGCGTTTGACGGCACATGGGTCGTGGACGAACTGAGAAAAGCTGTGTCGCTCGGATAAGGTGACGTGTATCTATGAAATTTGGCAATACGTTGTTACGCAGTATGATTCGACAACGCGACGAGGCGGTCATTTTGCCGAGTACATCGATACATTCCTAAAAATAAAACAGCAGGCGAGTGGACCGCCAACGGAGTGTAACGATGACGAGGAAGCAATAGAGCGTTTTATAGCATTGTACAAGGAGTCTGAGGGTGTATATCTCGAGCGAAGTGCTTTGCAGCCAAATCCGGGTTTACGTTCACTTGCAAAATTGGCTCTTAATTCATTCCGGGGAAAGTTTGGTCAACGAGAGAATCTCACGAAAACCGTTATCGTTTCCACACGCGCGGAGCTAATGAATTTACTAACTAGTCCGGAGATTGAGGTGACGGGAATGCTACCGGTTAATCACAAGATTATGTATGTAAACTATGTGAGCAACCGCGATGCTATCCAGCCATCCCCGACATCAAACGCCGTGATTGCAGCATACACGACGGCACAGGCACGCCTAAAATTATACAGTTATCTTGAGGGACTCGGGCGACGAATATTGTACTGCGATACGGACTCCTGTATTGGCGTGAGCCGCCCCGGTGGTAGCTAGTATGAGCCGCCAATCAGTCAATTTCTAGGAGATCTTACGGATGAATTAAGCGAATACGGGCCTGGTAGTTATATAACTTCGTTCTTTCGGGAGGACCAAAATTTTATGCATACCATGTTCGTAAACCCGATGGTACGATTATTGAAAAATGTAAAGTAAAGGGTATCACGCTAAACTTTGCGAATAGCCGTCACGTAAATTATAACGCATTACGATCTTTCGTGACAGAAGCAAGGAGCGTACCTATTATTTTAAAATTCGACGCTATTCGACGTACGGAATTTCATCATGCAGTAACGCGTAAAGAAACGAAATCATGCAAACCTGTTAACACGAAGCGAAAGCGGCACGGGATGTACTCTACTGTACCGTACGGCTATTGTGAAATACGCTAATTAGTATAACGCAAAAAAGTATATAGTTTTACGGTTGAATTCGCGATATTTTAAATTTATCTTTTTGTCTAATTTCATGTACCATATTTACTGTGTACAATACATTTTTAAAAATATTGATTTATTATGTATAAAACCGTTGTCGGCTCGTTATTTTTGTGCTGCTATTCGTAGTAGTAGCTGCTATCTCTCTACCGTTCCCTTTTGTTCTGACTTTCTCATCGTTGATTCCTTTTGTCCCGTCTTTCTTATCGAGTGTTTCCTTTTGTTCTGACTTTCTCGTGCTACATCCGTGGATATAATATTGCTGTTTAGAATTTGATGATTCATAAAATTTGCATATAGAGATGTATGCATAGTAAAATAAAAACATTGCTTTATTTGTGAGAAATATAAAAACTATCGTTATTTAATTTACATATGGCGTAAACACCAGCTTATACCGCGGGCCCGCGCCTCATCAGCTAGTGCAGGCGCGCCGCGCCTTATCAGCTCTTTAAGGCCGCAAAAATAGCTGATGCCGCGGGGTCGCCCCGCCGCCGCCGCCGCGGTATAAGCTTATTTAAGAGTCTGCTGATTGATTTTGATAGACACTTATCGATATGGATACACGTTGGAAACATCCATGGACAGCTGTGATAAGCGGTCCTACGGGTTGTGGTAAAACATATTTTGTAAAAAAATTCTTTAAATACATGCGCGAAATGACGGATGTCCCGTTCGAGCGTATACTTTTTTATTACTCAGAGTGGCAGTCCGGGTATTCAGACTACGGTGATAAAATCGAATTTCGCGAGGGTTTACCGCAAGCAGTAGACTACTCGAATGATACAAGACCTAAACTTGTGATCATTGACGATCTAATGCGCGAGGCATCCAACAATACCGTGGTCGATCTTTTCACCAAGGGTAGCGATCATAAAAATCTTAGTGTCATTTTCATCACGCAAAATCTCTTCCATCAGGGTCACGGGCAGCGCGATATCTCCTTAAACGCTAATTATATCGTTGTCTTTAAAAATCCGCGAGATCGCGTGCAAATTCAGCACCTAGCCCGTCAGGTATGTCCCGAGAATCCGCGATTTTTGCAGGAGGTATATTTCGATGCAACAGCCGCACCGCACGGCTATCTATTATTCGACTTGAAACAATCGACGCCTGATAATTGTCGATTTCGCGCCTGTATATTTCCCGATGATCAATACCATTACGTTTACGTGCCTCAAAAAGCAATAAAAGTTCGCGATGCGTCGCGCGATGTACCAGTAATGCGCTTGTAACGGCGTTGCGCGGACCTCTCGATAAAAAGCAAATAATTATATTGCAAGCGCTGTGTTATCTGAAGCAAGAGCAACGACGTGCAATTTTGCGCAAAGCAGATGTAATGCTCGTACGCTGTATATGCGAGTGTGCTCTAAACGTTCAACAGGGAAACGTGAGTCTGAACAACGTGCAAAAGAATCATCTTCGGAGGCACGCGACAATTCTTCGACGACTAGCCGCCAAAAGGGGAAATTGGAGCGGTAAGAGGAAGATCATCGTCGAGCACTGTGTCGGATTTCTCAAGTTGCTTCTTGTGCCTGTCTTGGCCTACACGAGACATGGAATATGCCAGAAAGATCGTACTTATACCTCATGATAACATACATCGTCTCGCTGGACTCGCCACTACTGCTGCTACTACTACTACTACTACTAGTGCAGACCCGTTGCCTTCCGTACAGACTACCGGTACGCCATTATCGCGCCTCGACTCTGAGCTGAGTGAAATTCTAAACTCTCACTCGTAGAAGAGCGAAAGAGAGAAATGGTGTTGTTTCTATAGACGGCAGAAGAATTTCAAATTCCAATATCGTTGATCTTGTTAACGATGCTATGCGAGCTAGAAAACGCGAGAAACCCATCGGACGATCTCACTTTGCCAAACTCCTGCGAGCGATACAGATACCATGCGAATTTATCGGCAATCCCGAGTTACTACACGAGCCTACACCTACATGATCCTCGACACCACAGCGGCGTCTTATTTTACCGCGCGATAACGATAGTAGCAGCAACAACAGCAGCAACAGTAGCAACAACAACAACAACGAGGCCGAGACCACACACTCGAACAGAGATTTAATGCTCACGTCTGAAAACGACATCATCGAGGGGGAGGAAGGGATGAAGAAGAGGACGAACAACTGCAAAACATCGCACAAGCAGAATATCGACCCCCCACACAGTTAGAAAAGAAAAAGAAAAAGAATCCATTTAACTGGTCATCGCTAAAATTATGAAAATTCTTCAAAAAATATATTATGACACCACTCATCGTGCTTCATATTCTCGAGCAAAAAATTTGGCCCAGGTGGATCGAAGAGTAGCGCGAAAAAATGTTTTACCATGGCTCGAGACACAGCATTCATATAACATGCATCGCCTCGTGCGACGACGATTTCCCCGTCGTACGTACAGCGTGAGTAATATAGACGATGCATGGGAGGCTGATTTAGCTGATCTTCGCTCGATAGCCACGTACAACGATGGGTACGCGTATCTGCTTGTTGTTATCGATGTGTTGAGTAAATACGCGTGGGTCGAGGCTTTGCGTGACAAAACGAGCGCAAACGTGGCCCGCGGTCTCATACGCATACTCGCACGCAGTAACAATTGTCGCCCGCAGCAATTGCAAACTGATCGAGGCAAAGAATTTATTGGCGCTCCGTTTCAGCAAATTCTCAAGAAAAAGAATATCGATTTTCGCGCTGCTCGTAACCCTGATATAAAAGCCTCGATTGCCGAACGCTTTAATCGAACAATAAAAGAGCGAATGTGGTGCTACTTTACATACACGCGAAATAAGCGTTACATCGATGTTTTACAACATTTTTTATATGCTTATAATCACACTAGACACAGCGGAACGCGTATTCCTCCGAGTGAAGTAACCCTCGAAAATGCCTCTATAGCCCGAGACAATTTAGCACGGCGTTGCGAGCGTAACGCGAAAAAAATTAAAAAGCCTAAATACAGCGTCGGTGACTTGGTACGTATCAGTACAGCTAAAGCAGCTTTCGTGAAAGGATATGAGCGTGGTTGGAGTAACGAATTATTCAACATTCAATGAATATCAGTGAATCGAGAACCATTCGTGTATATTTTACGCGATCTGAATAACGAGACTATCGACGGTATTTTCTACGAGGCAGAATTATCACGAGTACGAGTGCCTCCCTCATGTGAGAAAACGAAAGAGAAGAAGAGGACAAAGAGGAAGAACGCTCGGAATCATCGTCCCTGATAAATATGAGCTCCAAGGATAGCTCTTTCTTTGTCGTACTACCGAGCAACAGTAGTATGCAGTATTTTCCGAATAATACGACGACGAAATTTATTACAAAACTACCGCGTCAGATACGCTTACACGGAGAATGGTCTGTTTCTCTTGTGGATGACTCCGATGACTCTTTTACATGTTCCTACTGTAGGAAATCTCGTTTTTCCGATCGGTCTACGAGTGGAAGTACAATGAAATTTTTTCGTCGAAAACCAAGGTTCTGATCGGTCTACGAGTGGAATTTATTTTTAATTTTTCGTCCAAAACCGAGATTCTGATCGGTCTACGAGTGGGAAATATTTTTATTTTTCCGTCGAAGACCGAGATTCCGATCGGTTTACGAGTGGAAGAAAAATTTAAATTTTTCGTCGAAAACCAAGATTCTGATCGGTTTACGAGTAGAAGAAAATTTTTATTTTTTCGTCGAAAACCGAGATTCCGATCCATCCACGAGTGGAAAATATATTTATTTTTTCGTTGAAAACCGAGATTCCGATCGGTCTACGAGTGGAAGAAAAATTAATTTTTTCGTCGAAAACCAATATTCCGATCGGTTTACGAGTGGAAAAAAAATTTAATTTTTTCGTCGAAAACCAAGATTCTGATCGGTCTACGAGTGGAAAAAAATTTTATTTTTCCGTCAAAGACCGAGATTCCGATCGGTTTACGAGTGGAAGAAAAATTTAATTCTTTCGTCAAAAACCAAGATTCTGGTCGGTCTACGAGTGGAATTTTTTTTTTTTTTTTTCGTCGAAAACCAAGATTCTGATCGGTCTACGAGTGGAATTTTTTTGTTTTTTCGTCCAAAACCGAGATTCTGATCGGTCTACGAGTGGAAAAAAAATTTATTCTTCCGTCAAAGACCGAGATTCCGATCGGTCTACGAGTGGAAGAAAAATTTAATTTTTTCGTCGAAAACCAAGATTTTGATCGGTCTACGAGTGGAAATTTTTTTTGTATTTTTTCGTCGAAAACCAAGATTGATTATCCGATGACTCTTTTACATGTTCCTACTGTAGGAAATCTCGTAACTTTTGAGGATGGTGATTATGATTTATCGGGTTTAAATGTTTTAACACGGAGACGCGCTGATAGAGACCAAGTTGCACCCGGTGTATATCGCTCTATAGACGCTCTTTTGGAGAGTATAAATAAGTTATTCCACGTGGCCGGTCATTTGCGCTTTAAATCGCTTCCGAGCGGGCAGTTCGAAGTGGCACGCGTATGCGACGATCTACGCTACCACGACTTTCGCGTATCGCCCGCTATCGCAAGGCTACTAGGACTCTCGGAAGAGGCCTGTAGGTCAGTAAGCGCGAGAATCAGGCAGTAATTTCAAACGCAAAGCCTCTGAAAAAATTGACACTCTCATGCGGGGTTCTGGATATAAAAAGCGCAAAATTTCACGAACTCCTCATTCATCGAACGAACGTAAACCACGACGTATCTCCCGTAAAAATGAAAGTGTAATAAAGAGAAAAGTAATAAAGAAGAAGAAGAATAATAAGAACAATAAGAAGAAGAAGACTCGTCAACGAACAGTTGCAGATATTTTTGGATAGCTGAAACAAAATGGCTTTTCTACATGCGCACTCGTGCGAGTGTCTTAAATCGGAACTTGAATTATTTTCACTCCCACCGAAGCAAACTACTATCGAAGGCTCCAATTGGGTGTATTACGAACCAATATATTCGCTAACAGATGATTCACTGATTGGATTTGTTATTCCTGGACAGGGTGATGAGTATATCGATCTCGCGCATACTATGCTTAGTCTGAGAGTGAAAATAACATCTCCTACTACTACGGAAATTGCCGCGGGCACATCGTCGAAAGTAAGTGCCGGCCCTGTAAACAATCTCTTGCATTCTATGTTTAATCAGGTAGGTGTATACCTGAATCAAAAATTAGTTTCACCTCCAAATAATGCCTACGCTTATCGAGCGTGCATAGAAACACTTTTGAATTACGGTCCAGCAGCAAAAAATTCGCATCTCACGAGCGTTCTCTGGTACGACGATTCCCTGGAAAAATGGATGATATAACATCGGAAAATACGGGTCTTGTGAAGAGAAAACAATTTTTAAATGTCGAAAAAACTGTAGACTTGCTCGGTCATCTGCATTGCGATATATTCAATCAGGAGCGATTCCTATTAAACGGCGTCGAGATGCAACTACGGTTGGTGCGATCTAGAGATTCATTTTGTCTTGTGGGGGAAACAAAGAATGGTCAATGCGCCTTAAAGATTCTTGAGGCATCGCTTCTCGTTCGTAGAACAAAAATAGCCCCTGGTGTGCTGCTCTCGCATGCTAGAACTCTGGCAAAATCTACGGCTAAATATCCTCTTACGAGAGTCGAGGTAAAAGCCGTTTCAATACACTCTGGTGTTCATGGAGAGACTATCGATAATATCGTGTTAGGTCAATTGCCGAAGCGTATAATTATCGGTTTTGTCGACAACAAGGCATTTAACGGCGACTTCAGTATGAATCCATTCAATTTCCAAAATTACAAGATGTATGTAGATGGTGCTCAAATACCTTCGAAACCGTTACAACCTGATTTCACGAAAAATCATCTATATGTGGATGCTTTTCAAACGTTGTTTTCGGGGACTGGAACACATTTCTTGAACGATGGTAATTCGATCGATCGCGATAATTATCGCGATGGATACTGTCTGTTTGCTTTTGATTTGACACCCGATCTTTCGGCGAACAGCAATACACGGTGGAATTTAATAAAGCACGGTAGTGTGCGAATAGAGGTACGATTTGAGGATGCACTTGCTTCAACGATAAATTGTGTAGTCTACGCAGAATATGATAATGTCCCTGAAATTGATGCCTCTCGGCAAGTAAAGGTGGATTTTACCGGATAAGCGAAAAATGTGCTGATGTCGGCATAAATATATTTCGTGTTAAGAGACGTAGAAGCGTGTCTGTGAGTGTCTGTACAGATTAGACGTGAAAATGGATATCGTCCTGGATATACAGGGAATGCGTGGTAACGACTCGGGATTTATTCCGAAAGAAATTGCCGTGGTAGCAGTGGATAGACCGTACTCTGCTCATTGGATCGTCGCACCGCCGTGTCACTTTGCCGAATTACCACAGCATTCGAGAAGCCAGAATAATTTTCTCTCGAAATATTTTCACGGTCTGTATTGGATTACTCGGTTACTGGTACAAAGAATTGTATTCATGCTTTATTCTCTGTAGCTCGGTTACAAAAACGAATCGACGAGCAGAGTGCAGGAGAGGCAATATAAACATAAACAACACCTCTTGAGAAGAAACATTGGAGCATTCTTTCAGTGACGATATTCATAGGGGTCTTTGTGATCAGTCTTTAGTCTTGTAGAGAAATTCGAAGTAGACAGACGGTCCTCCTGATGCATTGAAATAAAAGTTAAAGTTAAAGTTAATTCACTGCGTTTCTATAATATTTACCTTCCCATTTTCAATAGTCTGGAATGGTACGAGGGCGATGTGAGCTGTCAACAAGCATACGCTAACTTGCGTGAAATTTCGCGAAAATCAAGACGCATCTATACACGCGGTCACGAGAAGGCTATACTTCTTTGCGATATCACGAGTCGTAAAATTTCCAACCTGGAGGATGAGGAGGGCGCCCCATCGTACACACTTATGCCGAAATCTTTGCGAAAATGCTTCAGACACGCTATCATAATCGATACAGCGTCTTCGCATTGTGCAATGCGTCAGGCTTTCCAAATAAAAAATTGGCTTCGCGAGCACCCATTTAAAGGAGAATCATACATGGATGTTTGGTCAGCAGACGAAGAGGAAGAGAATAAGAAAGAGGAGAAATCTTCATCATGTAGTCGTGACACGATCAACGATGCTGTGAAATAAATTTTGCATATATATACGTCTTTCAAAGCGTATCGGTCATCATTTAATCATTGACTATGTGTTCAGCATGAACACTAAACAAATCTACGAGAGTCTGCAGTATCTACCACTTTCAACCGTTGGCGTATACCCGGCTGACAGAATTCCTCGTGTATGGTCGTTACCGGCTGGACTCGTAGTTAACATGGATACCCACGACGGACCTGGAGAGCATTGGATCGCCATGTACGTTTACCATCATGGAAATGGAATGTACTTCGATAGCTACGGGCTACCACCGGTTATACTGCTACATCTCGCACGACTACGAAGAAACTGCAAGTTATATCGGTACGGCCTCAAGCAACTACAGAGTAATACGTCGGATGTGTGTGGACAATTTTGCATCGTATTCCTACATCTTATGTCGTGCGGCTTCACCATGTCGCGATTTAATAATCTCTTTAGCGATAATGTAATGAAAAACGACAGATTAGTGCGTGAATATTACAATGCTTTTGCCTCTCGACGATCAGACAGTGATAAAAATTAATCTAATGGCGGAGGAGTCTCCAAGCGAAGATTACCGTGTTTGCAGGGATGTTGCATACGACGGTAAATATCTGTAAAGTGATTTAAATAAAATATTGATTAATTAAAAACAAATACATCGGTTTACTGTGTCTCTTATTTTATAATTATATATAAATTATAATCGAGGTCTCTCGCGGCACGGTATCATATTCTGCATCTTTGACTGCAGAGCATTCGCTTCACGAGAAGCACAGCGCAAAGCGGTACGCACGTGCAAAACCGCTGACATTGCATTCAAAGCGCTGCACACCTAGTTATGATTTAGAGGGGCGTTTGTTATCTTCAAATGCTGTGATCACTGCCAGCATCATCCGGAGCATTCAGTCTGTCTTTAGCAGTGCACAACGACGGTATAAATAAAACTCAAAATGTATCCCCGATATGTAGATGGCGAACTATCCGAAGCTTTTGTGTGTCGTGTAATATGTGATAGTAGTGACAATACAGTGTGTCTGCGGACGGATAAAATGTGCGTAGGATTATCCGAGTTGGAGGACGAATTGAACACATTATATATTGGTGGACTTGCCCAGAGGAGTATATTTAAATTTGAAGACTTGAAAGTTGGTGCGGCTTGTGTGGTTGTGCGGCATCAAAGGGCTATGCGCGGTGAGATCATCGACATGGACGATGACGGGTGCTGCGAGGTGCTGCTTGTTGATATCGATGAATCGATCGGGATACGCATGCGTACCCCTGACGGTGCCCGCGCTCCATGGGTGCGGGTAATTCGCATTACCCGGGCGCGTAGCTGTGGTTTTTGAGTGAGTGAGTGAGTGAGTGAGTGAGTGAGAGAGAGAGAGAGAGAGAGAGAGAATGCGAGAATGCGTGTGTGTGCATATGTGTGTGCCATGGAATATTGGAATAAATATTGTGCCCGTCACCCTGGAGAGTTGTCGCAGATGCCGCCAACATAAGGGTGAGTTAAAAATTTTATTCCAAGTATGTGTACACCTTTGCTCCACCCTGCTCTTATCTCTACTCTTCCTTGTTCACCAAGGTACCCACACCACCTCACTTTACCATCTCCACGTTACCGACACTGGTCAAGCAGAGTGGGCAGCGCGGCGGTGGAAAAGTGCGGCGGTGGGGGTAGCCGCATGGTAGAGGAAGGAGTGGGGATAGGAGTGGGATGGAGCACACATACAGGTGTACACATACTACTGTCGTCTTAGCATATAAATGTGGATGTTAAAATATTAGGTGCGCAACTAAGTTCCCGCTGTTTTTCAAGAGATGGCTCCAGTAGTAAGTGCTGGTCGATTTGGACATAACCAAAACGTCATGAACTAAGCTTAGACATATGGTAAACAAACCGCTTTGACACATAAGTGATTTTGTTGTTGCGTCATGTACTTTTGGTTGTGTGAAAATGTCTGATTTTGTGCCAAATAATCGTCATTTGCGGGAAGTGTGGCTTTTCTTCTTTCCTTCGAAGAAAGCGGCGGCTGAAGCGCATCGAGAACTCCAAAAAGTTTACGGAGATGCTGCTCGAAGTGAAACAACATGCTGTGATTGATTCCGTTGCTTCAAAGACGGTGATTTTGATGTTGACGACCGTTCGCGTGAATGAAGGCCAAAAACCTTCGAAGACGCTGAATTGGAGGCATTGCTCGATGTGGATCCGTGCCAAACGCAAAAAGAGCTTGCTTCAGCATTAGGAGTTACCCGCCAAGCTATTTCCAAGCGATTGCATGCGTTGGGAATGATTCAAAAACAAGGAACTTGGGTTCCTTGTGATTTTAAGCCAAGAGACGTTGAGCGTCGTTTTTTCGCCTATGAACAACTGCTCGAACGGCAAAAAAAGAAGAGTTTTCTTCATCGCATCGTTACGGGTGATGAAAAATTGATTCATTACAGCAACCCAAAGAGAACAAAATCACGGGGACTGCCCGGTCATGCTTCTACGTCGTCGGCTCGGCCGAATATTCACGCTGCGAAGATTTTGCTGTGTATTTGGTGAGACCAGAGCGGTGTTATTTATTATGAACTGTTGAAACCGAACGAAACCATCACTGGGGAACGGTATTGACCTCAATTGATGCGATTGAGCCGAGCACTGCGCGAAAGAGGCCACAATACGAGCAGAGGCACGATATATCTATTCTACAGCATGACAACGCTCGGCCTCACGTTGCCAAACCCGTTAAAACCTACTTAGAAACGCTCAAATGGGAAGTCCTACCCCACCCGCCATATTCCCCAGATATTGCGCCGTCCGATTATTACTTGTTCCGTTCGATGGCACATGGTCTGTGTTTGAGATTCCGTCCGATGGTGTTATTTAACAGATCTGCAATATATTGAAAATTATGAGTCTTCGCTCACGGCAGGGTGATAATAAACCAGACACATAGATGGTAATTTGAGAAAGCAGTTTATTATGCCTTCCGCATTTCACACAAAATAATATGATTTGGAAAAAGATAAAAGTAAAGAATAAATGCAAACTAGGTTAAATTTAGAAAAAATACAAAGTTGATATAACAATAAATGCACTAAAATGAGAATTAAAACTGTATATAAATAAATGAAATTGAATTTGATTTTGTCTGTGAGATTTGAGGAGCACACAATTATATTAATTGTGCAGAATGTACAGAGCGCGGTGTGCGTGCAGCAGTCAGTGCTGCGTAGCACGTCACACTGGAGAGAATGAGTGCGTAAGAAGATATAATAATTCACGGCAAGCTCTCAGCAGCTTAATGAAGTGAGGTTGCAGTGAACAAATGAGAGCACTTGCAATTGAAATTGCTTGAGTGCTCTACACGCATGAGACAAGCTACGCAGGCAGCACTGCGTAGCACAATACAACACATAATGAGGATGCACAAAATGAGCAGTGTATAGTCGCTGTACTCTTCCAGCAGATGTCCTGGGGAAAAGTACAGCGAATATAGTGCATCTGCATAATTATATTAATTATACCGGCAAATTAAGCTGAGAGGAAACGTGGCGTGACCTGTGCTGCGATGCCGCCAAAAAGTGAGACCAAAAAAGTTGATGTATCGATGAGAATCCAACTCCTCATTGCCATTGAATTTATGGTAAATTATAACAATGCACTCGTACCTGATTTTGAGTCCTGTTGAGTACTAGTGATGAGTTGATCCAGCGAAAGAAGCCAACGAGAAAAAGTCCAAAAGTACGCTGTGTGTGCTGTTCCTCGATGCCGTTGCGAAAGTGTCTAAATTTTCAACATGGCTGCGAGTATGAAAGCGTCGTTGAGCGCTGAAGTCAGTTGAGCGAGATAGCCGGTGAGCGAAACCAAAGTCAAGCGAGAGAGACATCCTCTCGCTCGACGCGGCGTGCCAACGAGGCACAGCCTCGGCTCCGCGAAGCCCTGCTTCGGCCATCCTCGGCTTAACCGAGAGTCGTTTGCTCAGGCACAGCAACAGGTAGGCGCACGACGAATATCGATCGCCGTGCGCCAGCTGATTATCCAACACTTCCCGCCCGATATCAGCAACGGGGTTGATGATTAGTCATGGTTTTGTGAGTCGGAAGAGACAGGCAGCACAGCCAGTTTTGAGATCGGCCGGGTGAGCGTGGTCGTAGCAGTTCGAAGTGTCACCACCCTGGTGAGCCCGTCTTTGCCCGGATGCAACGCCGTGACTCGTGCAAGTGGCCACTTGCACGGTGGAAAGCGCTCATCCGTGAGCAGAACCAAAGAACCAACCTTTATGTTATTATTGGGGTGATGCCACTTCGATATGGTCTGCTGCCGATGCAGATAATGAGCAGACCATTGTCGCCAAAATTGTTGTACCTTTTGCTGCAACAATTGCCACCTTGAGAGCTGTGAGAGTGATAAGTCCTCTAACGTAGGCTCTGGGACCGATGTAATCGCTCCTCCAATGAGAAAGTGTCCAGGCGTAAGAGCTGATGAGTCATCAGGGTCATAGTTGAGTGGTTCCAGAGGTCTTGAATTGAGTATAGCCTCGATCTGAGCAAGCAGCGTTCGAGTTCCTCGAAAGTGAGTGCTGTATCACCCACAGTTCGCCGCAGATGAAATTTAACAGATTTTACAGCTGTTTCCCATTTGCCACCCATGTGTGGAGCCGCAGGTGGATTGAACCAGCACGCAATTTGTTGATTTGCGAGAAAAGAAGCGATGACTTGATGTTCTTGAGTGGCCTTCCTAAACAGTTGACGTATTGATTTGTGAGCACCAACAAAGTTCGTGCCACAGTCAGAATATAGTGTGTGAGGAATGCCACGCCGAGATGAGAAACGCCTGAACACTGAGAGGAAGCCTTTAGCTGAGTAGTCGCTGACGACTTGGAGATGTAGAGCCGAAGTGGCGAGACACACAAAAACACAGATCCAGCCCTTGTGCGTTTTGCATCCTCGCCCCTTTCATGTTTTAAGTGTGAGAGGGCCGGCGTAGTCAACTCCTGTGTGAATGAATGCTCGTGTTGGCGTGACTCGCGCCAGAGGAAGCTGACCCATCAATTGTTGAGCCCGAACTCCCCTCTGCCGAGCACACACGACGCAATGTAAAATGTGAGATTTTACAGGAGCTCTTCCGCTGACGATCCAATGAGTTAGCCTTATTTGGGCTAATGTGAGCTGAGTGCCTCCGTGCAGAGTCCGCACGTGGCTTGATCAATAATGAGAGTTGAAAATCTAGAGTGACGAGGTAGAATGGCAGGATGTCGTCCTTCATATGTGAGTGCTGATTGAGCAAGGCGACCTCCTACTCGGAGCACACCCTCCTGGTCGATGAAAGCTGTTAGTCGACTGAAAGGGTGAGAGGAAGGAAGAGAAGAGCCTGACTACAGTACTTGTAACTCGTGTTTAAAAAATACGGCTCGTGTTACTCGTGTCCAAAAAACACTTGCTGCTGCCATCTCTTCTGCTGTGAGAGGAGCAGTCCTGCTGACTCTAACCTCTTCCTCATTCTGGCCACTACTCTGACACAAAACGAGGTGAGACGACACAATTTTGTGAGTGAGGAACAGCGATAAATGAGTTCCCATTGGTACTTTGGCATCACGGTTGCCGCGAGAAGAGCTAACCCAGGCCGGGCTTCCATATTGTGCACATCCTCAGAATCAGTTGAGGTTTTAGGCCAAAATTCAGTAGGCTCCACCATCCACGATGGACACGACCACCACAACTGATGAGAGGCCAGTGGAGCTGTTGAGATACCTGGCGAGGCACAATCTGCAGGATTGCTTGTGCCTGCGACGTGACGCCACTGAGCATCAGGTGTGAGTCCTTGTATCTAAGATACTCGGTTCCGGACATAGTCTTTCCACCGAGCAGGATGCGCTTTGATCCAAGTGAGAGTTACCGATGAGTCCGTCCACAGGTGAGTAGATGAGACCTTGATCTTAAGCCAGGCTTGAACGTATGCAACCAATTTTGCTAATAACAGTGCCGCTGTTAGTTCAAGCCGTGGTATGGTAAGCTTCTTGAGTGGTGCCACGCGTGTTTTTGAGCAGATAAGTGAAGCCACCTTTCCTGTGGACATTGATTCGACAGTGATGTACATCACTGCTGCCATGGCCAATTGAGATGCATCAGAGAAGCCATGCAATTCCACTGTTGAGTTGCTCCATGTATTGAACCAACGAGGAATTGAGAGCCTGGCCAGGCTTTTGAGATCTTCTCTGATTGCAGTCCATCGTGCTCAGACCTGAGATGGCAGTGGTTCATCCCAGCTGAGTTTGTGAATCCAAAGCTCTTGCAAGAGTATTTTGGCTCTTATCACAACCGGTGAGACAAAACCGAGTGGATCAAAGGGTTGAGCCACCTCTGAAAGAACGAGGCATTTTGTGAAATTCTCCTGAGTTGAGTTGAACCGGGATGAGAATGTGAACTTGTCTTCATTAGGAAGCCAAGTCAGACCAAGAATTTTGGTCTCGCAGTCGTCTATTGAGATAGCAGAGCTTGACGATGATGATTAAATATTAGCAAGGACCGTGTGGTCAGACGAGTGCCACTTGGCGAGTAGAAAACCGCCCGCCATGCACAAGTCCTTGAGCTGTTGAGCAATTTCAATGAGTTCATGAGTTGAATCCGCCCCTCTAAAGATGTCATCCACGTACCTGCCAAACGTGATAGCTGGCACAGCGAGAGGAAACCGGTGACCTTTATCTTTGGTGAGCTGCATGAGAGTTCTAACTACCAAAAATGGCGCAGCCTTCGTACCGTATGTCACGGTTGTCAATTGATACGGCACAGGGTTGTCTTGAGCATCAATCCACAAAATTCGCTGAAGATTCCAATCATCAGGATGAACTTGAATTTGACGATACATCTTGGTAACGTCCGTGGCAAAGATGTATCTGTGGTGACGGATCCACATGAGAACGTCCGAAATATTGAGCAACAAATTAGGTCCAGTGTACATGATGTCATTTAGAGACTTTCCAGAGGATGTTGCACTAGAACCGTTGAATACCACCCTTAATTTGGTGGACACACTGTCTTGTCTCATTACACCGTGGTGAGGCAGATAATATTGAATTTCAGTAGCAGATGATTTTGAAGCCTTCACCATATGACCAAGTTGTTCGTACTCGACCATGAATTCTGAGTAGAGCTGACCGTTTTCAGCATTTTTTGAGAGTTTCCGAAGTGTGCGCAGCAAACACTGATGTGCTCGAGAATATGAACTTTCCAGATTTGCAGGAGAAGATGTAAGAGGAAGCCGAACAATGTATCGGCCTGTAGAATCACGTTGATGTGTGTCGCGAAAATGATCCTCGCACGCCTGCTCCTCTGGTGTGAGTTGACCGACTGTGTCCTTTGGTGGCTCTTCTTGAACCCAGAATTTTGTGAGCACGTTCTGTAATTCCTGATTATCAAGTTGCACAACAGCATGATGAACAGTGAGTGCATCAGGTTGGCATGAGTTAATAGGTCCAATGATGAGCCAACCAAATATTGATAATTATGCAATTGTCGAAGATGAAGAGCCCTTGATAATGTTAGGTTTAATCACCTGACCATAAATATCTGCTCCAATTATAATATCGATCGGTCGTGGTGTGAGAGAGCCCGAATCCGCCAGCTTCAGCTTCACTATGTGAGGCCAAGTGTGAGCTGGTGACTTGAAAGATGACAAATGAGTTGTAACCGTGTTGAGAATGTGAGTCAAGACCGTAACTTTCTCCTTCGTGTGCATGGAGCCCATTGTGAGTTGCACCGAACCACGCGTTTGAGTTGAGTGACTACCACCGATACCTGTGATGGAAATTGATGAGTGCTCACGTGGTGTATTGAGTTTACGGACGAGCTCTTCCGTAATAAACGTTAATTCTGATCCAGGATCGATGAGAAGTCCTGCCTGATGAGTTGATGCCAATGTATGAATGTGTATGAGTGCAGTTGCTAATAATGTTGAGCATTTCCTTGTGAGCTGTACCGATGAGTGGACGACAGCGTCGACACCCTATTGTGCCGACGTTGAGGGCTGAGCAGGTTGAGTTCCGGAAGAGGTTGCAGGGGGCGCTGCTGGATGCAGCAAGGCGTGATGCCGCCCTGAACATTCCTTACAACTGCGTGTGGAACGGCATGCCGAAGCATTGTGCCGTCCCAGGCAGTTGTAGCACAACCGCGACTTCTCCGCCATCTTGCGCCGTGCAGCCACCGTGAGCTGACGGAACTCCGGGCACATCACGATGAAGTGCCCCGAATTCCGGCAGCAGTCACACGGATACACGGACGCGGTGATGTTTGATGGGGGAGCCCCGCGGGTTGTGCTACTTGCGTGATGAGCCGATGCGCGTTGAGTCCCGGCCCTTGCGGGTGGAGGGCACGCGGAAGACGTCCGACTGGAGCCATCCAGTTTTGGAGTGGCCTTTGCCATCTCCAGGGCTCGAATCTTGGTCTCCGCGAACTCCTCAATCCTCGCAAAAGTCGGGTACTCGGATGAGCGTCCTAACGCTGTCTCCCAGGCCTCGCGTGTGGTCTGGTCGAACTGCTGACCAAGCACTCGTACCATCATACAATCAAAAAGCACCTCCTTCGATGCCACCAAAGTGAGGACTTTGTAGGCCTCGGAGATAGCCGTTACTGTGGGTGCGAGCGCCCCATGAGCCAACTTCATCGCAAAGAGAGCATCCAGCCTCTCCTGCACCAGCAGCCTTTTATTTTCAAAGCGGGACACCAATGTGTCCCACGCCAATGTAAATGATCCGTCGGTGAGAGCGAACCCGTCGATTAATGTAGCCGCCGAGCCCGTGACGCAGGTGCGAAGGTACATCAGCCGCTCGACGTCGGCTAACCTAGAGTTCCGGATGACCAACAACGAGAATAAATCCCGGAACCCCGGCCACCCAGAATAGGCACCCTCGAATGTCGGCAGCTTGATGTCCGGCAGCTTTGTTCGTGGCGCCGGCGGCGTTACCACTGGTGCAGCGGGCTGGAGTTGGCCGAGCCTCTCCATGACCTTCCTCGCAGCCATCTTGGCATGGAGGGTGAGTTTAGCCTCGGTCATTTGTGTATTACCCGTGAAGTACTCATGATCGTGGTGGGCGAGCGGCCACAACGCTTTCTAATGCAAATGTTCCGTACGGAACTCTGCATGCAGCTCATCCACCTGTTCGACCAGAGTCTCGAGCTCGGACAAGGAGAGGCCCTCCATTTGGCTCTCGATCGTCTGCAAAATGAAGCCCAGTGCTGACACCCGTCGCTGCTGCGATTGGACCTTGAGCACCAACTCGCCTGGTATGCGAGTCGGTGATCGGGTCTTCTTCGCAGGAGTGACGGGGTCAGGGACCGACAATGTCATCTTCTCCTCTGGGTCACCAGGTGCCACCTCGATGCCTGGGAAAGTAGGCTTAGACATTGTGAGATCTCTGTGAGCTGGTCTGATGTGAAAGAAACGAAGTGCTCCGCAGAGTGTCTACTTTACTCAAATTGAAGCGCTGGCGGTGAGTCAGTGAGAAGCGATGGATACTGCAATGTGGGTTTGCAGAGTCCAAAGTTATGATGAGCCAAAGAGTGGTTGTGTGCGAAAGGTAGAAAACCCTGGTTCTACCCTGTACGAGTCGAAGATCCGGCTCGAAGGACCGAATGTTTGAGATTCCATCCGATGGTGTTATTTGACAGATCTGCAATATATTGAAAATTATGAGTCTTCACTCACGACAGGGTTATAATAAACCAGACACATAGATGGTAATTTGAGAAAGCAGTTTATTATGCCTTCCGCATTTCACACAAAATAATATGATTTGGAAAAAGATAAAAGTAAAGAATAAATGCAAACTAGGTTAAATTTAGAAAAAATACAAAGTTGATATAACAATAAATGCACCAAAATGAGAATTAAAACTGTATATAAATAAATGAAATTGAATTTGATTTTGTCTGTGAGATTTGAGGAGCACACAATTATATTAATTGTGCAGAATGTACAGAGCGCGGTGTGCGTGCAGCAGTTAGTGCTGCGTAGCACGTCACACTGGAGAGAATGAGTGCGTAAGAAGATATAATAATTCACGGCAAGCTCTCAGCAGCTTAATGAAGTGAGGTTGCAGTGAACAAATGAGAGCACTTGCAATTGAAATTGCTTGAGTGCTCTACACGCATGAGACAAGCTACGCAGGCAGCACTGCGTAGCACAATACAACACATAATGAGGATGCACAAAATGAGCAGTGTATAGTCGCTGTACTCTTCCAGCAGATGTCCTGGGGAAAAGTACAGCGAATATAGTGCACCTGCATAATTATATTAATTATACCGGCAAATTAAGCTGAGAGGAAACGTGGCGTGACCTGTGCTGCGATGCCGCCAAAAAGTGAGACCAAAAAAGTTGATGTATCGATGAGAATCCAACTCCTCATTGCCATTGAATTTATGGTAAATTATAACAATGCACTCGTACCTGATTTTGAGTCCTATTGAGTACTAGTGATGAGTTGATCCAGCGAAAGAAGCCAACGAGAAAAAGTCCAAAAGTGCGCTGTGTGTGCTGTTCCTCGATGCCGTTGCGAAAGTGTCTAAATTTTCAACATGGCTGCGAGTATGAAAGCGTCGTTGAGCGCTGAAGTCAGTTGAGCGAGATAGCCGGTGAGCGAAACCGAAGTCAAGCGAGAGAGACATCCTCTCGCTCGACGCGGCGTGCCAACGAGGCACAGCCTCGGCTCCGCGAAGCCCTGCTTCGGCCATCCTCGGCTTAACCGAGAGTCGTCTGCTCAGGCACAGCAACATGTATGCGCACGACGAATATCGATCGCCGTGCGCCAGCTGATTATCCAACAGTCTGGCTAATCAGCAGTTCAGCTCATATGAAGACATCTCAAAATGGCTTGATTCGTGGATAGCCTCAAAAGACGAACACTTTTACCGTGACGGTATTCGAGCTCTGCCAGAAAGATGGGAAAAAGTTGTCCCTAGCGATGGGCAATATTTTGAATGATTCATTTGTAAACATTTTTTCACAATAAAGTTGCGTTTTCATAAAAAAAAAAAAAACAGCGGGAACTTAGTTGCGCACCTAATATGTACCAAAAATTTGACAAATGTAAAGATGCTATTTCTAATTCGTGTTGGTTTCTTTCTTTTTTAACGATTAGTGGGAGTGCATATTCGAATATGAGTTACTTCCAAGTGGCATATATCGCATGTTGTTTCGTTTCTTTTGCACCCAGAGCACATATTAGGGTGTAGGCAAGGTATACATATCTCTTCACTAGACGGCAGACGGCAGCATCGACATAGGTCAAAGTCTAGTATCGTGTCGTTAGTGGTCGTTATAGACAAAGATTATAAATTCAGTGTTTCCGACCAGGGGTCGGGGGTCGAGAGAGATCGCTTCTGTGAACAGGAGAGGATGGTGGGGTGGTCGGACTACGAGGCAGCGGACTAGACGTGGTTAGAGACCTACCTGGGTATTGAATGGGTGGGGAGGTACCCAAAGTCATGTGTAGGTAGCGACAACTTGGGTACCAAAAAGCGTGCTGTTTCCAAGGATCGTCTTTAATTTCCAAATTTCCCATCACTATTCCACAATGAAAACACGTTACTTCGTCTTCTTTTCCCGAAAAGAAAAATCCGGCGGAAGCTAATCGTGTAGGGTCTAACGCGTAGGTTTCGGGCCAAAAGGCGAAACTTTCTAATCGTTTTCTATAATTTTCAAAAGCTGGATACGATGGGGTCAATGAATTTCGTATCGGAGGTCTGTCATCGTGATAGTCGGGGGTCGCGTTGACTATTACTTCCAATCGAGAGTAGAAATGTTCCTTGTTGCAAGGAAAAGGAATCTTTCGTAGGTGTGTCCCGATGGGTACGTTTCCGCAGGGAATACCTCGTACAAATCGGCGCTGTTCTTGCCATCTAAGGTGATCCTTCACACGGATATCCCCTGCTTTCCAATTTTTAATAATCACTCTACAGTGAAAGCAACTAACTTCGTCATCTATTCTAGTATAATAAAACCATGCCGCAGCTAGTTCTGCGGGGTCTAAAAATGTAACTGGCCAATTGTGATAGCTGTCTAAACGGATTTGTTCAAACAAAAATTTCCCACGTGGGCCTTTTCTTGACATGATTAAGGTATGAATATACACAAGAATCGCAATTTATAGTTAAAGAGTAGGAAAAGTAATTATTATTATTATTATGATTTTTGTTGCAACTGTCGCTGTTATTTTTAGTCTATAATAGAAAAAAAAAATTATTTTTTCTTTCAATGTTCAATTATGAGTATTGAATTATCTATTGATTCCGAAGAGACTAGGGTATCTCATATGTCTCAACTATTATTATGACAGGATTATCATTACTGTCACCATATTATAGCACTACCTATCGAAAATTATTTTTATAAGACTATCAACACTATTATTATATTACTATCGTATTATTAAAGTATTATTAGTGTAACGTCATGGGTTACCCGTTATATTCTACATGAAAAATTTTTATTTTTATATTTATACATATATTTCTAGAACAAGCGTTCACACGCTGGCCGGCGAGACTCGGAGCATCGGCGAGACGCGTTGCGCCCCGCAAGTCACTTGTTACCTTTTGTTAACGTAAGCGTTCACACGCTGACCAACGGAACGCCGCGCATCGGCGAGACGTGCTACGCACCGCAAATCATTTTTGTATAATTCTTGAGCGGTGCCATCGGCACTGCTTTCTTCATTTAAATTAGTTAGTTCTTCTCTGGGGGCCGACCACGACGGTTGGTCCGCGTAATACCATATCTGTATAATATTCTATCATTTATTGAATATCCAATAGGTCGTAGTATTGTTCGCGTAATTAATTGATTTGTGCGCGTTCCAATAAATACTCTATTCGGTAATTGTTATAACATATATATGTGTTACTGTTTTAATACGTGTTACTATTTCAATATTGACTCTATTTGATAAATGACACTAGTTCTTGTGGTTTAAAAGTTTATGTTAATGTTAGATGCGCGCAATATTTACTAACCGTTTAATATATATTGGTGCTACTGTTTTAATATCTAATAATTCTACGATTGTGTTAAACTATAAATATATACTCAAATAGTGATGCTATATGTAGTGTTGAAACATTTGTTTATTCAACCACGCCCCTCACCAGCCGTGCTCTAATCCCGAGCCAGCACATTCCGGCTCAAAATGGAGAAAAGAATCTTTACTTGCGTCCCTATTTCAAGTCCAGGACGTAACAATTATTATTATAATTACGTACTTTTTATTAACTTTTCTCCTGGTTTTCTTATGTACGTTACCCCTTTAATAATTTTGTTGCAAGGTTTCGAATCCGGTCGTGGTAATTCCCAGAGTTTCCCAGTTTGTCCTTAAAGTAAAAAGTCCAGTTTGTTTACTTTGGAATACTACTGCGTTCTAAGGTCTATGTTTGATCTACTGAAAAGCCAGGCCTTTCCTCAATAGTAATACTTCCACACGGTTGGTCCAAGTGAAATGGCATATTTCCCAAAATTATACATGATTCTTGTTATTAATATTCTTATCGTTACTTATTAAGAAAGCATATATGGATTATTAATTAAAATATATGTATATAATATATATATATATATATATATATTTCTTTTTCATTTATTAATTTATTATTCTTTTGAGTGCAACTTAATACTACCATATAGATGTGACTGATTAATTTTATAAAATATCATAACGGTGCAAATCTTTATTATTCTTAGTTTTGTTCATATGGCGTTAATACTCTACTAATTAATTAAGTATTCCTTAATGAACCTCTATTATTCCTGAATCGAATTTAATTTCATTTAGCTTTTTTAATTTTATTTATTCATTTACTTGTTTATTTCTATAGCAACAATCGCTAAAGATAGCATCTACAATGGAATTTTTGATTTCCTTAATCTATTTGAATGTACTATCACGTCTCTTTTTGGAAGTTTAATACTGTAACGTAAATTTGCACCCTAACGCACCACGTTGCCTATAGCTGGTCCGAGCTATTTTTCCTCCCTTTTATTTTTACTCTTTCGGGCTGGGCGCCAGGCGCTTACGTGCCGGAAGGAAAAATAACGAGGTAGTCGACCAGGCTCAGTCCAGGGTAGCCACAACTGTTCAAGGCAGAGTGGGTGGTTCTCACTGTCAAGGTGGTTATAGGTCCATAAAATCCATCAATTAAGTTAATAAATAAAATCAGTCAATAAAATCAGTCAATAAAAATAAAATCAATAAATATAGAATCAATAAATAACACAGACAACAATTGCAGGTACGGGATTCACAAATGCCACTAGGGAAGATCACTTATTTATTCTGTAACGTGGCAAAATATTGGAGCTGCGTCCTCCTCGCTCAACGGTTACCAGCACGATCGCTCAGGGCTGCAGGGGATGATTTGCGTATTTTATTTATTCTTTATTTTATTTTTTTTTCTTGTCTTATTTCTTTTTATACATAATGCAATTGATACGACCGGAGGGACGATGGGAGAGTACCGAGAAGAGGGGAGCTTCGGGATTCGGCCTTCTTCTCTGGACTGACATTTCACACCTTTCCCGGTCGAGTTGTATCATTGTCCCGCTCGACGTACTGGAGGATACGCGGCTTTCTATTCTCAGCCGCCGTCGGCCCACGGCAACGTATATATCTCAAGGGATCATCTGCGGGACTACGCAACGCTGGTATTGTCTGTCGCTAATTTATACATCGGCCAGCTGAGGCGCTAGTCGTGGTCAGTGTACGACACCGGTTCCCCCAATTAACCGAGTTTAGCGGGTTAAGTGGGGATCATAAGTTACGGGCACGCGTGCCGGCAGGACCTCGGGGCTTTTTCCCGGGGACTGTCGAGCGAGCAGGACGTTGCGTCTAGTACTAGCATATCTCTGTCCCGCTTCATGGCTGTTACGATACGACCGGACAGACCAAGGAGACGATCGCTTCCTGGTGGGGCCCTAAGTCAGCTTGCCCAAGATTAACACTTTCCGACATATTATCCCGACTGGAGAGGAGAGGATTGAAGGATATTCGAGATTTTTCTCCTGGATTTCAAGGATTTTCGCACCAGCATCGTCCCGGTGGTCTCTTCTTCCTTCCACGGTCTTTCGCTATTGTTTTAATATACTGTCATTCGATTTATTGGACATTATTTATCGAAATTGGTCACCCCTGCGACTCTCGTACACTACGTGCAGAGTATTAATTTGTATCGGGAACTGCGGCGTCGGTAGCATATAACCGCGAGATCGTGTAACGTATAGAAACCGGGGAAAAGTCACTAAATTAATTAATTGTTTTATAGTTAAACCGTGCGCGCGTTGGGCCGTTATCCCGGAGTGTTTTGTATTTGTTAATTGGTTATGTGTGGGATCTGAACGGAATAGACCGTGTCACCGGTTTTGGCCAGATTATAGACTCTGATTCGGATGAGTTAATTTGAGTTTTCTTTTGTCTCGATTTAGAAGGTCGTGCGCGCGTTAGTATGTCGTCCCGTTGTGAAATTGATGTAAGAGGGACTGGCACGTTATAGACCGCGTCGCGCATCATTCAAATCAATTGACGTTTCACTGTTTTATTTATTTATTCATTTATTATTTTATTTATTTATTGTTTTGTCTATTTATTGTTTTATTTATTTGGTTATTTATTTATTATTTCATTGGTTAGTTATTTGTCATATTTTATTCAACCGACGAGGGATTGATCGAGATTATTATTAATTATTTTATTATTATTATCATTCTTCGGTATTATTGAATTACCAACCATTATTTATTCATTATTTGGCATCTGACGGACCGCAGAAAGTCTCGGTGGTTTGACTTTTACACGGCATACATTATTCGAAATTGTAGTAGCAGGCCGTGGGTCGCTTCGCGTACGTGACCTCTCGACGTCCCGTTGTTTTGGTTTCGGTTTTGTTTGGAAGTATGTGGGATTAGCTCGAGATAGGCCGTATCGCAGACCGTGAACAGGGACCACCGAGCATTGGAAATTTATCGAGGAATATTATAAGAGAATAGAGGCAAGCGAGATCGGCTATATGACCTATACAGTGTATGAGAGTGAGTGAGAGCGTGGGATAACTGCTGCCGTTGAAGTAAAGATTTAAACTAGGAAACCTAACTAAAGTTAGAAAATTGTTAACACAAGAGACTGATTTTACGGGACATTTTATTTGAATTCGAAATTGTTGTTTATTGGAAATGATCATCAGGTTGCCAGAAATAAAGAAGTTTGTAAGTCCCGTACTTGCTGTGGTTGTTTGAATTATTTACGGTTGTTATTTTATTTATTTATGTAATATTTATTTAGCTAAATATTGCTTATTGCTTGAGTTTGGTATTTATTAACAATGCCCTATTATTGGACTCGGTTCAGTAATTCTAAGGAATTATCTTAATTAATTGACTTTATTCATATGTTATCTTGGACTAATAAGTGACTTGACAGTCCGAACCACCCACTCTGCCTGGAACAGCTGTAGCTAGCCTGGGTTGAGTCTGGCCTACCATCTCGTTATTTTTCCTTCCGGCGCGTAAGCGCCTGGCGCCCAACTCGTAAGAGAAAATAAAAGGAAGGAAAAATAGCTTGGGCCAGCTATAGGTAACGTGGTGCGTTGAGGCACAAATTTACCGTTACAAATTTGGCGCCCAACGTGGGGCCCGACTGTCAAGTTGTAAATTTTTATTGGAAAAAAAAAAAAAAAAAAAAAATTTTTTATTACTTATTAACTTTCTTTTAATTCAAGTTAATTTTATTTCATTTTGTGCTTTAATAATTTCCATTCTTTTAATAACTATTACTATAACTATTTTTATTATTATTATTGATGATCGCAACCATAGCAGGTTTTTTTTTACATTCAGATCGACATTTCTCTCTCATTAGTAATGGTGTTTTATGATTTTTGAAAATTCTATCCAAAATTATCTGAAATAATCAAGCGGGATAGTATAGCTAACGTTACAGAATTCGGCAGTACAGTTATCCCGCTACGCACTGTAGCAAGCCTTCGGGAGGCACACAGTAGACCAAGCTTGCTCGCATTGTCTAGTGCCGCGCTCGAGGCCGGCCGTGTTTACGTTTTTTTGTTGTGTGTCGCCGAGTGAGTAGCAGTCTTCGATGTTGGACACTGGTACTCCCGGCTAATGTAACATTATTTCTTGCTTATTATAATACTCTGAAATATTATTTGAAATTATATAGAGTTGAGCGAATTTGCGGGTCCCGAGTCTATGTCTGTGTTAGCTAGAGAGAAGGAATAATTCTGTAATATAGTAGGTCTTGGATACAGTTATTCATTGAGTGGTCTTTATAACCATTACCTTCATTAGTTAATCATTTTATTATTATTATTACCTTTTATATATATATTTTTTTTATTTCATTTTTTTTTATTCTTTCCCTCTTTCCTCATTCAATTTATTATTAACATTGATTTATTGTTATTTTTTTTTGTAATTGGATTAATTATTATTCTTATCTTTCAATATTATTATTATTATTTTTTTGAATAAATCGTAGACCAGGCCTCGTCCCGCTACGTGAATATAAATTTTTTTTTGTGATTTATCCTTTTCTCTGGTTAGCCTTTTATCACCATCCCGGAGGGACTCGCCGCTCCTCGTTATTGCTCTTCTGTTTTTTTGTTCATTAATCTCGTTTGTTCTGTTTTATTATTTTTTTTTGTAGTTACCTAGCAGTCATTTGTTTATTTATTTATTTATTTATCTTATTTTGTTTCCATTGATTATTTACTTCTGTTTTCCTTGTTTATTATATTTTCTATAGTTTCCATTATTGTGCTATTGGTTTATTTGTTTTTTTGTCCTATCTATTTTTTTTGTTTGTTCTTTCATTTTTGTTTATTGGTTTTTAATAATTTTATTTATTTTTTCTTGCTGCTAATTTACCTTTTGTTCGTTTACCTTTGTGTTTTAGTTATATTGTGATAGGATATTTATTCATTTAATTAATTCATCTATTTTGGTTTATTTATTTATTTTTTTTTCCGTATGAATTTTAGTTATTTATTTGTTTAGTCTGGTTATTTTATTCTATTGGTCTAATTGTTTATCTATTTGTTGTTCTTTTCGCTTTTGTTTATTTATTTATTTATTTATTACCTCTATTTATTTATTTACTTCTTTGTTATTATATTTTTTCCCTTACTGGAATTATTTGGTTTTTTTGTTTTTGTGTTATTCCGTTCTCCCCTTCCACAGGAGTTACAATTTGTGAACGAACCACGATCTTTCAGCTCGTATCCGGGGAAGAGGGAAATAACCGGTTTAATTTTTTTTCCGAGTGACCTTTCCGGATTGGTTCAAAAGTTTTTCTTCCATCTATTTGTTTATTTATTTAATGAGTTTTCCTCACTTAAGTTATTTAGTTTTCTTAATTAATTGATTAATTGAACTTATTTATTTATTGATTTATCCATTAATTTATTCATCTATTTATTTATTTATTTAACTTATTTATTTATTTAATTAATTTATCTACTCAACTGAGTTATTTATTTTCCTTCTCTCTCCTCGCGGGTTAAAAATGGTTTTATCCAGGACTCCCGGGGAAATAGCCTCCCTTACGGAGGATGAGGTTAAAGCCGAATTAGCTTCCCGAGGGTTGCCGATAGGGGGTACTTCCGCCGCTATGCGGGAAAGATTATATTTTTCGGGGATATTGGCTAATCCCAACGATTCCGCCACCGGGTTAGTCACGGTACAGGAAGAAGACAACCCCCCGCCACCGAATGATGCCATCCCATCGGCACCCGTTGAACATGATCACGCAATGATTACGAATCCTTTCCATCATTCGTCCCCGGTCAGAACGAATCATCCGCATTCCCGTCATTCGACATCGGCAATCACCGCGTGCGACATTTTGAGAAAGTGGAATGTTTCGTTTTCCGGAAAACCAGACGAGGAGGTTGATGAATTTCTGGCACGCGTTGATGATAGTCGAGGCCTGGTGGCCATTTCGGACCAGGATATGATGAATTGTCTACCCTTGATCGTCAAGGGGATAGCATATCACTGGGTTAAGTTGGAACGTTCCCGGTGGTCTTCATGGGAACAATGCAAGGAGGCTTTCCAACAGCGTTTTGGGGATCCGGATTTCCAATTCTCGCTGCGTGAGCAAATCCGAACACGAACGCAGGGAGCAGAGGAACGGGTGGCAGATTTTTTCACATGCATGTGGAACCTGTTCATTAGAGTCGTTCCACCGTTCTCAACAGAGGAACAGGTGAAGATCACCTTTCGAAACCTGCTGCCTAGACTCCAGGTAGCGATAACCCTCACCGACACCATGGACTTAAAGGGTTTGGAAAGAACGGCCATCCGAGTGGAGTGTAGCTACTCTGCTGCCAGCGCATACCATGCACCCCCAGCTCCTGAGAGGTCGATGCTCCCGGAGTTTGCGTATCATCCACCGGTAAGGGCAAGGAACCGCGTCACCTTTGGAATGGTGGACCCGAGGCCAGCACCCACGGGCGAGGACCTGGCTTCCCGGGGGTTCATCAACCCTTTTGTGAGTGGGCAGTCGAGGAATGTTACGTCCGCCTCGCCTCACCAGGCCAACTTTGTGAGTCAGCCAAGAGGAGGCTCGGCAGGGGGTTACCGGGGCCAGTACGTACCACGGCCGTCCCGACCAGCTTTACGACCGGAGAGGGCTCCAGTACCAGAGGTAACCGCCACCAGCACTAACCCATTCCTGCAGGAACCAGCCGTACCGAGGGAAAACCAGGGGTCGGCAACAGGCCTTCAACCTTTCGACAGACCGATCATCTGCCACAACTGCGGGATCGCGGGCCACTTTGCAAAAGGGTGTGCGGTACGGAAAGCAGTTCGTTGCTACCGCTGCGGCAAGGAGGGTGAGACCACCCGAACAGCCCACAACTGTACGGGAAACGGATATGGAGGTCGCCGGTAAGGGGAGAAGCGACTTCCTCGATCCAACAAAATTCCCCATTGACTATCCCGGGATATCTGTGTAGTCCAATCGGAGACAACAGCCGAGCCTGGCAGATCCTGGTTATCCGGCTGGAGATTTGTGGGCGACCAATGCCCGCGTTGGTGGATTGCGGGGCAACTAGCTCCTATCTCAGCGCGGAGGGACTGTTGGAGATGGCGGAGTTGGGATATTCTCAACGACCAACCTCCAACCACCATAGCACCATCGCCAATGGACAGCAGATTACGTGCACGGAGGAAGTCGAGTTCGACGCAACATTGGAGGGTCGTTGGAGTAGGCTCACGGCAAGAGTCTATCCCGACCTCCCGGTCCCGTTGCTATTGGGCCTCGACTCTCTTTTCCTACTCGGGATTGGAGTCGACCTTAGGAGGCGCAAGTGGTTCTTTAGCGGAGAAACCACCGAGTTCGACTTCGAGCCGGTAGAGGTGATAGGAAATGACAACACTATGATGCCAATTACGGACCTGACAGAGGCCGAAACCGTTCGGTTAGAGGAGTTCCTAGCCATCCAAGTTCCAAGATTGAGATCAGCTCCCGGGGTCACCAATCTGGTAGTCCACCATATTGATGTTGGTGATGCCAGACCCATCAAACAGCGATGGTATCCATTCACTCCCGTTATGAGGGAAGCGATGGATCAGGAAGTGGACCGTATGCTGGAGGCAGATGTCATCGAGCCTTCCACCAGCGAATGGAGCACCCCTATCGTAATGGCTGCAAAACCGAATGGCACCTTCCGGTTCTGCTTGGATTTCCGTAAGGTGAACGAGGTCTCGAAAAAAGACGCATACCCAATGCCGTACATGAGCCTTATATTGGATTGTTTAAGGTCGGCCAAGTACATTTCTACACTAGACCTGAGTCAGGCCTTCCATCAGATCCCGCTGGACCGGGAGTCTCGAGAAATCACAGCATTTACAGTTCCCCATAGGGGACTGTTCCAGTTCAAGAGGATGCCGTACGGGCTGACCACCGCTCCCGCTACATTTCAGAGATTATTAGATCGGGTTATTAGTCCCGATATGCAACCCCACGCGTTTGCCTATCTGGACGATATCGTCATTGCCACCGACACGTTTGAGGAGCATCTGGAATGGCTGAGACGTGTTTTCGAGGAGATCATGGCAGCGGGGTTGCTGATCAACCCCGAGAAATGTGAATTCTGTCGAAAAGAATTGAAGTACTTAGGCTTCTTGATAAACCGCGAGGGTATGTTGGTTGATCCGGATAAAACATCAGCTATCCTGGAGATCCCAGCCCCGAGGACGGTTAAACAAGTCCGACAGTTCCTGGGAGCTACTTCATGGTACCGACGATTTATTCCCGAGTACGCGAAAGTAGCGAAGCCTATCACCAAGTTCACACGTAAGCGACAAGAATGGTTCTGGGGCCAGGAGCAACAGAGAGCTTTCGACCACCTTAAGAAAGCATTAACTGAGGCGCCGGTATTGGCACGCCCCGACTATACTAAAAAGTTCACGCTGCAGACGGACGCAAGCTTAACCGGGTTGGGAGCGGTGCTCACTCAAGAACCCGATGGTGCAGAACATCCGATTGCCTACGCGAGCCGTAGCTTGACCAGTGCGGAACGTAACTACGACGTACGGGAGTTGGAGTGCCTGGCGATCCTATGGTCAGTTGAAAAATTTAAACCCTATCTGAATGGGTATCGTTTCACAGTTATCACCGATCACGCGAGTTTGAAGTGGTTGCAGTCCCAGAAGGAACCCAAGGGGAGAGTAGCCCGATGGACATGGAAACTGATGAATTCGGACTTCGATGTGTTACATCGGAAGGGCTCACAAAATCAATTGCCCGATGCTCTGTCCCGAATGTTTGAATCTACTCCTTCTGGAGACGATACCGAAGAAGATGACTGGCCTAACGTGGCAGGGTTGCCACCTCGAGCTTCTGTTAATATGTTACTCACGTTGCCTACGGGGGAGAGAGATCCTTGGTATGAGGCATGAGTCAAGGACGTACGGGGGAATCCAGCACGCTATCACGACTGGAAGATCCGGGATGAGAAATTATTCCTGCGACGGAGAATGTCCCGTCTCGACTCGCCGGACACCGTCTGGAAACTAGTGGTCCCGCGACACCAGAGACCAGCGATTCTCTATGAGAACCACGATGTCCCGCAGGCGGGTCATCTTGGGATTGACAAGACCTTCAAGAGAGTAGTAAATTCATATTACTGGCCTGGCTTGTATCGAGACGTCGCTATATACGTCCAACACTGTGACACCTGTCAGCGTACGAAGTCCCGACAGGGGCCACCGATGAGATTGATGGGCCGTCGGGTTGTTGAAGAACCTTGGACCGTCGTGGCAGCGGACATCATGGGACCCTTTCCACCCAGTCGGTCTGGGTTTGCCTACGTTCTGGTAATCCAGGACCTATTTACCAAATGGGTGGAGTGCTGTCCGTTAAGGAAGGCTACGGGAAATAAGATCCGGGAAGCCTTAGAAGAACTGGTGTTTTCCCGGTGGGGAGTTCCGGAGGTGCTCCTGACAGATAACGGGACGGAGTTTGTCAACACCAACTTACGACAGGTAGTGGCCGAGTATGGTATTTTCCATACTACCACCCCACCGTACCATCCTCAGGCCAACCCCGTGGAACGGGTGAACCGGGTCCTCAAGACCATGATAGTGGCGTTCTTGGAGAACGATCACCGAGAGTGGGACCTGCATTTGGCCGAGTTTCGTTTTGCGTACAACACCGCTTACCACTCCTCTATAGACACGAGTCCCGCGTTTTTGAATTTCGGCAGGATGCCGCGGCCTCACCGGTTCGTTCGGAGGATCCCAGGAGAAAAGGAGGTGAGGGCCACCGACCCCCATGAGTGGTCGGCCCGGATGGACCAATTGCAACCTCTCAGAGACAAGGTACAACATGACCTCGAGGAAGCCTATCGGAGGCAGTCTCTCCAATACAACAAGCATCGTAGTCCCGCCACCTTCAAGGTGGGGGATGAAGTACTGCGCCGAAAGCGGGTGCTGTCCTCAGCGTCGCAGAACGTGGCGGCCAAACTGGCTCCCAAATTTCAGGGGCCATACCGTATCAGTCGAGTTCTGTCACCTAGGGTTTACGAGCTGAGAGATCGTGAGGGGGGTATGATTCGGAAAGTTTCAATTGATGACCTGAAGCCTTACCGGTCCCGTACCTCCTCTGTTATTTTAGATGGAACCCCTACAGCAGCTCCGTCTCCTGGTGGAGGATTTCGAGGGGCGTTGTGTGGGTCTCGCGCCGACGGGAGGCGAGGACCTGTGGCGCTGGGTTCGGGAGTGCCGGGTTCTCTCGAACCTGGTAGCCCCGAACCTGGAGACCGGGGCCTCTCCACCCCCTCTCCCGAAAGAGGAGGTGGAGAGGGCGCTGGGGGTGCTCAAAAAGGTTCGGTGGTGGCTGGCGGTGGAGTTGGCACCGATCGGTTTCACCGCTGGCTACGTCGCCAGCAGGGGGCGCGGGGTGGCGGTTAAGAGAGGGGGATCGGAGACCCTCTCGAGGCCGGGCCCTGTCCCTCTGGGGGAGCACCACCAGCGGGTAGTTAGACGTCCGCCTCCCGTGGACGGGGGCCCGCAACGGACGTGTCGCCGGTGCGGGCTGAGGGGCCACCAGATGGTGGTGTGCCGGGAACCGCTTTTCGCCATGCGGCGGTGCTTTTCCTGCGGCCGTCAGGGGGTGACGGTCCGGACGTGTCCCGTATGCGGACCAATGTACTCATCAACCCAGGGTCAGGCGGATCGGGACCCAATGAGGGGCTGGGCCAAGATGGCCGCGGAATATAAACGGAAACGCCAAGATGTGAATGAATAAAAAGTCCCGGTTTCGGAAAAAAAGGGGTCTATGATGGCGGAGTTGGTTATTGGGTAGGGACGTCCCACTTCCTTGCATGTCTTTCCTGGATTCTGGGGTATAGGAGTCCACGGTGGGGGTGTGGGAATAGCGGCGCCAACCGAGAAGAGCGGGAATCAGGAGCCGTTCGCCGTTTGAATAAACCCGTGCAAGCCTGTGAGATCGTGAGGTACCGAGGTCGGACGAGTGACCGGAATTTAATTCTCCAAAGACCAAAGGAGGGGAGGATGAGTTTCCGGCCGAGGGCGGCCGTGTCTAAGGGGGGGAGTGAGACTTGAAAATCTTCGAACGTATAAAAGGCACAACCGAGCATAAATCATAAACGAATCAATAAAATAAAATAAAATAGCTAAGTACCGGAAAAAGAAATAATAATAAAATGACTAACGTCACACAAAAGAATGATCAAATATAAATTGTTCCTCGGTAACGGAACCGTTGTATACTACCGTCATACGAATATAAAAAAAAAAAAGAAAATAATGGACAGTCTCGCGACGCGAGATACGCCTCGGACCGTTCTAATCCCTTACCCAAACGTACAAAACACGGGACGACGGCCGAACACGCACTACGTAAGCTAACGAAAATAATAAAATAAGTCCAATATAATCAGATAAATAAAATAAAATAACTCACTGATCGTCAGTTAGTCTGAACAATCCGCGACACGGTCTATAACGTTCCAATCCCTCACACTCGAACACACAGCGGGATGACGTACTAACGGGCGCACGGCTTTACAATAAACGAAGAGTTACAATAAAATACAGTCCAATATAAGCAAATAAATGAAATAAAATAAATCAATAAACGTCAGTTAGTCCGAACACACCGCGCCAAGGTCTATAACGTTCCAATCCCTCACACTCGACACACAACGGGATGACGTACTAACGCGCGTACGGCTTTACAATAAACGAACAGGAAAAAGTGAGAGAAAAACACGGAGTGACTCATTCCCGGCTCCAACTGCCAAACGATCTCGATATTACATTCTACTTGACGCAGTCTGTCCCGATATGAATAGTACTCCGTGCGGGGTATGCCAGAATCGCAGGTACGATCAAGCTCTAATTATCAGTCATATAGATCAGCAATAGAAATGACGAAAGAACGTAGAAAGTAAGAAAGCTCACCGGGGCGATGCTGCAGTGATGCTCTTCGTAAATCCGGGAAAACTCAAAATAGGGCCGCAAGATTTTCTCCTCGATTTATTCCTCGTTGCTTCAGAAGATATGCCCTGGTACCCACGATAGGTGGTGATAGATTTTGACGAAATGTACGGTAGAGCGGGACGATATAATATTCGCTGCTACGTCCTTTTCGCTCAACGGTAACCGGGAAAAAGCCTCGAGGACCTGCCGGCACGCGTGCCCGTGAACTATGATCTCCTCCTAACCGGCCAAACTCGGTTAATTGGGCAAATCAGTGTCGCTAGATAGCCGCGACTAGCGCCTCAGCAGGACGACGCATAAATCAACGGCGGATGATAGACATGTGTAGCCCCGTCCAGCCGGTGAACCATATTAGATGAATGGGGCACACGATTGTCGAGCTGGACGGCTCTGTATCCCTACAGCTAGAGGTAGAAGTATATTCTCTTTGTATCTTCTTGCTTTAAGGAGAGTTCCCAGATCTCGAAGCCGACCAAACGCGTGGATGCGATGCGTCTCTTCCTTCTCTTTCTCCCTCACTCTCTCCCTCGGTCCGTCCGATCGCATAATTCAAAGAAGAATAAAATACAAAAAAAAAAATTATTATTAAATATCGCGCGTAATCCTACCGAGCCCTGCGAGATCGTGCTGGAAGCCGTCGTGCGAGGAGGACGCAGCGCATGAGTATTCTGCCACGTTATAATACGTACATTGCCTTTTGTTAATAAAGCTGTTATTTCATGTGGACCAGTATAGTGGTCACCAAGTTTTCCAGGTTTAGGTCCTTTCGACAAAAATACTTGTTCGCCAATTTGAAATTCAATTAGATTTATTTTACGATCTTGATATTGTTTCGATTTTTCTTTAGATTTAATCAAATTTTGTCGACCAATTTCCTGTATATCGTGAATTTGCGTGACTAATTGGGTTAAATAGTCGTCGTATGTAGCAATTTTCTCCATGTCCGATGGGGACATCGCACAAGGGACTCGGGCTATTTTTCCGAACACCATTTCATAGGTTGTGTGCTTGGTACGTTCGTGTACAATTGTATTGTAATTATAAATAGCCATTTCAACCCATTCGTCCCAATCGCTTTGCTTCGTTGTAAATTGTTTCAGATATTCCCTAAGTGCGTGATGAGACCTTTCTAATGATCCATTGGATTGGGGGTGAAAAGCGATGGTTCTTAATTTCCGAATTTTAAACAACTTCGCTATTTGCTTTAGAAATTTACTTACAAAGTTGCTACCTTGGTCAGTAAGCACTGCCTTAGGCGACCCAAAACAACAAATGAAGCGTTTGACAAATATTTCCGCAATAGTTACTGCTTTTGCATTAGGTATAGGAATGGCCACAGAATATTTTGTTAATTGGTCTTGAATGGTTAATATACAGGGTGGCCGATTTATCTGAAGACATTGAAATATTTCGAAAACTACGCATCGGATCAAAAAAAGTTCTGAATAAAATTTGTTTGCCTGGAAGAGGGTCATCTAATGGTATCAAAGTCGACCCCTCACTCCTACCCCCTGGGGTGGGGGTGGGGGCAACTTTAAAATCGTAAATGGGAACCCCCATTTTTTATTGCAGTTTCGGATTCCCCATAAAAAATAAGTAACGTTTATCTGAAACATTTTTTTTCGATTCGTGATATATGGCGCTGTGATCGCAAGAAACCTGATTTTTTCGAATATCTCGAGAAATTACATATCGGATCGAAAAAAGACTCCGAGAACCATCAAACGGTTCTCATCGTCTCGCGAACAATTTTCACTCTCTCAACTATCGTCATGTCTGGTCGTGGCAAAGGAGGAAAAGTTAAGGGAAAGTCCAAGACTCGCTCTACTCGTGCTGGTCTTCAGTTTCCAGTAGGTAGAATTCACAGACTTCTATGGAAGGGAAATTATGCTGAGCGCGTTGGTGCTGGCGCTGCGGTTATGGAATACTTGGCTGCTGAGGTTCTCGAGTAAGTTGGTAATGATGCTCGAGACAACAAGAAGACGAGAATCATCCCGCGTCATCTTCAATTGGCAATCCGTTACGACGAGGAATTGAACAAGTTGTTATCCGGTGTTACCATTGCTCAGGGTGGAGTTTTACCGAACATCCAAGCTGTTCTTCTGCCAAAGAAGACTGAAAAGAAAGCATAAATTCAGCATTACAACAGCATTAATATAATTGTGTGGAAAGCACAGAATTATATTAATTGTGTGCTTTCCAAAGTTATTAATTAAATTTATTTTTATATTTATTTGCATTTTTTAAATATATTTTGTAAATTAGTAGTTGATGGTAGAATAAAAACCATTTTCTCTAACAACAACTGTCAGTCTGGTTATTTCACACCCTGCCGTGAGTGAAGACTCATTATTTTCAATGTCTTTCAGATTCGTTCCACACCACCAAGGAATAAATCTGCAACAAAATTCTTTATCCTTTTTCATTATTACTAATTACGATATTTCAACACAATCTATACAATTGACTTTATTTTCTGCTGATATTTTAGTCTCTATCAAATTCGGATAGACAATGCTTTCAGCAATAACACAATTATTAATTTTTTCACAAGATTCTGTCCTTTCCGCAGGCACAGTTTTCCCCAAAAATTCTGTATTTTTTTCAATCTCTATTGAATTCAGATAGACAACGTTATTCCCTTTAGTACAATTATTGAAATCTTCCCGACATCCTGTCGTTTTCATAGGCACAGTTTTCCTCAAAAATTCTGTATTTCTTTCCGTCTCTATCAATTTCAGATAGACAACATTTTCTCGTAAATGCATTTATTAAAATCATCATTATTTAACCCGTTATACCCCATTGGTATCTCTGCTTTTATCAAATCTAAAGAAACAACACTTTTTTCATGAACACTGTTATTACGATACTGAAGGGATTCTGTCCTTTCCATAAGCACAGTATTTCCCAAAAATTATGAATCGAGCTCCCTCAGTCCACCATCGAGCGCTGCCCGTTTCGTCGGCATAGTCACCCCTGTGAACCGTAGGCGAGACTCACAATTACTACAATTTCTTTCCGTCTCTATCGAATTCGGATAGACAACGTTTTCTTTAGGTACAATTATCTTTACAGGTTCCATACAAGTGCTATTTTCAGTTAGATTTGACGTGAAAAATTCCGTAAAACTTTGGGCTTCGTGTTCCAATTTCTCAAATTCTCCTTCTATTTTTACTTTAAAATCCTTCATACACAATATACTTTTTTCCAAACTAGTTTCACAAGTAACCTTCATTATATTCATGCAATTTCTTATTTCTTCTTTTACATTTTCCAAAAAATTAAAAATATTCTCTGAAGAATTTTCAGTATCTCTGCAGGGTGTTGTCTCTACCGGGTGCTCAATCTTACCCGACAAAGAGAAATCCTCTTGACCGTTTCCTTTTATATTGTCTTTATTTAAAAAATGACCCAATCCCTTAGAAAGCTCGGGATTCTTTTACCGTTTACTTGAATCGTCACTAGGATCTTTTATTTTTATGCTATGAATTAGTTCCTCTAATGACACTAATTCTAGTACTGGTACTTGGACTTGAACCGAATACCGATTGCTATTAGTTACGTAAATATAAGCTTTACCATTATCATTAATGACGAACCCGCTTTCTATGTTTATACCTTCACCTGCATCCAGGGGAGGCAAATAGCCTTCCCGTAAATCCAAATTCTTTACTCTCACGAAGCACAATTTGGTGGACTCTGCAGGGATAACAATAGTTTCCTGAGTTGCAAATGGTATTCTTACATTCTGTATTTTCAATTGTCTTTTTTCGTGATCAATTTTTACGCGATTGCCGTCGAGGTATTCCGAACCCAATATACCAGCTTCCTTTATGGGGAAGTTATTGTCTACAATATGGAAAGTAGCGACACGTCCGAAAATTTGTACGGTAATATTACCCAAAGTAAAAATTGACTTTGTTGTGGTTCCATTAAGTTGCAGAATTTCTCCGCGATTTATAGAGACGTGTTCACTTACAAATTGTTTATTTAGAATGTTCGGACCGGCTCCTGTATCAACCATAAGAGTGACAGGAGATATTATTTCCAATGCCGTTACCGTAAACATCGGGACGTCATTTTCTCGATGCAATTGTATATTAAAGATTCGGACCACTCGCGATTGGGATTCTCGGCTGTGATAGAAATTACATGGATCGGATGCATACTCTGCGGGATCTCCCCAGGCGCACCCGTACTTGGAAGACCGCCGCCGTTTCCCGAATTTTCGTATTCATTCTCTTTAATACGTCGGACGGGACACTCCCGTATAAAATGACCTAGTTGTTTGCAATAAAAACACTCCCTACCCATCTCGGTGGGTCTAACATTATTATTATCAAAATTCCTTCGATTATTAAATCGATTGTTAATCAACGGTTGCGAATTATTATTGAGAAATGGACAGATATGGGCTCCAAGGCCTTCTTTTTTACATATCTGACACCGAATGTCACTTGAATTCTGATATCGAAGATTCTGCGGTACCTATTCCTGTGGCAAGGACATCAATTCAAATCAAGGGGGGGGGGTCGGAGGGAAACGTGAACATCTACCAGGTCTATAAATATGAAACCGGAATTTTTGTATAGAAAATACACGTTTATTGTATGAAAATGATAAAAAATATTTATCCGAAGTATTGCCCATCGCTAGCTATACATTTTCCCCACTTGTCTGACAATTTGTGGATGCCACGCCAAAAAAACTGATGCTCTTTTGAGGCAAACCAGTCATCGAGCCATTTTCGTACATTTTCGTAAGAAGTAAAGCGCAGCTCAGCAAGTGCGTGTCCCATCGATGCAAATAAGTAGTAATCGGACGGAGCCAAGTCTGATGAGTAAGCCGCATGCGAAAGTAGTTCCCAACTGAACGCCTTAATCGTTTCCTTGATCAGTTTTGCTGTGTGTGATGGTGCATTATCATGAAGCAAAATCACTTTGTGTTGCCTTTTTTGATATTCTGGTTGTTTTTCACGCAAAGCTGGAATCAAATCGATCATTTGTTGTCGGTAGTGTTCAGTATTAACAGTTTCGCCAGGTTTTAGCAGCTCATAATAGATCACACCCTTCTGATCCCACAAAACACAGAGCATTGTCTTCCGTCCATAGCGATTTGGCCTTGCGAAATGACCATATATTTTACAAAGTTAACAAAATGCAGATATATTTTCCTGTTCTTTTCTTTCCGAAGGGCAGCGTGCCCGCGTTTACTACAGACCTGGCATAAAGTAAGTAAAGAGGCTTCGAACTTGGGTTTATTGTTATTTAAGGGGGGAAAGATTTTAAAACATCTGTCCGCCGAGTGTCCAGTCTTCTGTCAGATCTGACACATGCCCGGTCCCTTATCGATATTTCCCGAATTTTGTGGACTGACAACCAATGCTTGGATAGACTTTTGGGTCGAGCATTGTTTAGCATTGTGCCCTTTTTTATTGCACAGCTGGCAATACACTTCTTCGCTTGCTACCACCTATACTCCCTATTTCGCCTCAGGTTTATTTACCTTTGAACCCGAAGTTTCCAGCCCACCACTACGCAGGGCTGCCTGCGATACTAAATTTTTTTCTGTTTGAACCGCGAGTTTAATTAATTTGTTAAGATTATTGTTCGGACTTAAACGTTGTTCAATTTCTGGTTTTAACCCAGGTAGAAAACATGCCGGAAGACTTTCTTTAGTTTTATTAATAAACGCGGCAGTCAAAGGATTATCTTCCCTCGCATCATAATTTTGAGTATTAAGTTTCCCAAGTCTCTTACGCGATTGGAATATGCAATGACGGACTCATTTTCTCTTTGATATATGGATCCCAGTTCCCCTTGGAGTTGATACACGTTTCGCGTAGGTGCATAAATATCTTTAAGAAATTTACCCAGATCCTCTATTGTTTCAAAAGTTTGCCCCTGTATGGTGCCATTCGCCGATTATTTTTATGCGAACTGCTTTTACTAAATTTGATTCGGCTCCTGGCCCCATCATAGCCAAGGCCTCTTTGCATCATTGAATAGACATACCGAGTGATAAAGAATGACCGTCATAAATTCGGTATGACAGCCAGGGCATCTTGAAGGGACAATGTCTGATTATTATTAACCATTATGGGAGGTGTATTTGGTGATGATTTGTTAGACTTAATTAGGTTTTTAGTCGGAATTTTTAATGGCGGTATTCTATTCGATGTCTTGTCTGGGCTTGAGTCGTTGTCCGTGGGATATGTGGAGCAACCGGGAGTGGACATATTGTCTTCTGGCAAAAGATGTAATTTTTTCACCAAATGTTTAGGTTTAGTATGTGAGGATTTGATAATTGACTTTAATGTGGATTTTTTACGATTCTCAATTATTCTTTTCGGAGTTGATAATGACTCTTTGCGGACGAGGGAAGGTGATATAGGAATAGTTTCGTCGAAAAAAGTAGACCTGCCTAATGGTGTTTAAAATATATCGCTGTTAGCTGAAGGGATTATACTAGGCGTAGCGCTAGCAATGGTTGAGGGGGTCTGTAAAGGTGTATTCATGTTTTCGGGTTTGCTTAGAGACTCGAAATTCTCCACGATACTTTTGGGGGATTTTACTGAAAGACCTAGGTCTTCGCTACGGGGGGTGGGGTATATTAACGCTGGAAGATATTCATTGATCTCGTCGTCCCGCCTGACAAACCCCTATGACAAACCCGACTAATGACAAAGGGTTATTTGGAGACTTAGCTTCTAACGTTTCCTTCAATTGATTCGTAAATTGGTTTAAACTTTCGTCGTCAGAAAATTCCCTGACCTGCAAAGGACTATATTCCTGACTATTATATTTTCCAAAATTGCTTTCTATCATTTCAACTGTATCGGATGAACTTGACTCATCTTCTTTATTCTCTTGTAATCAAGTGATGATAATAATGTCAGAAGTTAACTCGAGTGATTGTATGTTACTATCTTGATCAAACTTTATTACTTTTGCTTTATGGGTGGCAGTTTCGGTTAACTTGTTGAAGTCTGAGTCTACAGTGGACACAACAGAATTCTTATTTGAACTGGTGGAGGAGGAATTTTTTTGGGAAATTGGAGTTGGTATCTCGGGAGGTGAATTACTGGGACTATTACATGGGGACTCGGTTATAGTTTCAAGTCTAAAATTATTAGGATTATCCTTTGGGAGCCTTTTTCTTCTGTCCTCAGGATACTCGTGGATTATAGACTCATCAATTCTTACCTTTGAACGAGTTGACCTCATTTATGATGTATTTTATACAAGTAGAATTTTTGGTATCCCGCATCAACGAGACATGCAACAATACATAAAAATATTATTAGGGTAGAAATTGGGCAGGAGAAGAGAATAGGAATATGTAACAAAGAAGAATTATAGACCTTTATTCTTTTAATTTCGTTTCAAAATTTCGTTGCGGTAAAATCAAACGTGGTTTTTCCTTGAGGAGGATGATTTGGTGGTTATTCAATGATTCGATCTTAGTAATTTGAGGTTCGAGGAATGTCATAAACGAATGATATCGTATCCCAAGTTTCGAATGATCTTTGCAATCAGCAACAAGTTCGTCTAGGAATTTTTCCCGCTGAACTGTTCGAATTTCTTTAAGATCATTTATTTGATCGTTATCAGGTATTTCGGTGCCGGCAATTTGGAAGTCCCGACTGCTGTCTGCTCTGTATTCAGTCGCACTTACTTGATATGAAGTTTCAACTTCCGAGTGATTTTTACACTCCACTACTTGTTTACCTAAAGGTCCTTGAAACCCTATTATTTTTTCTTTGTTAAGGAAAATACCTTCGTTGTCTTTTGTAGGTTTGATACTAGAGACTCCAAAATTTTGCTTGCAATCCGACTCACTCGCTGTTACCATTAACGGACAATTCATTTTACTAGGATTTAAATTTCTATTTCTTTCTTGCCTCGAGAAGCCGTTACGTTCTGCAATTGTGTCGTCGGAATGGTTCTTATGTTCTGCTTTTTTTCCCTTGAGAGGGATAGTTTTATTATCGTTTTCTATTTCAATACTAGAGACTCTAGAATTTCGCTCGGTATACGACTTGCACGCAATTGTTGGAATTTGGTAATGTTCTTTTAAGATTTGTCGTCTTAATTTCTGTGCTTGAATTTTCCTTCCTGCACTGTGGGTTTTCGGCATGGATGAATGATTCGGATAGATAGTGGTAGGGTAATTGTCAAAATAAGTAAGTGGTACGTGTAATTATGTCCGTCTTGTTTGTATGATGTGTGTCGCGAGCGAACCTTGCTAACCTTTAACCTCACTTACGCGAGGGGCTAAAACATAGGATTTCTCTCACTAGTGTAATGTGTTTCGTGAGTGAGCCTTGCTAGCTTTTTACCTCACTTACGCGTGGGGCTAAAACAAAGGATTTCTCTCACTAGTGTAATGTGTTTCGTGAGCGAGCCTTGCTAGCCTTTGGCCTCATTTGCTCGAGGGGCTGAAACAAAGGATTTCTCTCACTAGTGTAATTTTCTTCGTAAGCGAGCCTTGCTAGCCTTTAGCCTCACTTACGCGAGGGGCTAAAATAAAGGATTTCTTTCACTAGTGTAATGTGCTTCGTAAGCGAGCCTTGCGAGCTTTTGACATCACTTACGCGAGGGGCTAAAACAAAGGATTTCTCTCAGTAGTGTAATGTGATTCGTGAGTGGGAAAATCTGGTTGCCCAATAGTCTCTTGTGATGATTGTGTTGTTAGGAGTGGGTTGAATAATATAAGTGAGATGTGAATTAGGAGTACTGATTTGATGACTCTGATTCTTGGTCGACGCGGTAGCTATTAACTGAGGTCGTACTTCATCGGATATTGAAAAGTTTCTGAGCAAACAATTGATTTTTCTGAGTTGGTTTTTCCGCCCTCCTGATCTTCGCTTACCCATTAAAGGGAAACAAATGAGTACGTCAGGTTCAAGAAGCACTAGAGGCTATTTGTTTTACTAATATTCTCAGAATTGTATGCCCACTGCTTTAACACATGGTAGGTTGACAGAATCTATATAAATGACAGTACAAGGAAGTTAATGTTACGGAGCGAATCGTATAAAAACAACACAAGAAGTCTGATGGCTGCTTAGTTAAATTAAATATAATATCACTCTTTATAGTTAATATTCGCGGAAGTTATTTTCCTTGTAGTTCTCCTCACGTACGTTTTAGCGATTATTCTTTCTTGCCGTTTTATGCGTTCTAAACCAAGTTGATTTAAGAAAATTTCTTGCGTGACTTGTTCAATGAGTTCTTGCGCGAGAACCTCGAGTTCCTTTATACGCACTTAAAGTTCTACTAATTTTTCCAGTGGTCTCATGCAACAGAGTATAATTTATAATTATATATATATATATATCCACGTATATGTCCATCAATACAAAATCTATCTTTTTTTATTCACCAGTCGATATTAAAAATTAGCTTCCATATTTGATTTCTACAAGGTCGGTCTGTTTACGAAAAAGGCTTACTAAATAACTTGAATAATAGCGGGTACTCTCTAAAACAAATAAGATACTACTTCGGCAAAGTCTTGGACGTTTTTTGCAAAAATTCTTACTGTAATCAATGCGAATTTTGGAAAAAAAATGTACCACAGCAGAATTTAAAGAGTGGCATAACGAACATGTTGAGAGTAATAAATGCACCGCAAATCACGAAGGACCATCTGGCAATATAGAAGACAATAACGAAAACAATAACGAAAGTTATAATGAACTCGTTTGGAAAATAGCGCCAAAAGCCCTTCATGCTGGTACTAAAGTAGTGGAAGTAGCAGCAAATCTTGCTGCTGGCATTTTTAACGGGGGAATTTGGAAGGGATTTTGGCTGTGTTGCTATTTTTAACTATCTTAGACGTGAAGCCTGGCCAAATAGCCCATGAGTATACACGGAGGGAAAACGAGAACCGCATATCGAAAGCAAATCGCAAAACCCAGGCTGCTACTCAAGAGGAGAGAAGTCGTCGTAGGATGGAGCAAAAGGATGCTTCGGATCATGCAGCAGCTGCAAGCGAGTTGCTTTATGGAGCTGGAATCAACGATTGTATGTAAGTTAAAAAAAAAAAAATTCTCTATTTTATTCATGTATTAAACTTTAATCGCGTTTTTCTCAAAACTTTTTTTTTAAGTGGGTAATCAGAATTTCTCGAAAACCTTTGGACCGATTTCGCGTAAGCTTTGCACACGCCTTTTACATACTAAATACTCGGTTCTGAACGAAGGATTTTTTTTTGTTCAATTACAACTTATTTTGTAATTAAACAAAAAGAGCAAAATTCAAAAATGAATATTTTGTTAATTCCTTCGTTCAAATCCAAGATTAACTTATGTACTAAAAAAATTTTTTTGGTTTTTAAATTTCAGATGAAGCAATCATGAGTTATCCTGACTACCGCATGGAAACTTTTTTTTTAGGTGACTCAGTTCTCACCACTACCACAGGCTAATTTTTCAATATTTTTAAATGAAAATTTAGCAGTATATTCTTAGAATAATGCTTAATAATGGAAAAAAATTATAAAATTTTAATAAATAAGGTACTCTGAAAAAAAAACCACAAAAATATGCTTTTTTTGTATCGCAGACCCTTTTCCCCCCTTAAATCGAATTACAAATGCGGGTCGATTAACACGAACCAAAGTGACTCTTTTTTAAGAAGTCAATTTACACAATTTAATTGATCCGCGAAAGAACCGATTAATTAATTCGAACAACACGAACAATTTTCTTTATAAAATCACACCTACTTTTTTTCCGATTTTATTTTACTCGCGACAAAAATTACTAATTAACTTGACACCTTTTTTTTTTTAATCCAATTTTCACTAATTGAATTTATTCGCGACAAAGATGACTGATTAATTTGAACAAAATGAACACCCTTTTAGGATGCCGGACGAGCCCCCAATTCTTGTTACGTCAAACCCGCGCGGTGTTTTTACAAAAACCGACAAATTTAAGACGTGTGAGGCGTTTCGGCGTGAGTTTTCCATACTCTGGTCAAGGAGAATGACGTCTCCCTTTACCACACCTGACAAGAAACACCGAAGACGCAAGGCCCCTTTTGAGTCTAACCTTTCGGAAAATTACTCAGGACAGGGCTGATAATGCTCGTTGATTGTTCGCGTTAACCGTCACTCGACTCGATATACTAGATCGATAAATTAAGCCGCGGAGGAAGGGGTTTTAGGGGGAAGGAAATTGTCAGGTTAGTTTCACTTGGGGAAAAATTTACGGAGATATCAGACAATATAAATTAGAAGAATTGCGTTTATACTTACGTTTAGTTTTCTGGTGAAGTTGTATCGCCGGTAACCGATGTGTTGAAAAGGAAAAATGACAACCATGTGTTAAAATATAAATGCTAAACTCGATGATTCGTGGAGCTGTTAAAAATGATTCAAATAACTGAAAAAGTGATACACGTACGTTCGCTATTACCGTGAGTAGATAGGGACCAAGATAGAGAGACCTGCGGGCGTGGCCTCCCCTCTCCCTGCTGGCTTGTGATTGGTCCCCCACCTCCTTAGCCCCATCTCTCCCCTGCACCTGATTAGTCGTCCCACCCTAAGACCCCGACTGATGCGTCACCTAGGCGACACGTGCGCTATCTGTCGGACGCTTGTTACCGATGCGCCATCTATTGTAAATAATCCACAAAAGGTATGTTACCAACAACAGGTAAAACAGAGTGATTTACCGACGGTCGACAGTGTAGATTTAATATAGCTATCGATAAGTATATTGGAGATGCGCCATCGATGGTAAATAATCCACAGGAGGTACGTTACCGACAGCAGGTAAAACAGAACAACTTACCGACCGTCAGTAGTGTAGTGTGACGGTATTAAATGTTAGTATTACCCCTAAAGGGTTTGGTCGGACTCGAGCAGGGAGGAAAGTAATTTTAGGCTTTTGTAGTAGGTAAAAGTAGGGTTTATTCAAAGAAAAACAGAGATGGCATTATGTGATACATAAAAAATAAATAGAAAATTCAATTATCTAACCCTTTTTCTTGGTATTATGGCTACCACGCGCCCTACAATAAATTATTCCCGGGCACTCGAGTGCATTTATAATCGTGTCCGCTCGTGAATCTGAAGAATTTATGAGAAACTTATAATCCAAAAATAGTTGATCGTTGAGAATATAATATTGATCGATAACATAATTTTACAGTCGGAATCTTATAATGTTTGTGGAGAATGTAATTCATAAAGTAAAGATAGACAGTAGTTGATATTCCTTTTTGCCCGTTGCGTTTGCTAGGTAGGAAATTTAGCACGCGTACCGTCGGTAAGTGACCGGCCGTTGCTTGCAGTATCCGGACTAGCCTCGGATGTACTGCTGAATTGTTTGATATCTGCTTCTGACGCTACAGGCCCGTTAGTGGGAGTAAAGTTTCCGGCCGGTATTTTTTTAAAGCCGACTCACGCGTCCATCCGACCGCCGCACAGTGGGGCCGATTCCCGAAAAGCTGGTCAAAAGTCGAAAAATGAAGTTTCATTTCATAGGATTTAGAGTACATAGGTGGATAGAGTAATGTTTAAAGAATATAATGGAACATTTTATAAGGGCTAGTGAAGTATACCTGGCAAGTATAAGCCAGTACAAAAGAGACCTTCGCGCAAGTAATAGCTCGATCGTTCGAGCTCATATTCAAGCGTCATATTAAAAAATTCGTAGGAAATCGTAAAATTGGTGTTTCTTAATTCTGCAAAATGGAGGTTTCAGGTTGAAGAAAATAGTTTATTATCATATGCGTCGAAAACTATAACAGATACATATAAATTAATAGCTAAACAATGTCTAAAGTAGAAAAAAATGAAAAATTATGTGCAATCATTTTAGAAAAACAGGGAAAAAGTTAAAAGTTCCGCAGTGTTCCGCAACGAAACAAGTTTTAAATTAAAGTTTGTACTGTTATGTAACAAAATTAGTGAAAATCAGCTGCAGCTAGCTGCAACTTTGTTTTAAGTGCACATTTGAATATAAAAAATTACAAATTCACATTAACCACTTGTTGCACGTTTTTTTCAAATGAATATAATTTTGTGAAACTTGTTACTCGGGGGTTTTGGGGGTCGCTGAATACAAATCCGGTGTCAAAAAACCAAAATTCAAAATGGCGGATCCAATACGGCGAACATAATTTTCAAAATAAAACCACCATTTTTAATTTTGTTTTTTCTTGGCTATGCAACGTGAATAGTTCCGTAGCGTAGTGGCTTACACGCTGGACTCGTACATTATTGTTCTCGGTTCAAATCTCGTGTAGGGGATTTTTTTTTATTTTGCATAATAATTATTTAATAAAATTGTAGTTAAATTAATTCAGCAATTTTCATTATTTAAATAATTATTTTAATGTTATAAATAACTTATTTCGTTTTAGAGTATATATTGTTGGATTCTAACATTTATAGAGGATAAGGGAACATTTGAAAAGAGTCGACTGTATACATAGATCTACCTGCAATATATAGGTCTACCTATACATAGTGGAACAGATAGACTTTTTGCGAGGGTAATGGAATATTTAAAAAGGGTCGATCACGTCACAAAGGGTCGATAGGCCTACCTGTGGGCCTGTGGCAATTACAAGCAGAGTTTCCTGATACGTATCTTTTTCGCGCATGCCCATTCAGTTTGGCATCCACGTGTTCATCAGTGAAGTACTTAGTTCAACTATTTAAAGGTATATATAGCCCTTATTTTGAAAGAGAGATGTTATTTTTATAGAAATTTAATACCGGCTATGATAAATCAACTAATAATAAATTACTGTCGCTCAATAATTTATTACTGCTTAATTTATCACAAGTTGCGTTAAATTTTTATAAGGGTAGTTATTTGTTGGAAAATATATGGGTTCCTTATTGCTATATACATGCCTGGAAATTCTTTCGCATGCACTGCGCATGCCTGAAAAGGGCACGCATCTGGCAAGGGGATATGCTTGATGCAACTCTGGTTACGAGTTACAAGGCAGTGGCGAAGTGATCTTTCTTGGAGTAGCAGCTGTTGTGTTGGATCGTACAAAGTAAAAGAATATTCAAAAATTTGCCAAACATCGTGTAGTGGATCGTTTTGCAAAATGGACGCTTCAAGTGCAAGTAAGTGCATTATTTTTACATGTTTAACAAATAATAATAAAGATATATTGTTATTATTTATTTCATTCATATTTACACAATGCTTAAAGATTACAAGTGAAAAATAACGTGTGAACGTTTCAGTTAACATACAAAAAAAGTCATGTTTTGTAAACTTTTATTCACAAAATTATTGTAAACTATAGTTTATATAAATTTTTAGCAAAAGTTTTTGTAACGCAATTACTGCAACTGCTTCTACTCAACGTTGCTATTTATGTAATGCTACTAGTAAAGATTTCAATAAGATCGATGTACTTTTGAAAAAAGAAATTAATAGAGACAATTTAACTTTTGGCTTATCTACATTACATATGTGGATTCGATTATTTGAATGTTGTTTGCATGTTTCGTATAAATTGGATATTAAAAAATGGCAAGCGCGAACAAGTGAAGATAAGAAAGCGACAGAAAATAGAAAAAAAAAAATTCAAAAAGGTTTTCGCCAACAGTTAGGACTTATTGTGGATCAACCAAAGCCTGGATATGGTAGTACGAATGATGGGAATACTGCTCGACGATTTTTCGAAAATGCATCAATTTCCGCTACTATAACGGGCGTTCACGAAGATGTTATTAAAAGGTTCCATGTTATTTTACAAGCTATTTCAAGTGGTCATGAAATTAATGTACCACATTTCCAAGAATACACAATAGAAACAGCTCGAAAATTCGTCGACGTATATCCCTGGTTCTACATGCCTACTTCTGTTCACAAACTTTTAATTCACGGCTCTGAAATAATACAATCTGCTTTATTGCCAATCGGACAAATGTCTGAAGATGCACAGGAGTCTTGTAATAAATATATTAAAAGATACCGTGAAGATTTTGCACGAAAATGCAGCAGAACAAAATCGATGGAAGATCTTTTCTTGCGCTTGCTAGTGGCATCAGATCCGTATATATCAAGCTTAAAGAAATTGCCACATAAGAAATAAAAATCCTTATTTCCGGAAACAATTGCTTTGCTTCCTTTATCAACTGTTTATGCGTCTACTGATGATTCTATCTCTTCTTTTTCGATGTCGTCAGATTCTTCAGATTTTTATACAGACAATTCGACTGATGATGAAGACTAATTTTTATGTTAATATTAGAACAATATTCTTGTTAATATAAATTTATTTTTTGAATTTGGCTTTGTACTGTATTTCTCAAATAAATATGTTAATATTTAAAAAATCGTGTTCCTTATTACACTTTCTTATATATTTGAATTATACATTTTTCAATATTTTTATAAATGATTAAAAATGTAATTACTTACCTGAAATATGTACAAAATATTTCTTTTAAACAAGAAAATTATTACTCTGTAATCCAAATACATTTATTTTTAAACTGTAAATCAAATTATTATACAGTGATCTTAAAAAATGTTTACTTAAACTAAAATAATTATAAATTAATTGTTTGAACATGTTAATTTTATTTCACAAAATCTATTTTGTTTCAGAAAATGATTTGAAGAAATATGTGCTTCAAAGAAAAAATTACTTGCATGTAACTGAAGTGCATTCACTTCAATAAAAAAAGGAAATGTAACTTGCAAATAGTATAAAATAAGTCTTTCAAAAGTGATTTTAATCAATACAATTATAGATGTAAAAGTAGATGTTTTATTACATTTTATCAAATATATAATTTACTTACAGGTTTATAAAAAGTTAATAAATTTTTATAATTGCTATTTTGGATCTGCCATTTTGAATTTTGTTTTTTTCACATCGGATTCATGTTCAGCGACCTCAAAAACCCCCGAGTAACGAGTTTCAAGCAAATCCGGTTGATTTCGGAAATTGCGTCCGCCATATTGGATCCACCATTTTGAATTTTGTTTGTTTCACACCAGATTTGTATTCAGCCACCTCGAAAACCCCCAAATAACAAGTTTCAAGTGAATCCGGCCGATTACGAAAATTGCGTCCGCCATATTGGATCCGCCATTTTGAATTTTGTTTTTTTCACACCGGATTCGGATTCAGCGACCTCGAAAACCCCCAAATAACAAGTTTCAAGCAAATCCGGCGGATTACGAAAATTGCGTCCGCCATATTGGATCCGCCATTTTTAATTTTGTTTTTTTTACACCGGATTCGTATTCAGCGACCTCGAAAACAGAAACCAAGTTTCATACAAATTCGATAAACATTCCGTATTATAACTGAGTATTTTCGGTTTACTATCGCCATTTTGAACCCGCCATTTTGTTTTTTTTACAATTTTGACTTCAGATTCGAAATCAGCGACCCCAAAAACCTTTATATACTATATCTCAAACAGAATGAACTACATTTTCGAATTTTGACCAGCTTTTTGGGAATCGGCCCCACTGTGCGGTAGCTGCGCCGTTGCGTTGCTCTCTGTCTCGAGCGGCCTTGCAACATTCACTTTTCGCGGCCTTCCTCGCCTCGCGGGTCGACCATGCTGTGCTGCGCTCACTCTGTCCTTTTCGGTGATGCTCGCAGTCTTCCTAATGTTTTGCGCTGCTCGCGTGCATGGTCTGCCCCTTCCCCGACAGCACGACTTCGCGGCGGGTCTGTGGGGATCAATAGAGCGACTTGCATGCACGCGGCGAATCTCTCTATCCTTTTCTGAAGCATTGGCAGGAGCTGCCTCTCGCTCTGCCGCGTTGCTGTGCTGGCTCGCGATATTCTCGGCCCTCTGCTTTTTTCGGCTGTCCATACCCGGACGCATGCTGTCCTTTTCTGTCTCGTGGACGAGCTCGACCTCTCGCTCCGACGAGCTACCACGGCTGTATGGGGTATCGTCGACTCTTTTCTTTGTGCGGTCGTTCTCTGTGCCGAGTGGCCCCTTCGTGCTATCCTCCTCCGATCCATAGGCTATGTGCTTGGCTCTCTCTTGGGCCCTCGTAGTAATGAATATTCGACTTAGCGCATCGGAATTTGTATTGCGCTTTCCGGCCTTATACTCGACATTAAACTCATGTTCCGCCAATTTTATTTTCCAACGCATTAATCTCGAACCTGGATCCTTTACCCCGAACAGCCAGGTGAGTGGTCGGTGGTCCGTCACGACCCTAAAACGAGTACCACAAATATATGGCCGGAACTGAGCAAGAGCCCAAATTATCGCGAGTAGCTCTTTCTCCGTGTATTACTATATCGTCGAGATACACATAGCATTTGACGCCCTGTAGTCCTGCTAATGCGGAGTTCATTCGCCGCTGGAAAGTCGGTAGCGCGTTCTTGAGTCCGAATGGCATGCGGTTATACTCAAAATGACCCTTCGGAATGGAAAAGGCTGTTTTTCCATGTCTTCCTGCGCCATCGGGATTTGGTGAAATCCAGAGGCGAGGTCCAACGTCGTGTAATATCGGGCTTGTCCCAACACGTCCAATATTTCGGTTATATTGGACAGTGGGCACGAGTCTCCGATGGTGGCTTCGTTCAACTTCCGAAAGTCTACCACTACGCGCATATTCCTCACTCCGGCGGCATCGGGTTTCTTAGCCACGACCAACAGCGGCGCGTTCCATTGACTTCTGCTGGGCTGGACTATTCCTTCCGCTAGCATTTCGTCTGTTAGCCTCTCCACTTCTTTTTCTCGTGGGCGAGTTAGTCCCTCGCTTCGACGTGTTATCATGGTTCCCTTGGGCATCTTCGACTCTCCGCTTTGTGCGGCTGTTCGTATACCCGATTGTGCTATCTTTCTCTTACTTGTGGGACTTTCTTTCCTGCCTCATTTGGGCTCGTGTGGTCGCGTACATGCGACTCAGAGCGTCTGCATTAGTATTTATTTTTCCGGCCTTATGCATATTACCGGAACCATGCCCCGATTTTACGTTCTTCCCAGGCACGGGTTACGATTCTAGGTCCTTCGATCCGACCTTAAAGGGTGCGCAATGCGGCACCTCGTGCATGCGCTGTTGCCTGTTCCCTCATAGATGGAATACACCTTTGTATTCGCACATTTTTTCTGCGTGAGCTGCTTGCTTTTCACTGCTGGGGGCACCAAGTCGGGCTTCCGTTGTTGCTGCTCATAACGTTTGGCCTTCTTCCCCGTGCTCTCTGAGCTTACGTGCAATGTCTTGACCTATCGGCTGCGTACGGCCTTCGCTATCTCCGACGGCTCGAGTGTCGCCGTCGGCTGTTGCATTTCCCCGCTGCGTTTAGAAACTTCTAAACTCACTCTTTTGGTTCTTGACGTTGTAATACGGGGTTTCACTATGATGCCTCGGCCGATTCCGCTTCTTATAGGTAGTCCGACAAATTTATTCTTCTTGGCGGCATCTATGTTAGACCCGTTTCCGGAAGGAAGGTTTATCTTTGTAAGCAGGCCTATGTATCTGCATGTGGCGGCAGTTCTACTGCGTGGTGACGAATGTATTCTCGTCACACCGTCCCGTAGCGATATGCAGTGCCCATACAACTTGAGCATCTTGCCATGCAGGATGTCCGCTTTATGCTGCTTAATAAGTATATGCCAAGTAGTCCGTTGACCTTCGACGGCACATCGTTCAGAACGATGTAGAACCAATGCTCTACATTTAAAGCCGGTGTCTCGAGCACAATTCTCGCTATCCCGAGGGAGATGAATTTTTTGCCCGCCACCCCCTGCAACTCTACGGTGCAGTCTTTCACCATGGTCTCCGGTTTGAGACAGCCTTCCGTGATTATGCTGCACTGCGCCCCGGGGTCCGCCTTGAGGGTGAGTACCCCGATCGTAGCCAACGGTGCAGCGATATCTAAGTCGCTGGCGGTGGCGCTGGACGCCGACTGTGGACTTTTTATTCTTGCCCCCTGAGTCCCTTGGATGTCGGGGATCCTATGAGGACTGAGCAGGCTCGCTCTTGTTCTGCGACAATCTCTTCCTGCAGTATTTCCACCAGTGGCCCTTCTTTTGGCAATAATTACATACAACGTCGACGTGGTGTATGGATTTATTCTCACTGGGCATCGGTAGGTTTAATCTTCCCGATCTGCGAGTGTGGTCTCGAGCCACGTGCCCTGGCCTCCCGCAGGTGAAACAATTCTCTCCCTGCCGGGGTGGTGTGCCTTGGGATCTTCTGGGGTGGCGTGGTACTCCACCTACCCCTCCCTTTGGCTGCACCATATGATTTCGATCATTCTCGTCACGGACTCGTGGAGAGTGGTGTAATTGCGCGATCTCACCAGAAAACAGTCTCGCAGGATCGTAGAAAGGCGTCCAGCTCGTCAGCGGTGCTTCCGTCGAAATGCTTAATGTTTTTCAGAGCTAGCCCAAGATCGAGCGTCCGAGTCTGTGTTTCTGGCAGCCACGGTTGTTCCCTTTCGAACATGGGATCCGCAGGAGAGTAATCCGGCTCTTCGAATTGGGTTTGCCTCCGCCGCGGCCATTGTGTCGGGTGTTCTGCTAATCCCTTTCCAGCCTTCGCAACAGTTTGGCATTTTGCTCCCGTAGGAACCGGATGAGCTCGAACTCATCTGCACCTACCTCGTTGAGTGTGTCCGCGAGGTTTCTACCGCTTCGTATCGCTGCCTCACTCGTTCCGGCAGTGGTGGCCGCGTCGTCGTACCGGTAGCTGTCGGGTGACCTACGCGATCTATCGTACGCAGTTGTTCGATCTCTCGCTCGATCATATCCTCTGTAATGCGCTCAGGCGTTCGTTCGCCAGTAGCCATATTCAATATGTCGTCGCTATCGATACTGTCGTCATCCCCGAACGACGCACCCCTCAGTGGATTCACACCGAACTGGGCTGTCAGACGGCCTGCAATGGCCCCCTGCCTGTCAGCGGAGATTCGTCCCGACGTCGAGAGCTTCGTTAGCGCCCTGCGCGTTCTGCTCGCGATGTCCCCTACGGCTACAGCTATTCCGGCTGTGGAATCTACCCCTTCGCCGGGCAACGTCGTACTTAACAAGTTGCTTCTACGTTTTGGCCAGGCGCCTCTAGATTCCGGCATGTGGCTAATTGCGCGATAGACTTCACTTTCAAATATTCCAAAAAATCTCATGAGAGATAAATATATGTGGTGGAATATTTTCCCAATTTTCAGATCGACTGGCTTTGACGCTATATGTATATGTATGGTATGTAACCACCACTTACAGATAGAAAATCTTGTAGATGGTCCTCTCCATGGCAGAATCTCGGGTGCTGTTCCTTGGGTCCTGTTGACCTGCTGTCATGTAGCTCCCCTCTAAGGTCGGTCCAGACGTCCTTCCTGGTGCCGTTGACCCGTTTCTTCGATGATTCCTGGTCTCGTCCTTAGTGCGTCGCTAGTGGTTACGCGACGTCTTCGTTACAGTTCTCGCGGTTCTCCGCGACTTGACGTGACACCGTCAATCGGGACTTTAAACGGTTGACCAATATGTCACACCGCACCGACGTACACTTTGCGCCTTTGCGTCAGCTTAGTCGGGTTTTCACGAATTACACTGGTGTGCTTGCTAGAGTCGTAATGGTCACTTCAGAGGCACTCTTTTCACTTTGTCCAAAACACTTTCCGTTGTCTATTCAAAAGTCAATAAAAGGGTATTACAATAAATCGTTGTTCCGAGCCCGTACAAGGAACCAACCTCTCTCGTTTGAATCTACTCATAGAATCTGACATTTCGGGCGAGTCCGTCCCGCGATCAACCGCTTAGATTGATGTTAAACTTTTGACTGCTTTCAGCAAAGCAGTTATTCACCTCTTTGACCAAAATCGAATGTCATAATGAATTTCAGAATAAACATCGCGTGCAAATTCCAGCAAGTCGTAGCTCGCGCGGTCGTTACTTACGTTTGCACATTTTTTCTACTTCGGTGAGTGGCCTCACTCCAAGAAGGAACAATGGCGAAATAATGGACAATTAATTAATTTGCGGCACAACATTACATTCCAACAGAAAATCTACCAACAAGTGTTTGGATTACCCATGAGTTCTCCACTAGCATCGCTTTTATCTGATATAGTCATGGCTGATCTAGAAGAAATATGTTTTAAAAAAGTAGACTTCGAAATTCTGCTTTACAAAAGATACGGAGACAATATTATTACCGTATTACCTACTGCTAATAATATATTGACTGTAGATATTTTCAACACTTACCATTCGAAATTACAGTTCACTTTCGAAACTGAAGTTTACTTTACGATTCCGTTCTTAGATATGCTTCTAATTTATAGTAACGGGAGTATTATCACTAATTGGCACAGAAACCCTACGTAGTTGGGGTGATTCATTAATTTCTTTTCTCCGTACCCCCCTTCACCAAAAAAAGGAATTATGTATATATGTTGGTAGACCGTGCAATAAAGCTCTGTCACCATTCGTTTCACACTGAAACCCTTAATTTAATCAAAAAAACTATGCCAAGAAATGGTTATCCTACTCAATTCACTATAAATATTACTAAGAAGAGAGTTAAGTGTATACCGGGTCTATAAATATGAAACCGGAATTTTTGGATAGAAAATACACGTTTATTGTATGAAAATGATAAAAAATATTTTATTCGAAGTATTGCCCATCGCTAGCTATACATTTTTCCCACCTGTCTGACAATTTGTGGATGCCACGCCAAAAAAACTGTTGCTCTTTTGAGGCAAACCAGTCATCGAGCCATTTTCGTACATTTTCGTAAGAAGTAAAGCGCTGCTCAGCAAGTGCGTGTCCCATCGATGCAAATAAGTAGTAATCAGACGGAGCCTAGTCTGGTGAGTAAGCCGCATGCGAAAGTATTTCCCAACTAAACGCCTCAATCGTTTCCTTGACCAGTTTTGCTGTGTGTGATGGTGCATTATCATGAAGCAATATCACTTTGTGTTGCCTTTTTTGATATTCTGGTCGTTTTTCACGCAAAGCTTGATTCAAATCGATCATTTGTTGTCGGTAGCGTTCAGTATTAACGGTTTCGCCAGGTTTTAGCAGCTCATAATAGATCACACCCTTCTGATCCCACCAAACACAGAGCATTGTCTTCCGTCCATAGCGATTTGGCCTTGCAGTCGATGTCGATGGTTCGCCTGGAGTTACCCATGATCTTTTACGCTTAGGATTCTCCAAATATATCCACTTTTTATCGCCAGTCACAATTCGATGGAGAAATGACTTTCTTTTGTACCTGGCAAGCAGCATTTCGCAAGTGGTTTTTCGGTTTTCCTGCTGTCTTTCATTCAGTTCATGTGGAACCCATTTTCCCATCTTCTGGATCTTTCCCATGGCTTTCAAACATATGGAGACGGCTTCTTGTATCACATTTAATTGATCCGCGAGTTGTTGTTGCGTTTGAGCGTCATCCTCATCCAACAATGCTTGCAATTCGCTGTCTTCAAACTTTTTCGGTGGTCTTCCACGTTCTTCGTTTCCCACGTAAAAATCGCCACTTTTGAATTTTTTAAACCACTCAAAGCACTGTGATTTACCAAGAGCATGCTCACCGTAAGCTTTGACAAGCATTCGATGTGATTCTGCAGCAGTTTTCTTCAAATGGTAACAGAAAATCATTGCTGTCCGCAAATCGTAGTTTCCAGGCACAAAATTCGACATGTTCAACGCTATTACAAACTATGCTGTTGTATGAAACTTGTATTGTTGTGAGTTGAAAATCTTTGTCAGAGATGTCAACAAAGAAATGGCGCCAATGACGCGGTTTGACGGTAACTACATTGACAGCTAGGGCCATCTATGCGCAAATTCCGGTTTCATATTTATAGACCTGGTATATGACTCACAATATCAACTCTCTCAAAACACATCCTTTGACACGTCCAGACTATTGAATTTCCCCATCGTGGACAATGTTCGTCATGAACTGTTGAGATTATGCAAAGATTTGAACTTTCTTCAATAACTAACAATAACCATAACGTGCTTTCTATAATTGATTCCAGAAAAGATAATATTGAATCACTACTACAATCAAATGTAGTTCATAAAATAAATTCCGAAGATTGTCATTCTGTTTCATAGGGCAAACTAAAAGATACCAGAGGATATACGAACATGAAAATAGTTTGAAACATCTTGATTGTCATCAAACAGCTCTAGCCTCTCATGTTATGGATTTTAACAAAAATTTCAATTTTAACCATATCCATATTTTAAATAAGGAAATAGATCTACATAAACGGCTCATCTTGGAAATAATAAAAATCAAGACACATAAAAGCTCTGTAAACTATAGATCAGACATAGAGAACTTAAATGCCATCTATAGCTCTATCATAAAAACTGTTACTTATTGTTAGATAAATTTATAAACGTAATATTCACGTGACATGGTTGTACACATACAATGGCTACCTACTTGTAATTCCCTACTGAACTCAAAATAGGTCAGTTAGCAACGGCTGTTCATCCATATCCAATTCGGTAGTGGAAATATAATTAGAAAAGCGAAAGGTAAATGAAGAATTTAAAAACAATAGTTCTGTGCTTTTGTATATTTTATATTATTTTTTAAAAATATAATTTTTAAATTATTCATTAAATTCGTAACCTTTGGCAAATGTAGGCAAACAATTGTCAATATCTCATATTTTCACATCTTTGAAATATATTCTGCAAGCACACCGTTGAAGCACACGATGGATGGGAGACAGCCACCATTTCCATATATGGTAAGTACAATGCCGGACGATTGACAAAATTGAGTCCAGTATGGAAATAAGAAATATCCCATATTTAAGGTTACTCGTAGGTTAATCGCTGCATTTTTATTTATATTAACATGACCTTTACTAATAGATCTGAAATAAAATAGGTTTTTCATTCAATATGATTATTAATAATAAAAGTTACACTTTAATAATGGAGGTTATAACTGTAATAAATTACTTTTTACATTTATTGATTTTCTTTATTCTTTGGCCGGTCGGCACGTTCCATTTGAATCACTGATTCTATTTTCAGTGCTTCGAAATATTGACCGAGCCGAAGAGCTATCTACTTATTCCAGGGGGCAAATAGCATGAACTTTTGGTGGACCAGTCTCTCATGTTTTAGGTACAATGATGCCGTCAACAGCACCTCATTGACTTTATTTAACTTAGCAATCACAGCGCTATGCCCCAGAGGGGTTTATGACAAATTAAATGTACATTTTCCGAGAAAAATATATTAGAATCACAGCTGTCATTTCGCAAGATCAGCAGAGACCGCACGAATATCCTACACGATGGGTTACATTAGGCTAATATAGCCGACATAAAGACATTTATCAGTCTGAAAGTTACAGAGTTGTTCTCGACGACGGACTAACGCAAAGTTTACTCTATGGGAAGTGAATATTTCTCACAGGAGGTAGTCTAGCCGACATGCTCTTTTCACTCCAATTATCCACGAATATATAAATTGGAATTCTCCATCGGAGATCAGCTATCACATTAAGATCATATATTAGGCCCATGCAAAATCGGCCAGGACATGTCGGTATCCCCAAAACAGGAAAGATAACCTCAACTGGACTTGTACTTACAAGGAAAGGTACTTTGGTGTCCCCCTCCGATTTTAATGCAACTCACGTATGTTGTAGAGCATCGAAAACTAAAAGACACGTATTTTTTTTTATCGGCGGAAAAACATTTTTAAGGGGTGAAATCGCCCTTCAAAAATAGCATGTCGAGGGGTGATTTTGCAGTTTCACCCAGAAGGCGTCAACCGATTTTAATAAAACAAAAACCAAAATACTCCTCATTGATGACAATCAAAATTCCACGCTAAGTTGAAGAAAAAAATTCATTTGCAGGGGTGAACAACCCCCTGATTTTTCAAATTTCCACCCTACACAAAAAACTAATCAACCGAATTAAACAGAACATGTACCATTTGGAAGGGCAAGTTAAAATAAAGTTGACGTATTTTTGCACATTCACAGGAAATCGAGTTTACGGGGGTAAACTACCCCTTATCCATTAGTACGTATATTTGTGCATACATTTTTGTTTCTCGTTATTTAAATGTCCGAATTGATTCAAAACATTCCTGTTAGCCGAAGTCAAAGGGAGGAACTTCGCATGATGCTTTATTTATTATTAAGGGGGTGACCGGCTAGTACTTACAAGAAGGTCAGTTTGGTGTCCCCCTCCGATTTTGATGAAACTCACGTATGTTGTAGAGCATCGAAAAATAAAAGACACGTATTTTTTTTTATCGGCGGAAAAACATTTTTAAGGGGTGAAATCGCCCTTCAAAAATAGCATGTCGAGGGGTGATTTTGCAGTTTCACCCAGAAGGCGTCAACCGATTTTAATAAAACAAAAACCAAAATACTCCTCATTGAAGACAATCAAAATTTCACGCTAAGTTGAAGAAAAAAATTCATTTGCAGGGGTGAACAACCCCCTGATTTTTCAAATTTCCACCCTACACAAAAAACTAATCAACCAAATTAAACAGAACATGTACCATTTGGAAGGGCAAGTTAAAATAAAGTTTACGTATTTTTGCACATTCACAGGAAAATGAGTTTACGGGGGTAAACTACCCCTTTTCCATTAGTACGTATATTTGTGCATACATTTTTGTTTCTCGTTATTTAAATGTCCGAATTAATTCAAAACATTCCTGTTAGCCGAAGTCAAGGGGGGGAACTTCGCATGATGCTTTATTTATTATTAAGGGGGTGACCGGCTGGTACTTACAAGTAGAATGGTCCATTCACGAGTTTCGCGTTATTTACTGAAAAAAATAGCTTGTTCAAATACAGAATACTAGGGAATGTTGCTGGGGTTGAGTGGTTGTATGGCATATATGTATGGTTGTATTTCGAAACAGCGGGAATCAGCTGAGGACATAGGCGAGAAATAACAAATACCCGGTTTCGGCATGCGCATTTATTCGACTGTCGTCCTTTTCACGTCCCATGTTAACGCTCTCCCCACTCTCCATTCTCTCACATTTATTCTTACCGCCTTGCGCATCTACATACACCACAGTATATATTATAATGTATCATTCCTTTTACAATTCATCAACGTGCAATGTGCACGTCATAATTTGCAGCAATCATGGTTCGTAAGTCGTGCAGAAATGATACTCTTCAAAAAAATGTTGCAAGCATAAAGACTTCTTGCACCATGAGTATCTGATGATGGCCACATTATTACAACCTAGTACTTCACAGTGTGCTTGAGACGATTGACCGAAACCAAAACTCACTGGATTGTCGAATTCGTTTGGCTTATCGGTTATATAATTACTTTTGAACCATGAATATTTAAAAAGATTTATATATCTGGGTGATGAAAGTTGATTGTGTGCGAGAGATTGCAGTTTGATTATGTTGTTTCTCAAGTGCAAATTAATATCAGAATTAAGTAATAATACACTGTCGGAAAAATGTCGTACAACATTTTTTCATATTCGGAAACCAAAAACGTCGAGTGGTTGGATTTTCCCTGTGGTGCCTTTAGGTATTATCTTTGTGATTATTTTTTTGCCCCGAGGTGTTGCATTTAGAACATTTTCTGGGCAGTGTCCACTCCACGAGTCTATCAACAATACGCTGTCACGGCCGGTGTTGGGGAAGAATACTTTTTCCAACCAAATTTTGAAGTGCTCTATACATAGGATGATATTGGTTATCGATATAGTATAATTCATCATATGTTCAATATTTTCTGGCAATCATTTTTGTCCATACCTGAAGTCATTTTTCCGGATTTCGTTGCTGTTAAAAATACGTTTTCTGGCCTGAATACATTTTTTTCCACGATTGGGCCGAACTCACCCTTTCCCTCTTTTAGAACGATAAAAAGGGGTGACAATAATTTTCCATCTGCATTTATGGTTGGCTGGATAGTGTAGCTGTGAGTTGTAGATGATACGGATTGTACTACACATTGCACTTGTTTAGTTCCTTCAGTCGTCAGAGTCCTGCCAGAGTGGATTTCCAGTTGAAAACCGCTCCATATGTTTTCCGGTATTTTGGTTTTTGTTTTATTAAAATCGGTTGACGCCTTCTGGGTGAAACTGCAAAATCACCCCTCGACATGCTATTTTTGAAGGGCGATTTCACCCCTTAAAAATGTTTTTCCGCCGATAAAAAAAAATACGTGTCTTTTAGTTTTCGATGCTCTACAACATACGTGAGTTGCATTAAAATCGGAGGGGGACACCAAAGTACTTTTCCTTGTTAGTCGGACGACGTATAGGATCGAGATCCGATGAATGTAGATACCATAGAGATATAATTGACCATCTGGGTAGACGTCCGGTCGCCCTGACAAATTTAGCTTAGTATAAGGACTGGGTGCTTTGACTCCTACGCAGAATGGCCCAGGTGGTATTTAAATTCAGAGGTTGTTCTTAAAACTAACATACTTGCGATGCGCCTTATGGTAAACACGATTGATTACTACGCTTCGCGATGTGGCGGGTACGTCGATGGTTGTAGATTTTGTCGGATGAGGGACAAAATTTGCGAAAAAGTCGCAAAACGACTGTTCATTCAATTTGCTTTGAGAATATAATGGGAGCTTGTTACGTCCTGAGTATTGTTATGGGCGGACGCAACGAAGAATAATTTATTTTTGTCTCCGCTTTAAACCAGAATGCGCTGGTTCGGGACTAGAGCGCGGTCGAACTACCAACAAACATGAATTTTGGAGAGAAATATCCCTTGACTTACCTTAAAACTCGATGGTGATCGGATTGTTTAATCGATTACGATCACCTCGCCGTCCTTGTGTTCAGACTCGGTGGTATCGGATCTGTTGTTTTCTGGACGTTAAGCTGGTGCTGGGGGTAGCCCCGACGTAGATGAGCCTGCAGATGTGTCTTCCCGTTCATTGTCAGGGCGGACTATGTACCGCTGCATACGCATGTGTTGAATAGCGGCGACCGCCACCCGTTTGAGCTCCCTGCCCCTTTTATTGGCCCCTGTTTTATTTACACACGTAGCGTTTGCTAGAGCCAGCCCCAATAATTGATTTTCCCGATGACGTTGTCCTGCACTTTTGTGAGTTTTTCCCATCAAATTTTCAAGTATTCGGTTCAATGGTCAAGAGGGTCGTTGTCCACCTTTGTTGTGACCATATGAGACCCTTGGAAGAAGAAAGGAACCTAAGTTTAGGACCATTAGGTACCACGCAGGTTCGTGATATAAAAGGGGTCGAAAGGAGTGTGCAACTTCCGTTGACGCCACCTTTTCTAGTAAAAGATCCCGGAGTGCGACCGTCCAAGCGCCATCAGGGTATAGAATACTATAGACTCGCAACTAATGTTGTTGGACCCAACAGTACGATGACCCAACAGCGCAGCCCTCGTTGCCTCTTAAGATCACCTAGTAAGAAAGGAAATGATCAAATGCCATGGGCGGCCCTACGATGAATCGTCGCGTAAGTAGCTGCCTACAAGAGAGAAATCGCGGCAAGCTTACGACAGAAAACAGTTAAAACGTGGAATGAGAAATATTGGAATTTTAGTGCCCACAAGAGAGAAATCGCGGCAAGCTTACGACAGAAAACAGTTAAAACGTGGAATGAGACATATTGGAATTTCGGTGGGTCGAGTTTGAATTCACTAGAACACCCTTAAGCGTTACAACGATAAATGTTTATTATTAGAGGCACGCACATCCAATAATGTTTCGTATATTGAATAACACTTAATTGCGCGACAAAATGCACATAAATATATGCGTTTCGATGCGTTAAGGAATTTAGAAGAGTTATGTATCAAGAGTGAGTGCACGGCGAGGACTGCCCTTCTTAAGACTAGTTACTTCCGATATGTCGGCTGGCTAAGTGCCTCTCCAGTCGCCTTTACTCCAAAAGTGCAGAGTCGTGAGTCCGGCAGGTCTCTATCTAGATTCTAAGAATCAAAACAACGGGCCTCGCAGACTCCCCCCCCCCCCCCCCCCCCCCCCCCCACCGGCCTGCCGACTTATCCCGACCGGATGTCAGGCTTATCGCTGCCGTTCGACGGCCGCCTAGACCCACACCACAGCCCGGCACGTGAGACTGCTTACGTTAACTAAAGATTTGAAGTGGCTACTCGCCAGCGGATAACGCTGGAATGTGGCGAGTAACATTATCCCGTTGTGGGTGCGAGAGAAGCTGTGCGTTGCTACGCCAAGTACAAATGTTATATCGAATAGCTATACGCTATACCCTCAGCATTTCTTGCATATAGCCTAGTGCGCGAGGCATTATGTGTGTAAGTAAGTCTATGTACGTTCGTAGGGATGTTCGCCGCACAAGAGGGCCGTCTTAAGCGAGGGCTGTGTTGCGCGTGGCGATCCCTGAACGTTTTGTACAGAGTGTTGCAATCTTAAAAAAATACAACGCTCCCACAAGTGGATTAAGCGTAGGCACGCTAATAATGTATGAATCTAATAAGATAAATATATGTATATTACGGGTGGGCTGAAAAGTTCTTGAGCTAACATAGAAAAAATCTTTTTTTTGATAAAATTTGATTTTATTATTCAATTTAGTTGCCTTCGAGGGCGATACAACAAATATAGCGGTCATACAATTTTTCGATACCATTTTTATAGTACGATTTGTCTTAAGCCTCAAAATAGGCTTCAGTTTCGGCGATGACCTCTTCATCGGCGCTAAATTTCTTTCCAGCGAGCATTCTCTTGAGGTCTGAGAACAGGAAAAAGTCGCTGGGGGCCAGATCTGGAGAATACGGTGGATGCGGAAGCAATTGGAAGCCCAATTCATGCAATTTTGCCATCGTTTTCATTGATTTGTGACACGGTGCATTGTCGCTCGCGCGGCACCCACTTTGAACAGAGCTTTCGCATACCCAAATATTCTTTCACGATATGTCCAACACGTTCCTTTGATATCTTTAGGGTCTCAGCTATCTCGAATAACTTCACATTACGGTTATCCAAAATTGTTTTGTGGACTTTTTTGATGTTTTCATCGGTAACAGCCTCTTTGCGGCGTCCACTGCGTGCATCGTCCTGGGTGCTTATTTCGCCTCGTTTAAATTTAGCAAACCACTTCTCAACGGTTGATTTTCCTGGTGCAGAGTCCAAATAATGTTTATCAAGCCAAGCCTTGGCTTCAACAGTATTTTTCTTCGCCAAAAAGCAATGCTTTATTAACACAGAAATTCCTTTTTATCCATTTTTTCAAACTAACAAAAGTTGCTTCACTCAAAATGCTATATCTCACAAACTAATAGTGCGACAGCTATTAAATTTGTACACGTGTCTTTTGAAGGTTAGGGCTAACTAAAAATCATATGGATTTAACACTAGTAGCGCCATCTATGTGTCAGCCTACGAACTTTTCAGTCCACAGATATATGTATAAGTACCAGGTGTATGCATAAGTTTTTTCCGGTTTTTTCGTAAAAGAAACACGTAATTTTCAAGGGAAATTAATTTTTGTTTTATTCAAAATATTGGCCATCGGCTTCTACACATTTCGCCCATCTTTCAGGTAACTTATGAATACCATGCCAGAAAAACTGCTTGTCTTTTGCGGCAAACCATTCGTCGAGCCATTTTCCAACTTCCTCGAAATTGCTGAAGTGCTGCTCTGGGAGCGCGTGCCCCATTGATGCGAAGAGGTGATAGTCAGATGGCGCCAGGTCTGGCGAATACGGCGGGTGCGGAAGGATGTCCCATCCAAGCGATTTCAAGGTGTCTTTCACTGCTTTTGCTGTGTGAGACGGCGCATTGTCGTGTAACAAAATCACTTTGCCATGTCTTCTGGCCCATTCCGGTCGTCTTTCGATTAATGCGTGGTTTAAATTAATAATTTGTTGGCGATAGCGTTGTGTATTACGGTTTCGCCGGGCTTCAAGAGTTCATAATACACAATACCGCTCTGGTCCCACCAGACACAGAGCATGGTCTTCTTGCCGAAGCGATTTGGCCTTGGTGTTGAAGGACCGGCTTCGCCAGGTGAAAGCCACGATTTTTTCCGCTTCGGGTTTTCAAAATAAATCCATTTTTCGTCACCCGTCACAATTCGATGCAAAAATGATTTCCTTTCGTGGCGTTGAAGCAGCACTTCACAAGTGACTTTGCGATTTTCTATTTGACGTTCATTCAAATCGTGTGGGACCCATTTACCAAGTTTATTGATCTTCCCCATTACTCGTAAACGTCTGCTGATTGTTTCTTGTGACACATGTAATGCTTCTGCTAATTGCCGTTGAGTTTGAGTTGGGTCATCATCCAATAACTCCTGCAATTGGTCGTCTTCGCATTTTTGTGGTCTACCAGAGCGCTCACTGTCTTTCACATTGAAATCACCACTTTTAAATTGTCGAAACCACGTCTCACATGTTCTAATCGATGGAGCGTGTTCACCATATGTTTCTACCAGCAAACGTTGACTTTTAGCAGCCTTCTTCTTTTCATTAAATAAGAAAAGCAATGCGTGCCGCAAATGTTCTTTTTCAGGCACAAAACTCGACATGATTACATGATCAGTGTTTGTAGGTTAATGTCAGACGAACAAAATGACGTATGTGTCAAATTAATACGCTGCGTACTTTTCGCTGGCGCCATCTCTTAGTTAAACCGGAAAAAACTTATGCATACACCTGGTATACATTTTGAAAGAAATTTACATATATTGTAACGGTATTTTACGTTCACATCACCCTTAAAGGGTTTTAGTTCGGACTCGAGCAGGGAGGAAATTAATATAGGCTTCAATATTAGGTAAAAGTATGGTTTATTAGACACATTAAATAAATAATACGAGCAAAAGTGAAATAATTTGTGTAAGAATTAAATATACTCCTTATTCCTTAATTTTGGTGATTATGCACCTCACAACAAGAATTTAACCCGGGCTTACGCATGCCTCTATAATCGCGTCCGCATGAAGTAGGAGATTTTATCTTGAATTAATGAAGTATTTCTATAGTTATTTGGTGGTATAGTTTCTACACATAGAACGCGCTTGCTGGACTTGCCATCGTCACTATATCTATATCGGCTCTGTTATTATTTCTCGGTGTTCGGAGGTAGCCTATTCTATACCTATAGCGCGTGGACTGTAGTGGGGACAGAGCTCTCACTCGAGCTCTCCTGGCTGAGCGATCTACTCGCTGGTCCCGCCGCTGTTCCGGTGGAGGCGTCAGCGCGGTGCAGCCACGGTGCATCGGCGCATCGGAAACGCGACAGGAGCGGCTCTAGCTAGTTTCTATGGTGTTTTTTAGTCCCTATGGATTTTAATATATTTATGATCCATACCACTTGTTTTAATTTCGATGGAAGATCTTGTAGGCTGGGATGCTGGACTACTTGGATGACTGATGGCTCTGTAGTTGGCCTTGGAGATGTTCGTTTTTCCTTGGGCGAGAAGTTTCAGGCCTGATCCTTGGAGTGGTGCAGTTGAAGATGCTTCTCCTTGGGTTGACTAGGTGGTCCTTCTTTTAGCTGGATGGCTGGTTCTCCTTTAGTCGATTAGCTGGTCTTCCTTTAGTTGATTAGGTGGTCCTCCTTTGATAGATTCCGGATGTTGGCGAAAGTCTGTGAACAGAATGCTCCCCGACTGTGGTATGCCGTGCCCTTTTATACCGACATCCCCGCTCTTCTTCCTGTTCTGCCGGTATAGCAGGGTATTACTATATCTGCTAGTCGACCTGTAGCCCATCTCCTGTATCCCATTTGTCCCGTTAATATTCTCTTCTTGGTTATAATAATTTAGCGTGTTCCTTATAAAGGGTGGTTAAATTTTAAGGGCCGATGTTGATTTTGAATAAAACACAAATTATTTAGGAAATTATTGTCAATTCTTTTTATTATGATAATATGGTATGGTTCAATTATGTATGAAACAAAATATCGGCCAAATGGCCGCCGCGATCTCGGCGGCACACCTCCATCCGATGGTCCAAATTTTCGATGACGCTTAGGCATAATTGAGGTTCTATGCCGTTAATGTGCCGAATTATCTTATCCTTTAGCTCTTGAATTGTTGCTGGCTTATCGACGTACACCTTTTCTTTCAAATAACCCCAAAGAAAGAAGTCCAACGGTGTCAAATCACATGATCTTGGCGGCCAATTGACATCGCCACCACGTGAGATAACACGGCCATTGAATTTGTCGCGCAAAAGAGCCATTGTTTCGTTAGCTGTGTGGCAAGTGGCACCGTCCTGTTGAAACCACATATCGCCCACATCCATATCTTCCAATTCGAGCCATAAAAAGTTCGTTATCATCTCACGATAGCGAACACCATTCACAGTAACTGCCTGACCGGCCTCATTTTGGAAAAAATACGGCACGATGATGCCGCCAGCCCATAAACCGCACCAAACAGTCACTCTTTGTGGGTGCATTGGTTTTTCGACAATCACTCTTGGATTATGATTCGCCCAAATGCGGCAATTCTGCTTATTGACGAATCCACTGAGGTGAAAATGTGCCTCATCACTGAAGATGATTTTCTTCGAAAATTGATCATCCACTGTTGCCATTTCTTGCCACCATTCTGACCATTGACGACGTTTGGAATGGTCAAGAGGCTTTAGTTCTTGAGTCAATTGCACCTTATAAGCGTGTAAATGCAAGTCTTTATGCATAATGTTCATCAACGACGAGCGTGAGAGGTGCAATTGTTGGGCACGACGACGAGTTGAGGCGGACGGCTCTTCAGCCACACTATCGCGAACAGCAGCAATATTTTCTGCAGTACGAGCTGTACGAGCATGCACTGGTGTTTTAATATCTCCTACAGACCCGGTTTGCTCAAATTTTTGCACGATTTTTCCGATTGTACGCACATTTGGACGATTAAATTGACCGAAAAAATCACGAAGTGCACGATATGCATTTTGATTTGAACGCCCATTTTCATAATAAGCCTGAATAACTTTAACGCGTTGCTCGATTGTGTATCTTTCCATGGTTCAAATTGAGTTAGTCTGAAATTGAGAAATGTCAAATGAAATGCAGAAAAAAACTTGACGTTTAGGTGTGGTTCACATTCAACATCGGCCCTTAAAATTTAACCACCCTTTAGATGCTTCTTCATACGTTACTTGAGACTATAGCATTACTGCTTATCTGTATAACTATATCTTGAGTAACGGTAGTTGGTTTATAGGTGTGCTTGCTGTGTGGTATGAATCTCTATGTTGGTGTGTGTGGATCTAGTTTAGGCTCGTCATTTAAGCGGTATATTTAATTATAAGACGAGTATGTCGTCTTAATATACTGTAACGTAAATGTTCACCCTAACGTCCCCATGTTACCTATGGTATAGCTAGTCCGAGCTATTTTTCCATCCTTTTATTTTACTCTTAAGAGTTGGGCGCCAGGCGCTTCCGCACCGGAAGGAAAAGCAACGAGGTGTTTGACCAGACTCAGCCCAGGCTAGCTACAGTTGTCCGAGACAGAGTTGGTTGTTTCGGACTGTCAAGGTGGTCAAAAATCCAAAAATTCATTGAATAAAACCAATTAATAACAATAAAACCAATAACAATAGAATCAATAAATAAAACAAATAAACAAAGATGATAAATAAAGTCGATGAATGAAATCAATAAATAACATTAATAAGTACGGTTCAGAAACAAATTAGTAAATAAAACCAAACCAAACAATAAGACTAAATCAAGGAGTAAAATCAATAACCAATAAATAGAGTCAAAAAATAAAACAAATAAATAATATAACTAAAGTTGAATCCATAGATAAAATCAATAAAAATAAAATCAATAACAGCTAAATGAAGTAAAGAAATAAAACCAATAAATAATTCAGACAACAAGGCAGGTACGGGATTTACAACGGCCAACACGGGCAGCTCCTTTATTTGTTTGAAGCGGTTATTAATATTTCAACAAAATAATAAGAAAACAAAGAAAAGTATCAATAAAATATCCCGTAAAATCAGTTTGGTTTTTAACAATTTATACGCAACGTAATTTAATACGCAATTTATACGTTTTGTACGCAAGGATCGCCACCAAACTCAAAGACATCGAGAACCTTTCTCGAGAACCTTTCTCGATGTCTTTGAGTTTGGTGGCGATCCTTGCGTACAAAACGTCGTACATGTTGAAGTTGTACGCGTCGAGTGGCTTAATTTCCCAGAACGCACTGTTTCCATCGATATCCATACAATGGCCCTTCGAGAGTCTACACTGTGTTCCCGACAAGAGAATAATTTTGTCGGCTTAGAGATTTACCACTGCTCAGTATTAGAATAAGGTCACCTTTATAGATGCGTGCACTACGACGTCGGTCCAAGTACCGAAAGGGTCGCTGTACTGAGTTCCTGCACATTTACCACCCGTTGAGGCAGAACCCGCCAGAGTAACACTCCTGGTTGTGGTATTGTTGCGACGTAATCCGACGATTTCCGCGGTGAAGCCCAGGCGGATTAACCCGGTTTCCTGGAGACGCCTGCATCCGGATTTATCCATGTCGTGGATATACTGGCGCAGTCTATCGTGAACGATTGAATTATGGGAATGCATCCCGCAGTAATTCATTACCCTAGTTATTTCAATTTTACACTGAATAACCATGGTATCATCGAATTCCGACAGCTGTAGTAGTTCGATGTGTGTTCGGGTTGGTTTTGGGTCTCTCGATGGTACTTTGCACTCCGCTACTCCTTTGAGCGATAGGGTAGTGGCGTTGAGGATTGACCCACTGCAATCGTAGCCAATTAGGCCCGAGATCTCGATTATCCCGATACCCATGATGCGCATGACCGTGATCGTGGGTATTATCCTGAAAAGAGATGACCATTAGCTTTTACAGATTCTTAATTTGTTTGAATGCATATATTTCTGCTTTCAATTCGGTTTGATTTTGACGTTTCCGCCGCTAAGAGTTTCCAGTATGGAACAAGGTCCAAGATATTGGTTAGCGAACTTTCCCCCTTTAGGTTCCTTGAGAACATAGACCATGTCTCTCACCTTAAAATTTTCAGAAGTAATTCGCTGATCGTAATAATCCTTTGACCGTTCTTTGGCCCTTTTAAGATTTTCCGCAGCCATTTCTTGTAGCCGGTTTATCTTTGTGTAAAAGTCGCGGAGGTAGTCCACGTAAGTTGGACGTTGGTTTTCTTTTATCCTATCGTGGTTCGATGGCTGTCTAGCTTGCCTGCCAAAACTCAGTTCATGTGGCGTGAAGCCCGTACCTTCGTGACTAGTGTTGTAAGAAAACATTGCCATGTCCAATAATTTTTTCCAATCGGTACGTTGATTGATAAATTGTTTCAAGTATTCGGCAAGTACACGGTGGGAACGTTCTATCGAACCATTCGTCTGTGGATGAAAAGCCGTGGTACGATAATGCTTAATTCTAAATTTTCGTGTCACGTCTTTCATGAGGCTACTGCAGAAGTTTGTCCCCTGGTCCTTTAGCAGGGCCCTGTATGCCCCAAGGCGAGAGATGAAGTTCTTCGTGAAGGCATCCGCGACATCGGTCGCTGTCGTTTGCCGTAGTGGAATAATAACTGAATATTTTGTCAACAGATCTTGAATGGTGAGAATACTTATGTGACCCTCTTTCGTTGTCGGGAGGGGCCTCATGATGTCCATGGATACCTCGTCGAAGGCGTTACCAGGCGTGTCGGTTGACACCATTGGTCGTCTAGTTTTTACTCGAACCAATTTTTTCAACTGGCACCTTTGGCAGTCGTAGATGAATTCCTGTATGTAAACCTTCATGTCCTTCCAGAAGAAGTTCTCGCGGATTCGCCAATATGTTTTCTTGATCCCCTTATGACCTACGATCAAGGATCTGTGTAAGGCCTAGTCCGCAAAGTTATTTTTTAGTAATTCGTTTATGGTGTTCCAAGGTATTCCGTCTATCTCCTCGGTTCTAGCTATACTGACTGAATTTATTCTCAGTTCTCGTCACTAGATCCCTCCGGGATTATATTCCCTCCGTGCGACCGTCCATGTGAACATTTACCCGGAGGTCGTTTTTTACCGGGAGTGCGACGTATACCTTAAATTTTACACGGGTTGCACGTACCCGAGCTAAAACGAGAAAGTCTTTCTCTGGGAGGTTCCCCGCAGCGAATAAATCCTCTGCGCCAACATCGATTGGTTGATTTTTGTAATGGTAATATACCACCTTAATGAAAAAGTTTTAGGACTTTATTCATAAAATCGAAAATAGTGCCCTTCAAAGTACTCCCCATCGACTGCAACACACTTATGCAAGCGCTTGATCCAATCTTTCAATCTTTGAAACACCGCTGGTACTTAATTTTCGGTATGTCCATCAGAGCCGTCTAGGATTTTTTCATGACATCCTCTCGGGTGCTGGAACGTGTTCCGCGATGCGGTTTTTTAAGTCGGTTCAACAAGAAAGTCGCAGGGAGCCAGATCAGGTGAATTTGAAGGCTGCTGGATAGTATTCGCGTTGTTTTTGGTCAAAATATCACGGATACGGATCGCATTGAGCGATGGTGCGTTATCGTGGTGCAAAATCCACGAGTTGTTTTTTTTCAAATCCGGTCTTTTTTGGTGAATTGCTTCACGCGAACGTCTCATAACGCCCAAATAATACTCTTTGTTGACTGTCTATTTTTTGGCAAGAATTCATGATGCATAACACCGTTGTAATCCATGAAAACCGTGAGCATCGCCTTCTTCTTTGACTGAAAACGACGTGGTTTTTTCGGTCTCGGTTCATTCGGTGCACGCCATTTACTCGCTTGATGACTGGATTGCGTGTCATACTCATAAATCCACGTCTTGTCTCCAGCGATGATCTGTTTGATAAATGTTGGATCGGATTCGGCCTTGGAAATCACGTATTTCGCGATTTCAACGCGGTATGTATTTTTTTGCATGAAATTGAGGTCTTTCGGAACCAGTTTTGTGGTGACACGTCTGAAGCCAAAATCACTAACCAGAATATCTTGAGCGGATCCATAAGCGATGTCCAAGTCCTCTGCCAGCTCTCTGATGGTCAATTTGCGGTTTTCGGCGAACATTTCTTTGATTTTATCGATGTTTTCATCGGTCTTCGACGTCGATGGCCTGCCACTGCGTTCGTCATCCTCGACCGATTTACGACCACTTCTGAAGCGTTCGCGCCACTGAAAAACATTTGATGTCGAAAGAGTATCATTGCCGAAACACTTCTTAAACATTTCCAAGGTCTGCGGATCGTCAAATCCGTTTTTCACACAAAATTTAATGCAAACTTAATAATAATTTAATGTAAATTTACAATTTATTTACAATTTAATGTAAATTTACAAGCTATGACGCTGAATTTGGAGGGAAGTACCAATGACAGATGTAGTAACCTAACAAAAAAAATTCTAATCGGGTGACTGACAGCGCAACACGGTGGCCGGTCCTAAAACTTGTTGATCAAGGTAGTATACTAAATTGTCGGCGTTCATACTAATATTATCACGAGTTTCGATAATCACAAAAAACGGGAGGATCTTCCATAATGACAGGACCATCATCTTCACACGAAAATGGGTCGGTCGATTCAGACATCACCTCTACGATTGTGCCAGCATCGGGATTTCCTTTAACATGATCTGATAGGCAGAGGTCGAGGGAGAACTATTGGACGAACTTGTGTCCCCCATAACAAGAGTATCCGCAGAGGTTTGCCTCTTTGTGAGTTATATCCAATGAAAGCCCAGTGGTCGAGCATTGCGCGGCCTCTTCCTGCCTTTTCTTAGTTTCTTGGAGCGGGTGAACATATACATGCCGCCAGGTGGTTCATCGTCGTTCTCTCGTAATCTGATCGGTCTAACTAGGTAAACCGTTTTCATTGTTACCGGAGGGTTGCACGAAAGAGCGTCAGCGTTGGTTTTCTCTGACCCCGGTTTATAGAGGATTTTATAATCGTAATTTTTAAGCTTAAAACGCCAGCCAACCTAACGATTCGACGGGTCTGTTACTGAGTCTAACCAAACTAAAGGTTTGGGATCGGCAATTAAAACGAATTCCCTACCGTAGGTACGGTATAGTCTAAAACAGTCGACCGAATAAATTATCGCGAGACATTCTTTCTCGATAATCAGATAGTTGAGCTCTGCATGTGTTAATATTAACAAAGCATAAGCAATCGGTATGTCCTTCTGTTGTACTTATAAGGGTTTTTGTAAACGGTTTGGGTGCTGGAGCACCGGCGATTTGCAAAAAATTTCGCGGAGTCTATTGAACGCTTGCTCCTGGCTTTCCGTCCATAAAAATATGACCCCCTTCTTTACCGCGAATATCGATCGCCGTGCGGCAGCTGATTTTCCAACATTTCCGCCCGCCATCAGCAACGGGGTTGATAATTAATTTTCCCGATGTTGTGCGTTGGATGAGACGGGCACGCCAGCTAGTTTTGAGATTGGCCTGGTGAGAGTAGTGGTAACAGTTCGGAGTGTCACTACCCTGGTGAGCCCATCTTTGCCTGGATGCAAAGCTGTGACCCGTGCGAGTGGCCACTTGCACGGGGAAAGCGCTCATCCGCGAGCCGAACCAACGAGTCGATTTTGATGATGTTGTTAGGGTAATGCTACTTTGAGATTGAGATTGCTGCCATTGTAAGTAATGAGCAGACCATTGACGCCAAAATTGTTGCACCTTCTGCTGCAACAATTGCCATCTTGAGAGTCGTGAGATCGCTAAATCCTCTAGAGTTGGCTCTGGGACAGTTGTGCTTCACCAATGAGAAAATGTCTAGGTGTTAGAGCTGATGAGTCATTAGGATCATCGCTGAATGGTTACAGAAGCCGTGAGTTGAGTATAGCCTCGATTTGAGCCAGCAGTATGGTGATCTCCTGAAATGAAAGTGCTGTATCGCCCACTGTTCGTCGTAGATAAAATTTCACAGATTTTACTGCGGCTTCCCACTTGACACCACCCAAGTGTGGAGCAGCAGGAGGATTGAACTTCCTCGCAATTTGGTGATTAGCGAGTGAAGATGCGATGACGTGATGCTCTTGAGAGGCTTTCTTGAGCAACTGACGTATGGCTTTGTGAGCACCAACAAAGTGCCAAAGTCAGAGTACATGATATGAGGAATGCTACGTCGAGATGAGAAACGCCTGAACATTAAGAGAAAGCCATCAGCTGAGTAGTAACTGACTGCCTCGAGATAGAGACCTGAAGTAGGGAGACACACAATGACACAGATGCAGCCTTTGTGTGGGTTTTTTTCCTCGCCCCTTCCAAGTTTTGAGTGTGAGAGGGCCGGCGAAGTCAACTCCTGTGTGAGTAAATGTATGCGTTGGTGTGACTCGTGACAGAGGTAGCTGACCCATTAATTGTTGAGCCCGAATCCCTCTCTGTCGAGCACACAAAACGCAGCGCAAAATATGAGTTTTCACAGGAGCTCTTCCGCCGACGATCTAATAAGTTAGCTGTACTTGATCTAATGTGAACTGAGTACCTCCGTGAAGAGACCGCAAATGAGCTTGATCAATAATGAGAGTTGAGAACCGATGAATGAGATCCCAATGATACTTAGGCGTCAGAGTTGCAGCGAAGAGAGCTACCCCCGGTCGGGCTTCCATAATGCTCAAATCTTCAGAGTCAGTTGAGGCTTTCGGCCAAAATTCAACAGGTTTCACCATCCACGGTAGACCTGACCACCACAACTGATGAGAAAGCAATTGAGATGTTGAGATACGCCGCGAGGCACAGTCAGCTGAATTGCTGGTACCTGACACGTGACGCCATTGAGCATTGGGAGTGAGTTCCTGAATTTGAGCTACTCTGTTTCGGACATAGTCTTTCCATCGAGCTAGATGAGCTTAGATCCACGTGAGAGTTATCGACGCATCCGTCCACACGTGAGTTAATGAGATTTCGACCTTGAGTGTGGCTTGAACGAATGCAACCAATTTTGCAAGTAACAGTGCAGCTGTCAGTTCAAGCCGTATATGGTGAGCTTCTTGAGCGGTGCCACCCGGGTGTTTGATCAGACAAATGAACCCACCTTTCCTGCGGATGATGAGTTAACAGTGATATAAATCACTGCAGCCATGGCTAATTGAGATGCATCAGAGAAGCTGTGAAGTTCCACTGTTGAGTCGTTCCATGTATTGAACCACCGTGTAATTGAGAGCTTGGCTAAGCTGGTGAGATCTGCTCTGATGGCAATCCAATGAGATGAGACTTGGGTTGGCAGTGGATCATCTCATTTGAGATTGTGAAGCCAGAGCTTGTGTAAGAGAATATTGGCTCTGATCACAACAGGTGAGACAAAACCGAGTGAATCAAAGAGCTGAGCCACCTCCGAAAGAACGAGGCGTTTTGTGAAAATTTCCTGAGTTGAGTTGAACCGAGATGCGAATGTGAACTTGTCTTCGTGAGGAAGCTAAGCCAAACCAAGAAGTTTTGTCTCGCAGTCATCCATTAAGACAGCTGAGTTTGACGGAGATGATGAAATAGTAGCAAGGACCTTGAGGTCCGACGAGTGCCACTTGGCGCGTGGAAACCCGCCCGCCATGCACAAGTCCTTGAGTTGTTGAGCAATTTCAATGATTTGATGAGTAGAATCTGCCCCTTCGAAGATACCATCCACGTACCTGCCAAACGTGATAGCTGGCACAGCAAGCCGAAAGCGATGACCTTCATCTTCGGTGAACTGCATGAGAGTTCTGACAGCCAAAATTAGAGCAGCCTTTGTACCATATGTCACGGTTGTTAAGTGATATGTCATTGGGTTGAGTTGAGCATCCTTCCATAAAATTCGTTGAAGATTCCAGTCTTCTTGATGTATCCGAATTTGTCGATACATTTTTGTAACGTCAGTGGTAAATATGTGTCTGTGGTGACGGATCCAAATAAGCACGTCCGAAATATTGAGCAACAGATTAGGTCCAGTGTACATGACGTCCTTAAGAGACTTTCCAGACGATGTTGAGCTAGAGCTATTAAATACCACCCGTAATTTGGTGGTGACTCTGTCTGGCCCGAGAACACCGTGATGAGGCAGATAATATTGTATTTCTCTTGAAGATGATCTTGAAGCCTTCACCATATGACCAAGTTATTCGTATTCATCCATGAATTGTGAGTAGAGCTGACCATATTATGCATCCTTTGAGATTTTCCGTATAATGTACTGCAGACACCGATGTGCTTTTGAGTATGAGTTTCCCAGATTTGCAGACGAAGAAATGAGAGGAAGTCAAACAATGTATCGGCCTGTAGTATCACGCTGATGCGTATTGCGAAAATGATACTCGCAAGCATGCTCTTCTGTTGTGAGTTAATCGACTTTATCCTTTGGTGGCTGTTCTTGAAACCAGCATTTTGTGAGTACGTATTGTAATTCCTGATCATCGTGCTGCACGGCAGCATGATTAACAGTGAGTGCTTTAGATTGGCATGAGTCAATTAGTCCAATGATAAACCATCCAAATATTGATAATTGTGCAAGAGGCGATGATGGTGTGCTCTTGATAATGTTAGGTTTAATAACCTGTCCATAAACATCTGCTCCAATTATGATATCAATCGATCGTGGTGTGAGAAAGTCCGGATCCGCCAGCTTCAGTTTCACTATGTGAGACCATGTTCGAGCTGGAGACTCAAATGATGGCAAATGAGTTGTAATTGTGTTGAGAATGTGAGCCAGTACCGTGACTTTCTCCTTGGTGTAGGTGGGGCACGTGGTGAGTTGAACCGAACCACGTGTCTGCGTTGAGGTCTTCCGCCGATCCCCGTGATCGAAATTGATGAGTGTTTGCGTGGTGTGTTGAGTTTCCGGAAGAGCTCTTCCGTAATGTAAGTCAATTCCGATCCAGGATTGATGAGAAGTCGTGCCTGGTGTGTCAATGTCGATGAATGAATGTGTGCGAGTGCGGTGGCTAGTACTCTTGAGCATGTCCGTGTGAGTTGAACCGATGAGAGAACGACTGCGTCAACACCCTATTGTGTTAACGACTGTATATCGAGTTGTTGAGCGTCGGCGGGTGTTGCAGTTGGCGTGCAGGATGCAGTATGGTGTGGGTCATGATTGCCATCGCATGGTAGACAGTCGGTCGGTGAGTGCCAACCTCCGCAGGAGAAACATTCGCTGACGACGTCCGTGTTGAGGTGGTCGTTTGTGTTGGAGTGGCCTCCACCATTTCCAATGCTTTTATTTTCTTTTCAACGAACTTCTTGATCCTGTCGAAAGGTCGGTAATTCTGATGAACGCCTTACAGATGCTTCCCAAGCTTCTCGTGCAGTTAGATCCAGCTGACTGATCTGCTGCCTTACTAAAATGTAGTCTTACAGTTGCTCCTTCATGGTCAGCGAAGTCAACACCTTGTTGGCTTCAGTCACGTTCGTCATCAATGATGCGAGCGACTTCGTATCTCCCACGACAAGTGAAATGCCGGAGATTGAGGCGGAGTTGGTACTAGTGCAGGTTGTGGTGGCTGCGCTAGCCTTTCCATCACTTGCCTTACTGCAACATTTCCATTGAGTGCAAGCCTCACCTCGGTCACTTGCAAGTTATTTGCAAAATATTCATGGTCGAGGTATGATGCGGGCCATGAACTTTCTAAGAGCTCGTGCTTCTTGCAAAAGTCCCCATGAACCTCGTCTATCTGCTCGATCAGCGTATCGAGCAATGCCAGCGTGTTTGGTTGAGCTTCGTCAGCTAGCGTAGTTCAGATGTGGTAGAGCGCTTTAATTCGGTTGTGCTGAGACTGGACCTTCAGCACCAGCTCGGTTGCCAGGCGAGCTAGTAATCGGGTCCTTTCCGCAGTGGTTGCCTCCGGAGCCAGCAATGTTTTTTTCCTCAGACTCACCGGGTGCCGCCCCAGCGTCTGGCGAGTTGCTCTCGGACATTACTGGCCTGAAAACCCCTTAAATTGATTTTTAAAAAACAACGAAGGTGCTTCGCAAAGCGCTACTTTACCAATATGCTGCTTGACGAATATCGATGAGCCGATGACGTGAGACTGCAAAGAATATCCTTACAAAGTCCCACGTTGTTATGAGCCGAGATGTGTGTGCCGAAGGTAGAAAACCCTGGACTTCTCCTGAGCGTGAGTCGAAATCCGGCTCGAGGGATCAAAATGTTGAGAATTCCTTGTACTGTTGTTGGATTGAATCTGAAATAAAGGGTGGTTAAATTTTAAGGGCCGATGTTGAATGTGAACCACACCTAAACGTCAAGTTTTTATCTGCATTTCATTTGACATTTCTCAATTTCAGACTAACTCAATTTGAACCATGGAAAGATACACAATCGAGCAACGCGTTAAAGTTATTCAGGCTTATTATGAAAATGGGCGTTCAAATCAAAATGCACTTCGTGATTTTTTCGGTCAATTTAATCGTCCAAATGTGCGTACAATCGGAAAAATCGTGCAAAAATTTGAGCAAACCGGGTCTGTAGGAGATATTAAAACACCAGTGCATGCTCGTACAGCTCGTACTGCAGAAAATATTGCTGCTGTTCGCGATAGTGTGGCTGAAGAGCCGTCCACCTCAACTCGTCGTCGTGCCCAACAATTGCACCTCTCACGCTCGTCGTTGATGAACATTATGCATAAAGACTTGCATTTACACGCTTATAAGGTGCAATTGACTCAAGAACTAAAGCCTCTTGACCATTCCAAACGTCGTCAATGGTCAGAATGGTGGCAAGAAATGGCAACAGTGGATGATCAATTTTCGAAGAAAATCATCTTTAGTGATGAGGCACATTTTCACCTCAGTGGATTCGTCAATAAGCAGAATTGCCGCATTTGGGCGAATCATAATCCAAGAGTGATTGTCGAAAAACCAATGCACCCACAAAGAGTGACTGTTTGGTGCGGTTTATGGGCTGGCGGCATCATCGGGCCGTATTTTTTCCAAAATGAGGCCGGTCAGGCAGTTACTGTAAATGGTGTTCGCTATCGTGAGATGATAACGAACTTTTTATGGCCCGAATTGGAAGATATGGATGTGGGCGATATGTGGTTTCAACAGGACGGTGCCACTTGCCACACAGCTAACGAAACAATGGCTCTTTTGCGCGACAAATTCAATGGCCGTGTTATCTCACGTGGTGGCGATGTCAATTGGCCACCAAGATCATGTGATTTGACACCGTTGGACTTCTTTCTTTGGGGTTCTTTGAAGGAAAAGGTGTATGTCGATAAGCCAGCAACAATTCAAGAGCTAAAGGATGAGATAATTCGGCACATTAACGGCATAGAACCTCAATTATGCCTAAGCGTCATCGAAAATTTGGACCATCGGATGGAGGTGTGCCGCCGAGGTCGCGGCGGCCATTTGGCCGATATTTTGTTCCATACATAATTGAACCATACCATATTATCATAATAAAAAGAATTGACAATAATTTCTTAAATAATTTGTGTTTTATTCAAAATCAACATCGGCCCTTAAAATTTAACCACCCTTTATATGTTACTGGAGACAGTAGTGCGGAGGTGGAAAGAAAGATGAATGGGGCATTAAACATAGTGGAAAGATGGATGAATAGGAACAAACTGAAAATGAATGCGGAAAAAACCAAATATATGATTGTGCGGAGTGTAAGAAAAGAATTGAGAGGGAATATTGTACTGAAATGCAGGGATGGAACCGATTTAGAGCGAGTGGAGGTAATTAAATGTTTAGGTGTAATGATAGATGATAAGCTACGATTTAAAGACCTCTGTGAGTATATGTTGAAAAAAATAGGTGAAAAAACGAGTTTTCTGAACAGGATAGGGCAATATATATCGGCATACACCAGATGTGTCGTATATAAGGCAATCATAGCACGGCACTTTGAGTATTGCGCAACACTGCTAGTGGGTATGGGTGAGACAGAGTTGAATAAACTGCAGATAGTGCAGAACAGAGCGATGCGAGTCATATTGCAATGCAGCCGGTATACGAAGGTAGACGATATGTTATAAGCGGTTTAGTTTATGAGTGTGAGACCGAGACTGTAATATAATGTGTGTATTGTAACGGTAATTTTTTATCGTTATCAATTATTTTTATTTATCGTGGGAAATTCGGGCTCGAACACAAAACTAATTAATGTTAGACTTCGAGGTGGATGAGAATGTAGTTTATTAATAAAAAGAACAATTTTTATATAATGTCCATACTCGGTATAGGGCAACCAATAGCCCATTCCATACGCTGCAATCCGGTCATTCTTGATGATAATTTTATAATTTCTTATTTTATTTCGTGCACCTGAATTCTCGGTATTCCGGGCTCGCAATTTCTGTTATTATTTCGGACGCGAGTGTAGAGTGTCGCGCTCGATAGACACATATACACGCACACCTCCAGACTTGCCCGCCTCGCTCCTTGAGACAATGTCTCGCTCGTACCACTGTCCCTCTCTGTGCTACGTAGATTCGCTGTTCGGCGCTCTCTCTCCCACTCTTACTCGCTATCTATATTTCGCCGACCGGTCATATATTGTGTGATCTAGTTTTGCTTGCTCACAGACCACTGACCTAATTCTAACTTCAAACTATTTCCTACACTTAGGGATCTATTCTTTATTCTATCTTCTTAGAAATTACTCTTAAGCCTATCCTACCTAATAATCACTAAGGACCTACACTAAACTAAATCGATAACAATTTTTAAAATGACGATCTATTTAAGGCTTATTTTCTATGTTTATCTCGCCTGTATCTCCTCTCGGCTCGGTCTCTGTTTCCACCCGCTGGTTGGCTTATGTTGCACATGAAACGCAGACTCCACACTCCGAAATTGAAAATAATTCTTGGTAAACTTTCAGTGATCTCAACGTTTCGTTTTCCTATACTTCGATACTTTCACTTTTTGGTCTAAAAGAGTAAGGCCTCTTCCCCTCGCGCAGGCCTTTTTATAGTCCTCGTCGGAGTTCGAACCCCTCTCTCCTCTTTCGCTGTAAATTTTTTTTAATCTACCGTAATCTATTAATTTTTATTTTCGCCGTTGCCGCGCTTACCGCATTCCCCTCGCCTCCGAGCAAGGCCAGCTGGTCGCTGACCTGCTGTTTACGACAGCGAGGGAATTCCGGAGGTGTGACGTAGTTCGTTTTTGTCACATCTCCGGGTTCAGTGGCGTCCTGCCCGCAGTGTTCGGTGCGCCTGAAGCGAGTCTCTCGCTCACTCGCTCTCGGATCTCTCGCTTTTATTATGATTACGAGCCTTCTTTCCAAACAGCTATCAGCCGACCTGCCTTACTTTTTCTTAAATAGGCTTATAGCTTGCTATTACGTCCTGTCTTCATAATTTCTTCGATTCTTCTTTATAATCTTAAAGTCCCTAAATGTGAATACCTCACAGTATATTTATTTTCAAGGCTGTTAAGAAATTATTGCCGAAAGAACTGACAAGTAAATTCCAAGTTATTAAATCTAGAACGAGTCGGGAAACGCGTCAAGCGGAAAATATTGTAATTCAATTTAGAAGAACGAGAAGTGCGCAAAAGAGTATGTTTTACGAAGGACTGAAAATGTATAATGCGTTGCCAGCAAAGGTTAAAGGCTATGTAAAACTAGTTCAATACAAGAGTATGTTAAAAGCATTTATTATAAGCAAAATTAAATAAGTTCAATATAAACGTAAGATAAACATGTAAATTATGTACATCAAATAGTTGAGAAAGCTAATAAACATCAATCAATTTCTCTCTCTCTCTCTCTCTCTCTCTCTCTCTCTAGGGATGTTGAGACGTGTGTCAAATGTGCTCCGTCTTTGAGCCAATTTTATAGTGCAATATAAGTCTATAATAAGGATAAAACTATTACGAAATGTGCGGTTTTCTGTGATGAGCATTTAGAACGATAGATGATTCTGATAGCTATCGGGATCGCGGTATTGTGAACAATTTTAGATATTGAAGTTCGTATGAAAGTGGTGACGGCGACCATTCTCACTGCTACGGTGACACGACAATAGCGCATACCACGGCATTAGTGCGAACACGGACGAAATGGATAGCACGACTGAATATGAGGAATATCGTTGCTCAGCGTGCAAAAAAGCTATAAAAAGCCAGGTAGTGCGATGCAAGACGTGCCCGAAACTGTTTTATCATCCGGGATGTGTGTGTAAACATAAGGTGTACGATAAAAACAGAGAACTAGTGCAATGTAATGGTCCATTCGATAAATTCGTTGTTGACGAAAACCAGAGGACGTTGACACCTGGTGCAGGTTACAGCAGAGATCGATAGGGTTCGACTGGATCATTTACTGGAAGCAGAGGTATTAGCACGACGCCAAACATCGAAGGAAAAATAGACTGGTTGGTGAAAAATGTGAAAGAAATAAAGGACGAAGTTGCATGCAAGAATGAAGTTAGGGTGATATTTAAGGAAATAGTACAACAAGAATTGGAGGGCACGAAGATCGAAATGGAAGAAATAAAAAAGATAATACAAGGAGGAGTTGTAGGTATAACAAGGGAAGTAACAAAACCTATAGTGGAGCAGTCAAAGCTAAGGACCATAGTACAAGAGAAAATGGGCGAGGGATTTAAAGTTATGGAAACAAAGCAACAAAAACCAAAAATTAAGATCGTTAACATGGAAGTGGATGAACTAGAGCTGGCGGATGATGAGCTGGTTGAAACAATAAAGAAACAGAATGCAATGGAAGACAAGGAAGGAAGGGAGATGAAAGTTGTCAAAAGAATAAACAAAGAAGAGAGACAGGAAGGATCAATAATAATGATAGTGGATGAAGGAACCCATTAAGAAATACTGAACAAAGGTAAGATCAGCGTGAGATGGAGAAAATGTCCGGTTTACAACCACGTCAATGTGAAGCGATGCTACAAATGTTGGGGCTACTATCATATAGCCAAGAACTGCACAAGAGAGGAAACATGCCATAAATGTGCGGGAAATCACGAAACGAGTAAATGTCCAGCGACGAAAAACAGGTGCATAAACTGCATGTTTAAAAACCAAGCATACAACTTAGAGATAAACATGGAACATGATGCATTAGATCGGGAATGCCCAACGAACAAAAGAGCAATCCAAGAAGAGGAGAGGAGAGCAGAATTGCACGAATAGCAATTACTGAAGGAAGAAATGCTATGGTATACAAATGCACAAAGTCTGATAGCACATAAGGATGAAATACGATACCAAATGGTGGATAAAATGAAACCCGCATTCATAGCGTTATCAGAGACCAGAGTGACAGCTGAAATTGGTGACAGTGAAGTGTATATGCCAGGCTATGGTGCAGTCAGATGTGATGCGGAGAATAGGAATACAGGTGGTGCAATCTTATACATAAGAGATGATATTAAATATGATTTGATACCAATAAATAAAATAGAATCAAACTGCTGGTGTGCTGGAATAGAGGTCAAGGACAAACATTATAAAGGAGTGATAGTAATTGTGTATCATTCGCCAAGTGCGTCGGATGCTGAATTTATAAGACACATAGAAAACATAGCTGAGGAACTAACAATAAAAGGAGACTGTTTAATAATATCATAGGTGATTTTAATATACGAGTAGATGTCACGGTAGAAACGTTCTACAAAAAGAAGTTGATAACAGGAATGCTGAGTCTAGGAATGAAGCAATACGTTAATAAACCATCAAGAATAACGCATGACAGTCGAACTACTATCGATTTATTATTTGCTGATAGGTGTGCACAAGTGCAGGTGGAACATGAGACAAAGATAACGGATCATGCATGGATAAAAGTCATATTAGGTAACAGAAAGAAAAGGAATGAGTATAGAGAATATAAAACAAGAAACTATAGTAAAATTGATGTGAAGGAATTTACACGGATGTTAAGCACTACCACAAGACAAGTTCAAGAGATAGAAGTAAGCCAAAGAGCAAGGATGCTCGTTGATAACATAATGGGTGCACTAGATAGGTTTGCACCCAGAAAAATAGTGAAGATTTCAAGCGTATGGGAAGGAAAAAATGGTATTCAGAAGACATAATAGTAGCTGCAAGAAGAAGAGATGAGCCATACTGCGAGGTCCATATGGTTATCAACGGTACTGAGGAAATTGCAGGAGCATAGATTAAGAAGTAGAAATATTACACGATAGGAGAAGAGACGAGGTGACCGTGGAACGTGAGTAACACGAGTCGACGCCTGTGAGATGCCGAGCATAGAGGAGAAACAGAGAGAGAACGTTTGGAAACACCTACCTAAGCGTCCGAACGAGTACAGGTGTACCGAGGTTCGCGGGCACTAGGCCATCGAACTCGTGTGAAAAAGGAGCGACGTCACACCGTCGGAATTCCTTCGCTGAGGTGAACAGCAGGTCAGCGACCAGCTGGCCTTGTTGAGAAGCGAGGGGAAGACGGTCAGCGCGGCAACGGCTAGCTAGGGAATAAGGAAATGCGTTATAATTTAAAAATGAAAGTAAATGATGACGTAGGACTGAGCGAAGCGAGGGGAAGGCTATAAGAGAGCCGGCGCGGGGGGCGAGAGCTCTCTTGGCGTTAGTACACGAATAGTGGAGGACAGTAAGAATAAATAACGGAAATTTGAAATTACCAGTAAAAAGAAAAATTCAGTAGATCTTTCTAAAATACGAGTGGTCGAGTCAGTGGCTGCTCAAAAGTACGAAAGTGAGTGAGTAGCATCTAGAGGACATAAAAAAAAGACAGGCGAGAAATCTCGAGATAATTAACAACCATCAGTTAAACAGTGAAGAAATTGTCAAATATTAAGATTCGACTAAACTATAAGTAAAGAGCATAGGCGCATAGGTTTAATCAGTACGATTAAGCGTGTAGTTTTAAAGAGTTATAAATTAAGGGAATAGAGTCAGGTATAGGAAAGTAGGTGCATCGAAGTGAGCAGATAGTAGAGTATAAGGAAATAGAATTAAATAGTGTAGATTTTTAATCGGAAATATAAACGGGAATCGCCCAGTTGCGTTAGTGGAAGTACGACAGAGAGAAAGTTAAACGAGAGTGAGTGAGTAAGAATTGTAAACAGAGTTGCTACACTCTGTACAAGGAGTGAGCTGGATGCGTGCGGCGGTGTGTGTGTGGGTAACGAGGAAATACCAAGGCATCGACACGTAATCGAATTTCGAGCCCGAGAATACCGAGAAGTTGTGCTCGAATAATAAGAAATAGCAAAGAAATAATCGCCGGAATTCCCGAATTTCGATGCAGAGTGGAATATAAAATTAGGAGATGTTAGAGAATAGATATAGGTAGAAATAAGTACATAGGATTAATCAATAGGTATAAGCAAATATCGTATAGGAAAATAGAAATAATAGAGTGTGTTAAAGCGAAGTAAGAGTGGAAGAGAAAGAATTGTAAATAGAGTTAATACACTCTATCAAAGGAGCGAGTGCGATGCGAGTGACTGCTGGTATGAGTATGTCTGTGCACCGAGCGTACAGCAATACTGCTATACGAGAAGAATAATAAACTTTCGAGGATACCGAGAATCGGTGCACACAAAATAAAATTATAATCGTAGAAATAATCACTAAAATTACGGAATTTAATGGTCATATGCAGCGTACCAGTGACCGTATTTCAAAAGTGACGTTTTTATGAATTTGTTTCTCTGCGAATAAAGTTTTCTCTCAACCACCTCGAAGTCTAACATTAATTAATCCTGTGTTCGAGCCCGGAGTCCCACGATAAATAAAAATTATTGTCAACGATAAAAATTACCGTTACAATATGGAGTAGCGATTACTACTGGTTTGGAGGAGCATTGGCAGCAATTTAAAGTAGAAAGGAATGCGGTAGTTAGATTAATAAGAGAAAAGAAGAAGGAATATTATGAAAAGATTATAGACGATAATAAGAAGGATCCGACAAAAATGTGGAAAACGTTAAAAGAAGTAATTAAAGGAAAATCAATGGGTGCTAGAGAAGTAGAGAATATAGATTTTGAGATATTGAATTACATGATGGGAGGTAGTATAGCTGATAAATTTAATGTGTATTATGTGCAAAGTGTAAAGAGCCGAAATAATTATTGTTTTCCATGTTTTTATGATCAGTACCACCCTAGTTCTTGTAGTTGCGATAACCAATGAAAAGTTAATAAAAAGATTGGTTATTCTTTTAAACTCGTGTATCCAGTTGTCACAATGCTTTCCCTACCTTTCAACCAAAAAATAAATAAATAAAAAAAGCTGCTCGTTTTTCCTTATAACATCAAAATGATCCACAATAAAAAATATTTATTCATTCCTTTACGGAAATATTATTATTATCGCATAGTAGTTGTTGTAGAAATGATTAAATAATAATAATAGTAATTTTTTTTAAAAAAGTGTGCCGGGATTCGATCCGGCGATCCAGCACTTACGAAGTAGAGACGTTGCCGACTACGCTACGCGCTCTTGTTGAAAACGATTTAATGCAGAGAGTATATAAAGAGTATATGGACGCTCGGAAATTTTAAATATTTTATATCTCGAAAACGGCTGAGAAGCGGGTCCTATTACTTGCACCTATAGCACCCCTGGGTGCAACCTACCTGTAAAAAAAATTTGATTCGAATCGGTGTTCCACGTACCTGGAGGTCCCCTTGTCAGTCAGAGTTAAATGTATCACGCGACAGCCCGAGCACTAGCAGCAGTAGCAGCGCGAGCAGCCCGAGCCGAGCGCGAGCGAAAGAGACAGACAGTCATATGTCCTAATACCTATACTTATTCCTATTTTCGACACTCGTAGAAGTAATAATTTCCAATAAATCAATTATTCCACGTGCAAACCATTCATTGCGTGTTTGCATATACTAAGAAAAATGAAATAAATAGTTATTTCAACGATTCACGTAGTATTCCTTGGTTGCTATTCGGCAACATTCGTTCTATCTGTATCTTGATCTACTCGACCACGCGGGTTTAACCTGTTCCATATCAATGTGTCAAAACTATGAAAACAATGTCGACGTCTGAAAAGACAAAACATAAAAATATGTAAAGATGTTGGAATGGGTGAAGTGGGGTTAAAGCTACTTCATTGAAGCGACATGACGCAAAGGCATAGTAAGCCCGATGCCGGAAGCTCCAATTAAATTCAATATAACTTAAAAATTAGGCCGATAACCGTATTTCCGGAACCATAGAATTCGTACAAGTTAAAAGTATATAAATCTGATTTTTCTTAAACATCTCATGGTTTTCTATTAATATATTGTAACGGTATTTCCCGTTAACATTAAATTTAATTGACCTGAACGGGTTTAGTTCGGACTCGAGCAAGAAGCAAATGAATGTAGGCTTCAATAGTACGTAAAAGTAGGGTTTATTCAAAGAAACAGAAAATAATTATCGTTATACAAAAAGAATGATATGTGTAGTGTTTAAACACGAAATACGCGTCAGCGATTATCGCCATCTACAGCTAAGTAATTGCAGCAACAAGTCAGTAGCGTTCACCGAGAGACGAAGCCAGTGTGAGCTCGCCCGCCAAAGAAACATGTAGCCTGTCCATCTTAATAAATTATCGAATACTCTGTAATTGAATACTGCGTGCTTTATTAATACATTACAATATGTAATTACCTTTTCTACACGGTCACCCTTTCCTGGTATTTTTGGCTACCACGCGCCCTGCAAATGGTTATTCCCGGGCACTTGCATCCTCTATAATCGTGTCCTCAGAAAAGAACTTAAATATGTGATATCATGTGGTTTGCTTTAGAGTGAATTTATCTGTGTTCGTGGATAACTTGTCTGACCTGCCGCGTTCACCTGATAACTTATCCAGCCATACCTTCTTATCCACTCTTATCCGATGTCGGTAAATTACCGGTGCGCTACCGTAAGCCTATCCTTCTGTTCTGATTAACTACCGCAGATCGATGGTCTTTCTTCTTACGTCACGCGTCCTAGTGATGGGAGTGGAGCTCCCGCTTGAGATCCCCGTGATGACCTACCCGCTCGCTCACCTGACTTCCGCTGCAAGCTGGCGTCAGCGTGATGCGCTCGAGGTGCATTCGCACTGGAGTGCATATCAGGGCTGTATAAATTATTATGCTTTATCGTTTTGAGTATTTTCTCGGCTATCGCGAATGGTCCCTGATACTTTTTTCCCGTATTCATACGCTATTATTTAGTATACCTCGGTGGTGATTTTAAATACTCGGGCCACTGTATCTCTTTGCTTTCGTAGTGGTAATAGTTAGCAAGATCGTTTATCCACAGCTACCGGTGTGAGTCCGCTTTGTTGTTGTTTGGACTGCGTGGCTGTTTGGCTTGGACGCAGCATAGGCTCAGTTGCTGTCCGTCTAGTATCGGTCTGACGTCACAGCTGGGTCTCGTGTATACCAGTGCGGCTGCAGACTATCGATGGCTCATCTGATCTTCCTTCCTGATAGCTGGGCATCGGTGGGATCTGTGAACAAAAGTGTTCCCCGAAAACCGAATTTCCGGTGGTTTTATACCGGTATCTCCTCCGTTCACCTTATATTTTTGATATCACTATATTTGACGGTGGCCCTTTTTAGCCCATCTCCTTTAGCCCATCTCCTGTAGCCCATCGATAGCCTTGCTCCTTTTAAAAATTCGTCGTTTGTCTTAACGATGGTTTTTAATTCCCAACCGGTCTTAGATGGCGCTCCCCTAGTCGTGTTTTTCTGACCGAATAACGAGACTTGGTCCTTAGCGTGCCGGCCTACATGGTGTGAGTGATACGCGGTAACGGTGCTTAGTTGTGAGCACCTCGCGTCATGATATGACCAGTACGTTACAATATACAATATACGCTCTACGACTGCTTGGTTTGACAACAGCTGCTTCGTATAACGCAGCCATCTTGCGTTTTGCTCTCGTACGGTACTCTTCCCCTCCGTGGTCGTGCGTGTTCATAAAAGTTCTGTGCATCCAAATTCGTCTCAAAGTGCAGCTCTGCCGACCTACAGTCTCAACAAACTCTTCGATCATATCAGCATTGTTATATAGACGTCGGCTCACCAGTACATCACCATTTGGCTCATCTTGTCGTGCACCCAGCGTCAGCTTCACAGCGAGGCCCGGTCGTGACAGATCTTCTCAGCGATTACAGACGATTAATATAATCGTGTGTGGTAAAAGCTCACCACATTTCATTCTCAATTTATAATTTAAACTCTTTTTTTATGCTTATTTAAATATATTATTCGCTATATTTACTTGTTTATTTGTATATTTGTGTCTGCTGCACTTGACAGGTGGAGCAATAAATGCTATTGTAACAACATCTTGGTACTGATTATTAATTCACCTGCAAACATTTACAGTCAACTTCTTTCCATCTACTGAATTCTCGAACAGTAACCGACCCTGAATTTTCCGAGAGAGAGTAAATAATATATTAAGCATAGTATACAATTTTTTTGTCTAAATCCTATGGACTGAGCCACCTCGACAAGATTATCTTAAAAAAATGAAAATGTCATCAGCCGGGCGCAAACAAGTAACCTGGCTTACATTTGTGAAGCATAACGTGCGTGTGTTTATTCTGCTTTATATTTATCGTGAATCAAATGCCGTAGTGGTGCGTGGTGTCAAACTTCGAACCGGGCAGTAAAACCGAGCCGAAGCGGTGGGTATTTTGTGTGCCAAAAGACTCAAATCATGTATTTTTCTATTGAAGTTCAAATTCTTTCCTATGCAATAGTCTATTATATACAGTTGCAAATGAGACAAAACGATCATCAGGAAAATTAAAAATTAAAAAATAAATTTGCTGTTAAAAAAATTGTCTAAATCGACAAACGAATAAGGTTATATCATATAATATAATAAAATAAGTAACCCCCCTTGCAACCGCCGTCTCCGCAAAGTCTGGAAAATTATCCGCAGCGACTCTAGTGGCCGCATTAGAATATTTAACAGGAAGCGATCTACACCCAACATGAAAGTTTTCAGACCTGTATGTAAGACCGTGGCTGCAACGACATACACCAAACCATGGAGACTATACAGAAGGAAACCAATCTTCGTCTGGAGAGACGGTTTAAAAAACGTACGTCAATGTATCCCCAAACAGGGAGTTAAATACGGCCTGTGAATGTCGCAGTGTCGTTACGTACCGAAATTATAGTATTACACTCAGCGCACAAGGCGAAACTGACCGTCATGGCAGTTTAATCGTTTATGCCTGTCAAAAAACTTTATGAATTGAGAATCGAACCCGGCACCTTACGCATACGAAATTGACAGGCTATCATCTCGGCCATCTGGCCACTTATGATTACGGAATATTTTTAAGTCGTATATAAATTATTATGACATTTTTGAGGTGTTTGTTTACGTAATTAGCTGGATAATTGCACTATGACTTAAATGTAGAAACACCTTAATGCACTACTACAGTTACACGAGATTTATTTCTAAAGTGAATTAAGGTTAAGAAAATCAGAATTCTCAGCTTATGTAACAACTGATATTAACGCATGCGCAAAACATACGTGTATATATAGCACATGGTACGTAGCTACTGCAGCGCCGCTTAGGCAAAACCTTGTTGGCGATATTTTCACGTACACGCTAGATATGGACATTGGACTCCCTACACATACATTCGTCGCGTCAATATCGCCGTGGGTGAACGTAATTAGTGAGCTTTGAGATTAAGAGTCATCAAGCACACGTGACCAACTCAGAATCGAGGGAAGCGCCTCTCGCGGAAAAAAAATACATTGTAGCTAGCGCCGCTTGTGGCAAGTTTGCCAACTAAGGCATCCAGCGAAAAGTAACAGTTGTCGGTATTGCAGGATGTAAGGATTACAGTGGCGGGCCATGGTACATGTGGTACCTGGTCGCCCTGATTGATCCTCCAACTCCCAAGTATCGTTGGTTCTGCGCCGAGTCGTATCCCACCGATTCATGTAGCCGGGTACAGTAAATATATGAAATTCGTTGCACATAACTGTGTTGAAAAAAAATGCGAAATAAAATTCTTCATTTATAGTTAGGAGCGTAGATTATTATTTATCATGACTAGGGAACTCGCATGCATTTAAAATTTCTATATTTCTTTACCGGGCTCGAAAGTCGGATGAAAAAGAATGAATTTCCCAAGACAGTTTTTATTTTCAAGCAATAGTATCGCTGCAAAATGTTCTTCTGCTACATTTATTTTTCTCGGTACATTTGAATGGGCAGCCATATTGCTGGGTCCGGCTATCAACGCCGCCAGTGCCACGTTCAGGAACACAGGAACTATTCTCCGCCGTACTCACAAGGAGAGGCCGCCTACTCGTCATCACGGATTTCGCTCAAATTTATAGCATATGTAGGGCTTGGCTAGAAATGAAAGTACCCAAAGTGGGAACTGTAGATGGCCAAGCGTTTAGAAAATAAAAATTTTGACGCGGTTCTGGCACCGTAAAAGCCATTTATCTTAATATATTTCACAAGCAGCGGTTGGCGTAGTGGTAAGAGCTCGGACTCGTAATGCGATCGCAGGTTCGAATCCCTGTGCGGAGATTTTTTTTTTTCTAGAATTTTCTAAATTTTTATAATATTCATGTCGCAATTAAGCGAAGTGATAAATAATCTATTTTATTCATTTATTTATACGCAAAAAGCATAGATAAGGAAAAAAATTGGGATTGCGGACTTTTCAACAGGGGATTGTAATTAAGGCGCATACGAAAAGACTTACATACAAATTCAAACTTTTATTCTTTTCAACTCAATATTTCAACTCAAAATATTTTTCACGCCGGCAATTTTACTGGATGTAAATTTTTAAAAATAAAATTGATAAAAACTATATTTTTAATCATGTTTTTATTAGACCCTCCCATGTATTAATAATTAGAAAAAGGCGTGTAAATATGACATTTTCACACTCTTTCTCATAATTCTCGCCAACCCACAGATTCTCCTCTACAAATGGTATCTCAGTTGTGACTTCATAGAGGAAATAGTATTTCAGTTTGATAGATGAAAACTTACGAAAGAGCAAAAATAATTTATTTCTGAAAAATTACAAAAAAGCATGACTCTATAAAGATGATCAATGTTTGCCAAACTTAATACCGAACAACCTTAGGCCTCTCGTGGTCTATTCTTGTAGAAATGTTTAACTCGATAACAAAAAATATACGAAAGGTAGAGAGCGTACCTACTTGTTTCGAAAGAGTGAAACAACTATAAAATAAGGTTTCAGGATGATCGAGTAGCACGTTCTCGAGATATATCCATTGCAACTTTGGAAACTCATCACACGTACACACTTGCCCGCACGCGGACATTTTTTGTAAATAAATTCTCGACGTTTTGGGACTTTTCAAGTCCTCTGACATAAAAATCTCGAGAACATTTTCTACCACGAAAACAGCTTTCCTATAAGGAAGCAATAAATAGATTATTGATGCTATAGCTATATCGATATTTATAATGTACACCATCGCTTGCCTACAATTAGTGCCGTGTACAAACAATAGTAGAATGTTCTTACGGCTCGGGCGCTATGCGTCCTCGCGATCAACTGCATAATCCAATCCCAACCCCGAACCAATTCAAATAAATCGAATTTGAAGGGTTGGAGACAAAATTGTCGAAAATATACCACATTCCCAATAAAATCCCGAAAAGCCCGGATAAAATATACAGTGAGTGTAGAAAGTATTCGTACACTAGCACTTTTGCTGTTTTTATCCCAAATGATAAAAGATACCAACTGGAAAACCACTGGTCATAATAAACCATCCATTTATGAACCATAATTATACAAAAAACAATTAATAACTTTATTCGTTTCTTTAAAAAACGATTACAATCCAAAAATCTACTGTTTTGGACGTGTGAAAAGTATTCGTACACTTGACTCTTAGCAGTTAAAATTTATTCTTGAACTGGGAGAATTTAAGGTTCAAAATGAAAACAAAGCAGATCGACTTTGTTTAGATTCCGACACTCCGTATGAGTCTTCCTGCCAATTGTAATCTAACAGTTTGCATTGAATTATCAACGATAATGGGTCGAAAAGGCAAAGAAACTTCTGAAGAAGAAAGAAAAATTATTATAAACTTGCATAATGAATGCAAAACCCTCAGTGAAATATCGAAGATCGTTGGAAGTCCTCGCTCGACAATACAATCAATAATTGATCGATTTGGAGAACAGAAAATATTTCAAAATCAACGTAGAAGTGGTCGGCCGTGTGCATTGACAGATAGAGACAAACGTTTTATTCTGCGTAAGATTAAAGCGGATCCAAAAATTAGTGCGCAAAATATTGTGAGTGGCTTCTTGGACCGTAATGTTAGTGTCTCCGAAACTACAGTTCGCAATGTGTTACGTGACAATGGTTATCATGACCGAGCTATACGCAAGAAATTTTGGGTGAATGCAATAAATCGTAAAAAAAGACTTGATTTCGCTAAAGAGTATCTCGATTAAGATGAAGCGTTCTGGAACTCTGTCATTTTCTCAGATGAGAGCAAACTTAACATATTTGGATCCGATGGCAGGCGTATAGTGTGGAGGAAAAAAATTACAGAATTCGATCCGAAAAATCTGCGGCCCACTGTTAAACATGGTGGCAGTTCTGTTCTCGTTTGGGGGTGTATGAGTAACACACGCAACACATTGCGAACTGTACTTTTGGAGACACTAACATTACGATCCAAGAGGCCACTCACAATATTTTGCACACTAATTTTTGGATCCGCTTTAATCTTACACAGAATAAAACGTTTGCCTCTATCTGTCAATACACACGGCCGACCACTTCTACGTTGATTTTTCAATGTTTTCCGTTCTCCAAATCAATCAATTATTGATTGTATTGTCGAGCGAGGTTTTCCAACGATCTTCGATATTTCACTGAGGGTTTTGCATTCATTATGCAAGTTTATAATAATTTTTCTTTCTTCTTCAAAAGTTTCTTTGCCTTTTCGACCCATTATCGTTAATAATTCAATGCAAACTGCTGGTTTACAATTGGTAGGAAGACTCATACGGAGTGTCCGAATGTAAACAAAGTCGATCTGCTTTGTATTCATTTTGAAACTTAAATTCTCCCAGTTCAAGAATAAATTTTAACTGCTAAGAGTTAAGTGTACGAATACTTTTCACACGTCCAAAGCGGTAGATTTTTGGATTGTAATAGTTTTAAAAAAAAAAACAAATAAAGTTATTAATTGTTTTTTGTAAAATTATGGTTAATAAATGGATGCTTTATTATGACCAGTGGTTTTCCAGTTGTTTTCCAGTTGTTATCTTTTATCATTTGGGATAAAAACAGCAAAAGTGCTGGTGTACGAATACTTTCTGCACTCACTGTATATCCGGGTTTGTGCGGGTATGTTTGGTTCGCTCATTCTCATACAATATACTAATGAACAAAGAAAAATCATTGAAGTTCGGAAAAACCACAATTTGAAATAATGACCATAATTCTATTCATGTGCCACATTTTGGTTCGATATCTTGATATGCCAATTGAAAAAGCATGCAAATTAGAAAATTGCAATTTCTGATTATGTTATCTGAAAGCAAAAATCGAAGCACTTATGGTAATGCACCATGCCACGATGAGAACAGGACACCGGCATTTGTTTTCATTCTATCCCACTCTCTCTTATAGCACGGTACACCGAACGAGCTGCACGATAACTCCACGTGCTGCAGTGAAAAAAAGATGAATGGTGAATGTTTTCGTTCCGTCTCTCTCTCGCTCGGCTGTAGATCTGCACATCGAGTTCTAAAGTATACAGAGAAAACTCTTCCAACAACGCCGCTATTGCGCGGCAACAGCGCGATTACAGCCGCGCGCGACTTGTCGTCTCACGCACACATTCACGTGACCACGCGCCCCACGCTTGGAGGTGAAGCATATAATATGAAGAATTATTATTTCGTACTAACGCGATTTTCCGGATATTTTCCTTTCAGTATGATCACTGTACTTTCTATACACAAGATCGCGCACTTGAGACTGAATCAAGCAGTATCCGACGAGTTTTCGTACAGATAATATCTAAACTGTGAAATATGAAATTCTATGAGTTTTTCGTATTAATAACAAAATACGATGAGTTGTTAAACTATCTGTCCACAAACAAACGAAAAAACATAAACGCAAAAGATTAATAAAAATTTTTAAATAAGCGTTCTTTAGGTTCTTCAAGTTATTTATTTAATTAGGTTTATTTAAGCATCGACATCAACACTAGGCACGAAAGTAAACAAAGTCAACTTACGTTCAATGAACGATACGAGTTTGAAAGGACAAACTACGCGTATAACGTCGAAAAATTATATTTCAATTTTCAATCTTTGTTTGTTAATAACTTTTTAACAAAGAGTGACCGCCGGCTAAAACCTTCACAGCATTACTCAGAGTGATGATCTACGTAATATACAATTTAAATTCTTGAAATTGGAAGGTGTTCCCCATAGCTAAATATTTACCTTTTTTAATAGTAATTCCCGTAAAGCTTCAGGATCGAAACTTGAATCATTCCCGAAGTAGTGCATTTTTTCCACAATTTATGTGAAAAAACTCTGACCATCCGATTTCATTTTAGAATTTGTTTATATTATATTTTTTTCCGCACCAATAATTTGGGGGCAAAGAAATTAGGAATTTTGCATTTTTTACTCCCGACTGCCCGTAGGGCAAAAAAGGGAATATGCGTTTCACTAGCATGGCGCGAATATGCCAGTCTTTCATGTCCAATATTCTCAAAATCACCTAAAGATGTCTTAACAAAACTTGGTACACAGATTCTGTGCATCGTGATCTTTTTTGCCCTAGATTATATATATTTGGTGAGATTTCAGAAAAATAAAGGAGTTTTTAAAAAATCTATCAGAAGTACTATTGTATATGTCGAAATGCCAAAAGATGGCCGTCATTCCTACTCGTTTGTGTGCACCTACCTTCAGAGCGCTCACGATGGAGTGAGAGAAAGAGCACGTGGGATCCAGTCAATAATTCTATAAATATTTTATTATTCAGCAGCGAGTAAATTTTAATATCCATATTTACACACTATGTGGAGCATAGTTTTCGAATGTGACACTGGCGGCGCTGATAGACGGTTGCAGCAAGATGGCTGTCTATTCAAATTTACGGAGAACAATTCGTGTAAAAGACAAAATTTATGTAGCGTTAGTATTGCTCGAAAAAAAAACTGTCTTGGGAAATTTATTCTTTTTCAAGTGCAAAAATGATTGACCGATTAAATAAAATAGAGTTATTAAAAATTCTTTAACTGTGTTAGTTAAAAAAAATATAGAAACTATATATATATATATATCAATTATAAAAATGTTGTTGAAAGTCACATTGAACTATAGCTTTAAAAAGTATAAAATTAAAAAAATTAAACATTTTAAAAATTCCCGTGAAATATATGTGAAACGTATGATAAATATGAAAAATATATGTTATATACATTTTTTGCGCCAAAATCGTCTATATTTCACATATGTCTGTATACGCCGATATATATCATATGTCCACATGCATATGTACACACAATTTCTTCGTATGTCGCCCATATATTTAGTCGAGAAATACGAACTTACGTTCTTTTGAAAAACGGTCTCTCGATTTTATGAACTTTCTATTGAGAAACCAAAATAGATTCTACATCAACATTGAGTCAGAATAAAAAAATGTCTTATCTCGGGGCCCGCTTTACGCTTATGCCTTTGTAACGCCAAATTGTCGATTGACCTTACCATCTTCGAATTTCATGTACTTACCTTGTTAGTTGTAAGTTTCCACACCAAAGCAGCAGCACTTGATGCTTCTAGCTAGAGGATTCTTTCTCTGGGTTCCCCCACTTTAAGTACGGAAAATCTCCGAAAAATTTGCATTAACCGAAAAACGGTTTGAAGTAGCAAACCAAGAAAATAAACAACGATTAAACGACATAAGAAGGCTCGCAAAACACATGAAGGTTCTCGCCACTGAGGACGAGGAACAAAGCGATGACGAGATTGAAAAAACTTCGGTCTCACGAACCTCGCCACAAAGACGACCCTCGACCTCTTCGGGCTCCTTATCACCGGAACTCAGTAGACTAAACAACCCGCTCGCGCACGCTGCGACTCACGACCGAACTGAAGGGCCACACTATGTAAACAATCACGTATTCCCAGCCAAGGAACTGATACGTACTATCGAAAGCCTTCGAGGAAAAGACAACGTAGGAACTAAGGATTTTATCCATAGCGTTCGTCGAGCGAGAGACCGCTGTTCTCAACCCGAATTATTACTCGATTTTATCTTGGCCGAAAAAATTCAGGATAATGCTAAGCAAGCGATCCGATATATTCGGATTGAATTATTTGAAGAATTATACGATGCTCTGAAAAAAAATGTTTAGCAGTAACGACTTCTGTCGAGACTGCTCGTTCACGTCTCGATAACATTCGACAACAACCAACTGAAAATGTGCAGGGCTATACACTACGTTTTCGTGAATTATTGAATGAGTTAAAATACGCCGTTCAAAGCGAACATTCCAGCACACGACACCGTGCTGTAGCTATGCAGATCGAGAAAAAATCGGCGACTAAACGCTACGTGATGAATCTTCGAGAAGAAATCGGTTCGCAAGTACGCGCTCAACGCCCCGATGATGTCAATGCAGCTTACCAAGAGGCACTCGAAGCTGAATGCTGGATAAGAGAAAAACAAAGTAAAGGACGCACCATTCAGACCTTCGATAAGCAACGAGCTACAGCAGATGGTCGAACTGCTCCGACTGGATCGCGCACGCGTTATCATCTATACCTTTGGCTGACCGAACAAAGCTGTTTTGCAACATCTGCAAGCGAAGCGGTCATATGGATGAAAAATGCGAAGAATAAACAGACTCAAATCTTTCAACAGCCCTACAACCAAAAGAGACCGCCGCAAAACAACCATGTGCGAACGACGACCACCAATCTAAGCGAAGACAGAACCAACGAACAAGAGGAAGACCAACCGATCGAGCAAGAAAAGACAGAGTATCAGCGGTATCTAGAAGATTGCAATCAATCGCAATCCGATTATGGGGAACAACAAGAACAGGAAAATTACTAACAGATAGTGGATCTTCGATTAATCTTATAAAAAAGGACTCGTTTCCCCAGAACATCGAGTACGAACAGAAACAGGAACTTTTACCATGGGAAGAGACAAACATGAGACCGAAGAGATGACAAATTTATATTTTCAAGGAAAACGACATTTATTTCATATAGTTCCGGACAACTTTCCCATGCCTGAGGATGGACTAATTGGTCTGCCCTTTCTACACGCATACAAATATTGTTTATCGAACGACGTACTGCAGCTTGGTGAAAACAAATATCCCCTTCAAACTAACGAAATTTATTTACCGGCTAATAGCGTCACTAAAATCACGGTATCTGTAGCGCAACAGTCAGGCAATCTCCTTATTGAAAATATTAAAGGAATACCCAACGCTATATACGGTATAGACAAAGGAGAAATCAAAATTCCTATTCACAATGAAAAAGCAACCCCAATCAAAATAACAATTGGCCAAGTACAAGGAACACCTGTGAGCATTCCAAAAAAACGAATATTCACTATCACAGCTAGCGAACTAACTAAACGCTTAGAAATCTTGAAGAATCACACAAGATTAGGACATATCGAAAATGCACATCAATGCACTCCCATGCACGAACCTCGCGCACCACCAAATTGTTCTCACCGACAACAAACCCATAAACAACGTATCCTATCGACCACCAGAGTGTCATAGGACAGAAATTTCTCGGCAAATAACGGAAATGCTCAATAAACGAGTGATCACATACTCGAAATCACCATATAATTCACCAATTTGGGTGGTTCCAAAGAAGGATGATGCATCTGGAACAAAGAAATAGAGAATTGTAGTTGATTACCGAAAACTTAATGGAAAAACCGATCACGACGCTTATCCGTTACCAGTGATCGACGATATCTTAGACCAGTTAGGAAAAGCTAAGTTTTTCTCAGCCTTAGATCTGAGCTCCGGATTCCATCAAGTTCCTATGGAAGAATCATCAAAAAAGTACACAGCTTTTTCCACGCCCGAGGGACGTTTTGAGTACGAGCGAATGCCCTTCGGATTAAAGAATGCTCCAGCTACTTTCCAGCGAATGATGGACATGGCCCTCAGGGGGTTAGTCGGAAGAATCTGCTTCGTTTACCTCGATGACATAATTGTCTTCGGATCATCGTTAAAGGAGCACAATGAAAATATAGTAATTTTGTTCAAACGACTTAAACAAACTGGGCTGAAGCTGCAGCCGGACAAGTGTGAGTTTCTAAAACCTGAACTGGAATATTTTGTGCATGTTATCACAGACGAGGGCGTCAAACCTAATGCAGGTAAATTAAAAGCCGTGAGAAATTTTAGAACTCCATTAACACCAACTGAGGTGAAGTCTTTCCTGGGACTTGCCGGATATTACAGAAAATTTATGGAAAATTTCTCAACAATAGCAAAACCTCTCACTGATTTAACAAAAAAAGATCATATTTTTAACTGGACTTCGAACTGCCAAAAATCGTTTGACACTTTGAAGGACATGTTGTGTTCTGCACCAGTGTTAAGATATCCGGACAACAACAGTAAGGAATTTATACTAACCACCGACGCGTCAAACGTAGGACTCGGTGCTGTGCTGTCGCAGGAAGGACATCCATGTATTTATATATCCAGAACACTCAATAAACCTGAGGTTAACTACAATACGTCCGAAAAGGAGTTATTGGCGGTTGTTTGGGCCTGTAAAAGACTCCGACAATATTTATTGGGACGAAAATTTACAATTCAAACAGATCATAAAGCTCTTCAGTGGCTCGTTAACGTGAAGGATCAATCATCGAGACTGCTACGATGGAGACTGCGTTTAGAGGAGTATGACTACAAGTTCGAATACAAAAAAGGCTCAGAGAATCAAGCAGCTGACGCTTTGTCTAGAGTGTTTATAACTACCGAAAAGGAAATTGAGAACGACGAAGCCACCGCTTTACTGGGACGCTATAAACAATGGATTTCCAGTAACCAACTGCCTGCTAAGTATGTGGTCAAGCCGAATGCCATTGGAAAACTCTGGAAAAAGATCATTAAAACGCCAGAGAGATTGACTAACAACGAAACGGTTTTGCCAGATTACGACGAACAACAATGGTTGAGAATCCTAACAAATCTCGCAATGAACACGCTCTCGCAAAAATTCACTACAATACGATTCCATTTCTGCGATCCACAGTTCACAAAAACAGAAAAACTGCGCATACGTCAGATCTGTGATTACATATCACGCGAGGTAACCCCAGATTACAAATTAATCATCTGCGATACAGACAAAACCGAACTAACTCAAGAGGAAAAGGATAACATCATTAGAGAAGCACACGGCTCTCCAGCTAGTCAACATTTCGGCGAAAATGAAACCCTCGATAGAATAAAAAAAATCGCACAATGGAAAGGAATCGAAGAGGACATCATAAAATTTGTCAAGAGCTGTGACGTATGTCAACGACAGAAATTGACGGGCGTACGACCACGCTCGGAAGCAGTGATCCCCGATACTGCGTTGGAACCCAACGACAAAATAGCGATGGATATTTTTGGACCGCTACCTCTATCTAGCAAAAACAACAAGTATATCTTGAGCATCCAAGATACACTTACAAAGTATCTGACACTAGTACCTCTAGTTGGAACAGATAGCGAAACCATTATCCATCAGTTATTTGAGCACTTCATCTATATATTTGGTTCACCAAAAAGTATACTCACAGACCAAGGTGCAAATTTCATATAGAATCTTATACAAGATTTCGAAAATCTGTTTCAAATTAATCACGTGAAAACAACAGCGTTCCACTCATAAGGGAACGGATCCCTCGAAAGAGCACACGCTGTCGTAAAAGACCTTATTAAAACAACAATGGACAGGAATGCCACTGATTGGGATGAAAAATTAAAATTTATTACACTAGCCTACAACCCGCTAGCTAGAAGCATCAAGTGCTGCTGCTTTGGTGTGGAAACTTACAACTAACAAGTTAAGTACATGAAATTCGAAGATGGTAAGGTCAATCGACAATTTGGCGTTACATTCCCCCTTCTAGATTCGCCTTGCACCTGAAAGGCGCATCTAAAGGACATTGTTGGTTCCTGGGGCCGGCGTCGTTCCGAAGAAGACCCGATCTCCAACTCGACTTACAACCGAGATGGAGTTGAAGGTTCAATCGCAACGGTGCCGGATTGCTTATTTGCAAGCGGTTATTGCTCTTCTTAACGAGGGCGGAGATACCCTCACCATGGCTTCGCTTGACGCTTACGTCGAGCAGGTTACGGAGATCCACAGCGATTTCCGGAAGGAACATGACTTGTTGGAGTCTTCGTGCCCTCCGAGCTGTGTGGATCATGAGTATTTTGCAGAAGATCTGTAAAGCCTTGAGGTGCAGCTCGCCCTCAAAGGCAAGATCACAGCTCGGGAAGCCATGGAGAGGCTAGCTCAAGGGCGCCTTCCTGCACCAGCGTCGGCGTCACCGCAGCCACGTACAAAGCTGCCGGAGATAAAGCTGCCGGCATTTGGAGGGGATTATTCCGGCTGGCCAACGTTTCGTGACGTGTTCACGTCACTGGTCATCCGGAATGCCCGCATCACTGATGTTGACCGGTTTTTATACCTGCGTGGCTGCGTGTCTGGTTCGGCGGCGCAGCTCATCTCTGGGTTCGCAGTAACATGCGAATCGTTTAACTTGGCGTGGGAGACGTTGGTCTCCCGCTATGAAAACAAGCGGCTGCTGGTGCAGGAGCGCCTGGACAGGCTCCTCGCTATCAGGTCCAGCTTATCAGAAACGAAATCGCTCGCATCTATCCTGGCTTCGTTCTCCGAGGCGTACAGAGCTCTTTCTTCGCTGGCAACGAAGGAAGAGCTCTGGGATTGCATGATGGTGAGGCTGCTGGGGCAGCAGCTAGACCAAGCCACACGCGAGGCCTGGGAGACGAAGCTGGGACGCACATCAGGCTTCCCGGCTTTTGCTGATCTCGAGGAGTTTACCGAGACCAAGGTGAGAGCGTTGGAGATGGCGAAGGCCACTCCCAAAACTGGGACAACCTCAAACCGGACGTCCTCGGAGAACCCTCCCCCGGCAAAGGCCGGGACGCACGGCGCCGCGGCACATCATGCGGGTAGCGCAGCACGTGGCGCTCCACCGTCAACCTCCAACGCGAACGATTATCCATGTGATTGCTGTCGGGCTCGGGGACACTTCATCGTGATGTGTCCTGAGTTCCGGCGGCTCACTGTGGCTGATCGTCGCAAGACGGCGGAGAAAGCACGGCTGTGCTACAACTGCCTTGGGCGGCACAACGCATCAGCCTGTCGATCAAACCGGAGGTGCAAGGAGTGTTCAGGGCGGCACCACACGATGCTGCATCCGGCAGCGCCCCCTGCAACAGCCTCCGACGCACAACCGGCGCAATCCCAGGCATCATCGGAATAGGATGTCGCCGCGGTCGTCCTCTCATCGGCACAGCTCACACAGAACTGCTCAACATTATTGGCAACTGCATTAGCAGACATACACACATCGGTCTCAGCTCATCAAGCAAGACTTCTCATCGATCCTGGGTCATAATTGACTTTCATTACGGAAGAACTCTTTCGTAAGCTCAACGCAACACGCAAGTACTCATCAATTCCGATCACAGGGGTCGGTGGAAGGTGCTCAACGCAGACACATGGCTCGGTACAGCTCACACTGTGTTTCACATACACCAAGGAGAAAGTCACGGTACTGGCTCACATTCTCAACACGGTTACTACTCACTTGCCATCCTTTGAGTCGTCAGTTCGTACATGGCCTCACATAGTGAAGCTGAAACTGGCTGACCCTGACTTTCTCACACCACGACCAATCGATATCATAATTGGAGCAGATATTTATGGACAGGTTATTAAACCAAATATTCTCAAGGGCACATCATCTGCACCTATTGCACAATTATCGATATTTGGGTGGCTCATCATTGGACCAACAAACTCATGCCAATCTGACGCACTCACTGTTCATCATGCTGCGGTGCAACATGACGATCAGGAATTACAAAATGCGCTAACGAAATTTTGGATTCAGGAAGAGCCACCAAAGGACACAGTGAGTCAACTCACACCAGAGGAGCAGGCATGCGAGGATCATTTTCGAGACACGCATCAGCGTGATTCTACAGGCCGGTACATCGTTCGGCTTCCTCTCATATCATCGCCTGCGAATCTTGGAAGTTCACACTCACGAGCATTTCAGTGTCTGCAACACACTTTACGGAAAATCTCAAAAAATGCTGAATACGGTCAGCTCTATACACAGTTCATGGACGAATATGAGCAACTCGGTCATATGGTGAAGGCGTCAAAATCAGGTAAAAGTGAAAAGCATTATTACTTGCCTCACCACGGTGTTCTCCGACCAGACAGCACTACCACAAAATTACGTGTTGCATTTAATAGGTCGAGTTCAACTTCATCAGGAAAATCTCTCAACGACATCATGCACACCGGACCGAATTTATTGCTCAACATTTCGGACGTGCTCATTTGGATCCATCAACATAGACACATCTTCGCCACTGACATAACAAAAATGTATCGTCAGATCAGAGTTCATCCAGAGGATTGGAATCTTCAACGGATTCTATGGAAAGATGGTCAACTCAATCCTGTGCCTTTTCAACTAACTACGGTTACATATGGTACAAAAGCTGCGCCATATTTGGCAGTTCGAACACTCATGCAGCTAACCGAAGATGAAGGCCATCGGTTTCCGCTTGCTGTGCCAGCTATTAAATTTGGCAGGTATGTGGATGACATCTTCGGTGGGGCGGATTCAACTCACCAGCTCATTGAGCTCAACAGCTCAAGGACTTGTGCATGGCGGGCGGTTTTCCACTCGCCAAGTGGCACTCGTCAGACCTCAAAGTATTTGCTAATATCTCATCATCAAGGTCAAGCTCAGCTATCTCAATGGACGACTGCGAGACAAAGATTCTTGGTTTAACTTGGCTTCCTAGTGAAGACAAGTTCAAGTTCGCATCCCGGTTCAACTCAGCTCAAGGAAGTTTTACGAAACGCCTCATTCTCTCTGAGGTGGCTCAGCTCTTTGATCCACTCGGTTTCGTCTCACCGGTTGTGATAAGAGCCAAGATTCTGTTACAAGAGCTTTGGCTTAACAAGCTCAGCTGGGATGAATCACTGCCATCCCAAGTCTCAGCACAATGGACTGCAATCAGGGAAGATCTCAAATGTCTGGCCAGACTCTCAATTCCTCGTTGGTTTAACACATGGAGCAACTCAAAAGTGGAATTGCACGGCTTCTCTGATGCATCTCAACTGGCCATAGCCGCTGTGATTTATATCACAGTCGACTCAACTACCACAGGAAAGGTGGCTTCACTTGTTTGCTCAAAAACGCGCGTGGCACCACTCAAGAAGCTCACCATACCAAGGCTCGAACTGACTGCAGCATTGTTGTTAGCTAAGCTGGTTGCATACGTTCAAGCCACGCTCAAGATGAAAATTTCATCTACTCACCTGTGGACGGACTCATCAGTAACTCTCACCTGGATCAAAGCGCATCCTTCTCGATGGAAGAACTATGTCCGAAATAGAGTCGCTCAAATACAAGAACTCACACCCAGTGCTCAATGGCGTCACGTGGCAGGCACAAGTAATCCAGCTGACTGTGCCTCGCGGGGCATATCAACATCTCAATTATGTTCTCATCAGTTGTGGTGGTCAGGTCCACCGTGGATGGTGAAGCTTGCTGAATTTTGGCCGAAAACCACAGCTGACTCAGAGGATTTGAGCATTATGGAAGCCCGACCGGGGTTAGCTCTCCTCGCGGCAACACAGGCGCCAGAGTATCATTGGGAACTCATACATCGCTGTTTAACGCTCTCAAAATTATGTCGTCTCACCTCATTGTGTGTCAGGGCGGTGGCAAAAATGAGGGGAAGGTTAGAGTCGGCAGGAAACGCTCCACTCACTGCGAGAGAAATGGCTGCAGCTAAAATGTTTTGGACAAAAGCAACACAAGCCGTGTTTTTCAAGCACGAGATACAAGTGCTGCAGTCAGGCTTGCATGTTCCATCTGCTCACCCCTTCAGTCGACTAACAGCTTTTATCGACGAGGAGGGTGTAATAAGAGTTGGAGGTCGTCTTTCGCAATCAGCACTCACTTATGAAGAAAGGCATCCTGCCATTCTACCTCGCCACTCTCAATTCACGACTCTCATTATAGGGCAAGCTCACGTGCGTACTCTTCACGAAGGCACGCAGCTCACACTAGCTCAAGTTAGGCTAACGCATTGGATCATTGGCGGTAGAGCTCCTGTGAAATCTCATATATTACATTGCGTGGTGTGTGCTCGACAGAGAGGAGTTCGTGCACAACAATTGATGGGCCAGCTTCCTCTGTCACGAGTCACACCATCGCGCGCATTTACTCACACAGGAGTAGACTACGCCGGTCCTCTCACGCTCAAAACTTGGAAGGGGCGAGGCAGTAAAACACACAAAGGCTGGATCTGCGTTCTTGCGTGTCTCGCCACTTCGGCTTTGCATCTTGAGGCTGTCAGTGATTACTCAGCTGACGGCTTCCTCTCAACGTTCAGGCGATTCTCATCGAGGCGTGGCATTCCTCACACCATCTATTCTGACTGGCACCAACTTCGTTGGTGCACACAAATTCATACGTCAGATGTTTAGGAAGGCTTCGCAAGAGCATCATCTCATCGCTTCTTCTCTCGCAAATCAACAGATTGCGTGGAAGTTTAATCCACCTGCGGCACCACATATGGGTAGAAAATGGGAAGCAGCTGTAAAGTCCGTTAAATTTCATCTGCGGCGAACGGTGGGTGATACAGCACTCACGTTCGAAGAGCTCTCAACGCTGCTTGCTTAAATCGAGGCTATACTTAACTCAAGGCCTCTGGAACCGCTCAGCGATAATCCAGATGACTCATCAGCACTCACGCCTGGACATTTTTTCATTGGTGAAGCACTCACAATGGTCCCAGAGCCGAATCTCGAAGATTTGGCAATTTCAGGGCTCTCAAGGTGGCAATTGTTGCAGCAAAAAATACATCAATTTTCGCGACAGTGGTCTGCACATTATTTACAACGGCAGCAGTCAATTTCAAAGTGGCACCATCCTAACAACATTATCAAAGTTGGCTCGTTGGTCCTGCTCACGGATGAGCGCTTTCCACCGTGCAAGTGGCCACTTGCACGAGTCACCGAGTTGCATCCGGGCAAAGACGGGCTCACCAGGGTGGTGACACTCAAAACTGCTACCACCACGCTCACCAGGCTGATCTCAAAACTTGCTGTTCTGCCAATCTCATCCAACACCCAGCAATAATTAATCATCAACCCCGTTGCTGATGGCGGGCGGAATGTTGGAAAATCAGCTGGCGCACGGCGATCGATAATCGTCGTGCGCCTACCTGTTGCGCTGCTCTACCACGCGTTGTTCGGTTGAGTCGAAGATAGCAGAGGCATGGGCTTCGCGAAGCCGAGGATGTGCCTCGTTGGCACGCCGCGTCGAGCGAGAGGATGTCTCTCTCTCTTGACTTCGGTTTCGCTCACCGGCTATCTCGCTCAACTGACTCCAGCGCCCAACGAAACTTTCATACTCGCAGTTATCTTGAGAATTTGGCACTTTTTCGCACACACCGGCACGAACAGCACGCATCTCAACTTTTCGGACGGTTTTTCTCGGCTTTTGGTACATCGGACTCGCTCAACTTCGCACACCAGGACTCATTTGCTCAAGGTAAGAGTACACTGGCATAATTTGGTAAAAATTCACTGTCAGTGAGGAGAGAAATACGGTGCATCACCACTTTGGCTCACTCGTGGCATGCGCTGCAGCACATGCAGCATCATGCTCTCCTCACTTGCTTTAGCTGGTATAATTAATACAATTATACCGGTGTGGTCTATTCACTGTACTTTCCTCCAGAAATTCTGCTGGGAAAGTACAGTGACTATACGCGGTTCATTTGTACAGCCTCAATATCTGTTTGTATTGTGCTACGCAGTGCTGACTGCGTAGCTGAGTTCACATAGAAAAGCACTCCTGCAACATTTACTGAGAGTGCTCTCATTATTAATTCATTGCAACCACTCTGTAATACACTGCTGAGTGTTTGCAGTGAGTTACGCACAAACATTTTCGCACTCAATGGTATCAGCATGTCGTGCTGCGCAGCTCTCGCTACGTTGCACGCACCGCTATCTCAAGTTTGCATTCAGCACACAATTAATATAATTGTGTGCTGCTCACATTATTATTCAGAATTATATACCGGTTTCATTTAGGTTTTTGCACTCACCAGTCTGAGCGTGTCGTGCAGCGTAGCTATCACTACGTTGCATGCACCGCTTTCTCATGTCTACACTCAGCGCACAATTAATATAATTGTGTGCTCCTCACATTTAGAGTCTGCATCGGAGTTGTTTATTTATTTATGATTTGTATCTTTTTCTAAATTTATATTTCGAACGATTGTCTAAATTAAAGCCTTTTTTTGGTCTACATTTTCAATTATTTTAAAACTATTATTATTTAAAAGTGTATTTTGAATACTGCGAAGGAAGGTAGAAATAAACCACTTCCTCAACATAACAGCTTGAATAATTCGAGCGATCGACTCTCGATGTGCATTTTCGATATGTCCTAATCTTGTGTGATTCTTCAAGATTTCTAAGCGTTTAGTTAGTTCGCTAGCTGTGATAGTGAATATTCGTTTTTTTGGAATGCTCACAGGTGTTCCTTGTACTTGGCCAATTGTTATTTTGATTGAGGTTGCTTTTTCATTGTGAATAGGAATTTTTATTTCTCCTTTGTCTATACCGTATATAGCGTTGGGTATTCCTTTAATATTTTCAATAAGGAGATTGCCTGACTGTTGCGCTACAGATACCGTGATTTTAGTGACGCTATTAGCCGGTAAATAAATTTCGTTAGTTTGAAGGGGATATTTGTTTTCACCAAGCTGCAGTACGTCGTTCGATAAACAATATTTGTATGCGTGTAGAAAGGGCAGACCAATTAGTCCATCCTCAGGCATGGGAAAGTTGTCCGGAACTATATGAAATAAATGTCGTTTTCCTTGAAAATATAAATTTGTCATCTCTTCGGTCTCATGTTTGTCTCTTCCCATGGTAAAAGTTCCTGTTTGTTGGAAAATCAGCTGGCGCACGGCGATCGATAATCGTCGTGCGCCTACCTGTTGCGCTGCTTTGCTACGCGGTGTTCGGTTGAGTCGAAGACAGCCGAAGCATGGGCTTCGCGAAGCCGAGGATGTGCCTTATTGGCACGCCGCGTCAAGCGAGAGGGTGTCTCTCTCGCTTGACTTCGGTTTCGCTCACCGGCTGTCTCGCTCAACTGACTCCAGCGCCCAACGAAACTTTCATACTCGCAGCCATCTTGAAAATTCGGCACTTTTGCGACACACATCCCTTCGGACAGCACGCGCATCTTTGAACTTCTCGGACCTTTTCACCAACCTTCTACATCGGCATCGCTCAACAACACTCACCAGGACTCATTGCTCAAGGTAAGAGTGCTCTGGCACAATTATGCGTAATTCAATACCAGTGCGGAGAAAATATGGTACATCAGCACTTGGCCTCACTCTTGGCGTGCGCTGCAGCACATGCTGCACCACATTTTGCATCAATTCTTTTGCCAGATAATTAATACAATTATGCTGGTGTTTATATTCACTGTGCTTTCCTCCCGGAAATCTGCTGGGAAAGCACAGTGACTATCCTTGCTCATTTCGTGCATCCTCATTCTATGTTGTATTGTGCTACGCAGTACTGACTGCGTAGCTGGTTTCACACACAGGCTTAGCAATCAAGCAAGGTTATTGCAAATGCTCTCATTAATTCACTGCAGCCACTTTGCAATACACTGCTGAGTGGTTGCAGTGAATTACACACAAACATTTTCGCACTCAATGGTAACAGCGTGTCGTGCTGCGTAGCTCTCGCTACGTTGCACGCACCGCTGTCTCAAGCTCAATCACACTCAGCACACAAGTAATATAATTGTGTGCTGCTCACATTCAAATTCAAAATCAATTTGTTTATTTATTATCATAATTTGTACCTTTTTTGTAAATAGATATTTTTTACTGATTTTCTAAATTAAATTATATTGGCATTATTTTTCAAGTTTAGTGTCCACGCATTTTGTATTAAAATTGTACTTTGTCCCACGTTTTTGGAAGGTAAAATAAACCACTTCCTCACCATAACATCTATGTGTCTGGTTTCATTTCCCTCTTGCTTTAAGTGAGTACTCATCCTGTTTCAATAATTTCACAGGTCAAGGTACATCCGGAAGGAAAATCTCAACATTCGGTCCTTCGAGCCGGATACTCGACTTGAGCAAGAGAGACCAGGGTCTCTACCTTCCGCTCTCATCTCTGCATTCATCGGCTCATCTGGAGTAGGACTCTGCGTAGCCCATCGCAGGATCCTCATCGACTCATCACCTCGTCAAGCGGAGCAGCAAGTGGGGTAAAGTACATCTCTGCGAAGAATCTTCGTTTCTATCTATCACTTTCTCTACTTGTACCGTTTGCAACAGGACTAGCAATGTCCGAGGGCAATCCGACGGACTCTGGGGTGGCGCCTGGAAATCTTGAGGAAAAAAGGACATTGTTGGTTCCTGCGGCCGGCGTCGTTCCGAAGAAGGCCCGATCGCCAGCTTGACTTACAACCGAGATGGCGTTGAAGGTCCAATCCCAACGGCGCCGGATTGCTCATCTGCAAACGGTAATCGCTCTGCTTAACGAGGGCGGAGATACCCTCGCCATGGAGTCGCTTGACGCGTACGTCGAGCAGGTCACGGAGATCCACGGCGATTTCCGGAAGGAACACGAGCTGTTGGAGTCTTCGTGCCCTCCGAGCTGTGTCGATCACGATTATTTTGCAGAGGATTTGCAAAGCCTTGAGGCGCAGGTCGCCCTCAAGGCCAAGGTCACGGCTCGGGAAGCCATGGCGAGGCTAGCTCAAGGGCACCCTCCTGCACCGGCACCCGCAGCGTCGCCGCGCCCCCACACAAGGCTGCCGGAGATAAAGCTGCCGACGTTTGGGGGGGACTATTCCGGATGGCCGGCGTTCCGTGACGTGTTCACGTCGCTGGTCATCCGAAATGCCCGCCTTGCTGATGTCGACCGGCTATTGTATCTGCGTGGCTGCGTGTCGGGCACGGCGGCGCAGCTCATTCAGGGGTTCGCAGTCACTTGCGAATCGTTTAATCAGGCATGGGAGACACTGGTCTCCCGTTACGAGAACAAGCGGCTGCTGGTGCAGGAGCGCCTGGATAGGCTCTTCGCACTCAAGTCCTGCTCATCCGACGTAAAATCACTCTCATCTATCCTGGCTTCGTTCTCCGAGGCGTACAGGGCTCTTTCTTCGCTGGCAACGAAGGAAGAGCTCTGGGATTGCGTGATGGTGAGGTTGCTGGCAAACCAGCTTGACCAAACCACGCGTGAGGCCTGGGAGACGAAGCTAGGACGCACACCGAACTTCCCGGCCTTTGCTGAGCTCGAGGAGTTTGCGGAGACCAAGGTGAGAGCGTTGGAGATGGCGAAGGCCACTCCCAAGACCGGGACAACCTCAAGCCGACCGTCTTCTGCGAATCCTCCCCCAGCGAAGGCCGGGAAGCACAGCGCCGCGGCGCATCACGCAGGTAGCGCAGCACGTGGTGCTCCGTCGTCGACCTTCACCGCGAATGATTACCCCTGTGACTGCTGTCGGGCTCGTGGGCACTTTATTGTTATGTGTCCTGAGTTCCGGCGGCTCACTGTGGGTGATCGTCGCAAGATGGCGGAGAAAGCACGGCTGTGCTACAACTGCCTTGGTCGGCATAACGCGTCGGCCTGTCGATCGAGCCGGAAGTGCAAGGAGTGTTCAGGGCGGCACCACACGATGCTGCATCCGGCAGCGCCCCCTGCAACAGCCTCCGACGTGCAACCGGCTCAGTCACAGGCTTCAGCTCAATAGGATGTCGTCGCGGTCGTTCTCTCATCGGCACAGCTCACATGGAACTGCTCAACATTATTGGCAACTGCATTAGCAGATATACACACATCGGTCTCAGCTCATCAAGCAAGACTTCTCATCGATCCTGGGTCAGAATTGACTTTCATTACGGAAGAACTCTTTCGTAAGCTCAACGCAACACGCAAGCACTCATCAATTCCGATCACAGGGGTCGGTGGAAGGCGCTCAACGCAGACAAATGGCTCGGTACAGCTCACACTGTGTTCCACATACACCAAGGAGAAAGTCACGGTACTGGCTCACATTCTCAACACGGTTACTACTCACTTGCCATCCTTTGAGTCGTCAGTTCGTACATGGCCTCACATAGTGAAGCTGAAACTGGCTGACCCTGACTTTCTCACACCACGACCAATCGATATCATAATTGGAGCAGATATTTATGGACAGGTTATTAAACCAAATATTCTCAAGTGCACATCATGTGCACCTATTGCACAATTATCGATATTTGGGTGGCTTATCATTGGACTAACAAACTCATGCCAATCTGACGCACTCACTGTTCATCATGCTGCGGTGCAACATGACGATCAGGAATTACAAAATGTGCTAACGAAATTTTGGATTCAGGAAGAGCCACCAAAGGACACAGTAAGTCAACTCACACCAGAGGAGCAGGCATGCGAGGATCATTTTCGAGACACGCATCAGCGTGATTCTACAGGCCGGTACATCGTTCGGCTTCCTCTCATATCATCGCCTGCGAATCTTGGAAACTTACACTCACGAGCACTTCAGTGTCTGCAACACACGCTACGGAAAATCTCAAGAAATGCTGAATACGGTCAGCTCTATACATAGTTCATGGACGAATATGAGCAACTCGGTCATATGGTGAAGGCATCAAAATCATCTCCAAGTGAAAAAACATTATTACTTGCCTCACCACAGTGTTCTCAGACCAGACAGTACTACCACGAAATTACGTGCTGTATTCAATGGGTCGAGTTCAACTTCATCAGGAAAATCTCTCAATGACATCATGCACACCGGACCGAATTTATTGCTCAACATTTCGGACGTGCTCATTTGGATCCGTCAACATAGACACATTTTCGCCACTGACATAACAAAAATGTATCGTCAGATCCGAGTACATCCTGAGGATTGGAATCTTCAACGGATTCTATGGAAAGATGGTCAACTCAATCCTGTGCCTTTTCAACTAACTACGGTTACATATGGTACAAAGGCTGCGCCATATTTGGCAGTTAGAACACTCATGCAGCTCACCGAAGATGAAGGCCATCGGTTTCCGCTTGCTGTGCCAGCTATAAAATTTGGCAGGTATGTGGATGACATCTTCGGTGGGGCGGATTCAACTCAACAGCTCATTGAAATAGCTCAACAGCTCAAGGACTTGTGCATGGCGGGCGGTTTTCCACTCGCCAAGTGGCACTCGTCAGACCTCAAAGTATTTGCCAATATCTCATCATCAAGGTCAAGCTCAGCTATCTCAATGGACGACTGCGAGACAAAGATTCTTGGTTTGACTTGGCTTCCTAGTGAAGACAAGTTCAAGTTCGCATCCCGGTTCAACTCAGCTCAAGAAAGTTTTACAAAACGCCTCATTCTCTCTGAGGTGGCTCAGCTCTTTGATCCACTCGGTTTCGTCTCACCGGTTGTGATAAGAGCCAAGATTCTTTTACAAGAGCTTTGGCTTAACAAGCTCAGCTGGGATGAACCACTGCCATCCCAGGTCTCAACACGATGGACCGCAATCAGAGAAGATCTCAACAGTCTGGCCAGACTCTCAATTCCTCGTTGGTTTAACACATGGAGCAACTCAGCAGTGGAATTGCATGGCTTCTCTGATGCATCTCAACTGGCCATGGCCGCAGTGATTTACATCACTGTTGACTCAACTTCCACAAGAAAGGTGGCTTCACTTGTTTGCTCAAAAACGCGCGTGGCACCACTCAAGAAGCTCACCATATCAAGGCTTGAATTGACTGCAGCTTTGTTATTAGCTAAGCTGGTTGCATACGTTCAAACCAGACTCAAGGTTAAAATCTCATCGACTCACCTGTGGACGGACTCATCAGTAACTCTCACCTGGATCAAAGCTCATCCTGCTCGGTGGAAAGACTATGTCCGAAACAGAGTCGCTCAGGTACAGGAACTCACACCCAATGCTCAGTGGCGTCATGTGGCAGGCACAAGCAATCCAGCTGATTGTGCCTCAAGAGGTATTACAACATCTCGACAGGCTTCTCATCAGTTGTGGTGGTCAGGTCCACCGTGGATGGTGAAACCTAGTCAATCTTGGCCAAAATCCACAACTGATTCAGAAGATTTGAGCATCATGGAAGCCCGACCGGGGGTAGCTCTCCTCGCGGCAACACAGACGCCAGAGTATCACTGGGAACTCATTCATCGCTGTTCTTCGCTCTCAAAATTATGTCGTCTTACCTCATATTGTGTGAGAGTAGTGGAGAAATTGAGAAAGAGGTTAGAATCGGCAGGAAACGCTCCACTCACTGCGAAAGAAAGGGCTGCAGCAAACACATTTTGGACAAAAGCCACACAAGCCGTGTTTTTCAAGCACGAGATACAAGTGTTGCAGTCAGGCTCACATCTTTCATCTGCTCACCCCTTCAGTCGACTAACAACTTTTATCGACGAGAAGGGTGTGCTTAGAGTAGGAGGTCGCCTTGCTCAATCAGCACTCACTTATGAAGAAAGGCATCCTGCCATTCTACCTCGTCATTCAAGATTCACGACTCTGATTATCGATCAAGCTCACGTGCGAACTCTTCACGGAGGCACGCAGCTCACACTAGCTCAAGTTCGGCTAACACATTGGATCGTAGGCGGTAGAGCTCCTGTGAAATCTCATATATTACATTGCGTGGTGTGTGCTCGACAGAGAGGAATTCGTGCACAACAGTTGATGGGTCAACTGCCTCTGTCACGAGTCACACCATCGCGCGCATTTTCTCACACAGGAGTAGACTACGCCGGTCCTCTCACGCTCAAAACTTGGAAGGGGCGAGGCAGTAAAACACACAAAGGCTGGATCTGCGTTTTTGTGTGCCTCGCCACTTCGGCTCTTCATCTGGAGGTCGTCAGCGACTACTCAGCTGACGGCTTTCTCTCAACGTTCAGGCGATTCTCATCAAGGCGCGGCATTTCTCACACCATCTATTTTTGACTGTGGCACCAACTTCATTGGTGCACACAAATTTATACATCAGATGTTCAGTAAGGCTTCGCAAGAGCATCATCTCATCGCTTCTTCTCTCGCAAATCAACAGATTGCGTGGAAGTTTAACCCGCCTGCGGCGCCACATATGGGTGGAAAATGGGAAGCAGCTGTAAAGTCCGTTAAATTTCATCTGCGGCGAACGGTGGGTGATACAGCACTCACCTTCGAAGAGCTCTCAACGCTGCTTGCTCAAATCGAGGCTATACTTAACTCAAGGCCTCTGGAACCGCTCAGCGATGATCCAGATGACTCATCAGCACTCACGCCTGGACATTTTCTCATTGGTGGAGCACTCACAATGGTCCCAGAACCGAATCTGGAAGATTTGGCAATCTCACGGCTCTCAAGGTGGCAATTGTTGCAGCAAAAGATTCAACAATTTTGGCGACAATGGTCTGCACACTATTTACAACGGCAGCTCGTTGCTTATCGAAGGTCTGAATGGTGCGTCCTTTACTTTGTTTTTCTCTTATCCAGCATTCGGTTTCGAGTGCCTCTTGGTAAGCTGCATTGACATCGTCGGGGCGTTTAGCGCGTACTTGCGAACTGATTTCTTCTCGAAGATTCATCACGTAGCGTTTAGTCGCCGATTTTTTCTCGATCTGCATAGCTACAGCACGGTGTCGTGTGCTGGAATGTTCGCTTTGAACGGCGTATTTTAACTCATTCAATAATTGACGAAAACGTAGTGTATAGCCCTGCACATTTTCAGTTGGTTGTTGTCGAATGTTGTCGAGACGTGAACGAGCAGTCTCGACAGAAGTCGTTACTGCTACATTTTTTTCCAGAGCATCGTATAATTCTTCAAATAATTCAATCCGAATATATCGGATCGCTCGCTTAGCATTATCCTGAATTTTTTCGGCCAAGATAAAATCGAGTAATAATTCGGGTTGAGAACAGCGGTCTCTCGCTCGACGAACGCTACGGATAAAATCCTTAGTTCCTACGTTGTCTTTTCCTCGAAGGCTTTCGATAGTACGTATCAGTTCCTTGGCTGGGAATACGTGATTGTTTACATAGTGTGGCCCTTCAGTTCGGTCGTGAGTCGCAGCGTGCGCGAGCGGGTTGTTTAGTCTACTGAGTTCCGGTGATAAGGAGCCCGAAGAGGTCGAGGGTCGTCTTTGTGGCGAGGTTCGTGAGACCGAAGTTTTTTCAATCTCGTCATCGCTTTGTTCCTCGTCCTCGGTGGCGAGAACCTTCATGTGTTTTGCGAGCCTTCTTATGTCGTTTAATCGTTGTTTATTTTCTTGGTTTGCTACTTCAAACCGTTTTTCGGTTAATGCAAATTTTTCGGAGATTTGTTGGTATCGTTCGTCGGCAAGAGCTCCTTGAGCCTTGATTGCCTCCATGATTTTAGCTAGGGATGACTCTTTGTCTGATATTGTAGATGGAGAATTAGCTCGTGATTTCATCATTGTAGGATTGATATCAGGAGGGGTTCGTCTGATTTTAGTGGCGTCTTTGTCAGTATCGTCGTCGCTATCCTCGGTAGAAAAATGCGGCTTTTGAGATCTATACTCACGAAATGCCAGCGTATTGTTTTTAACTTTTAAGTAATAAAATACCCTAACTATTATTATACTCGTGAATTATTTGTGTACTTATACTATCGTACGGGTGTATCGGGTGTGGATTCGCGACGCGGTTGACCGTAGGAATTGTAATGTTGGACCGCGGTTGGAGATAGCCTTGCCTCCGGCCTTTTGTTTTAGCTCTGTTATTGGGAAGCAAGTTGCTACAAACTTGCTCAATAATTCAGAGTAGAGTTTCGATTTTTATTAACGGAGGTTATGGATTCGCGGATCCAGTCCTACGGGTCGAATTTTTACGTGAACGCTGAGATTGGTGCAGTGTGGCTGGCCAGGAGATGTCCTAGTGTACCGTGATGCTTCGATGACTCTTAAGAGTCATCGAGCGAGGGCATACGAAGTGCCAAGTAGCCAAATAGCAAACTACGATTTCGTAGTTTTCGGATTTCGCCGAAAATACAATAGTATTATATAAAAAAACATTAAAAATGAATTCTTTCATTTATTATGATTTGCGGTCTGGTCCGTCTCTCCATGCAATTTTTTTCGCATAGACACAATAAATTATCGAAAATTCGTGGCAGCTGTCGTTAGCCATGACGCTTTTCTCGCGAACTCATTAATTCATTTAACTACAATTTTCACGCATATCTGCTACACTTCACTGGACCAGACCGCAAATCTTACCACTGCACTGCACTTAAACAAAAAAATTCTAACTTGTTTCATTGCAAATCCAAGCGATAATCCGAAAAGTACGAACGGATATGTCAAAGTCGTGTTCGCGGCCATATTGCAGTCTATGCTATCTAATTGTTAGTTCCAGCTCCTGACGGTAGATTCGCGATTCACGGTTGTCGGTATAAGCGGATAAGCGGGCGTGAAGGCATAAGCGTAAAGCGGGCCCCGAGACAAGACATTTTTTTATTCTGACTCAATGTTGCTGTAGAATCTATGTTGGTTTCTCGATTGAAGGTTTATTTACTGTACCCGGCCACATGGATCGGTGGGATACGACTCGGCGCAGAACCAGCGATACTTGGGGGTTGGAGGCAGAGCTGCCAGAAAGCGGCCGCAGCAGCACGACGCACACAAGCGCACGCCCGTGTACGTGCGACCGCCCGAGCTCGTGGAGCATCGGGCAATAGAAGGAGACAGATATATGACTGTCTGTCTCTTTCCCTCTCGCTCGGCTCGGGCTGCTCGCGCTGCTACTGCTGCTAGTGCTCGGGCTGTCGCGCGATACATTTAACTCTGACTGAGACGAGCGCGTAACGTATGTTAATTTGCGGTCGATGATAATTCGAATCCACGCAGTGACAAATTTTTTTTTCAGTAATTATTGCATTTTACGATTAATTAATTATTGTTATTTTATATTTTACATAATTTTGTTATTTCTTGTTTTATTACGTATGTGATACGGGCCATGTTATACCTCATAAAAACCGTATCAGTACTATTGCTGCAAAGAATGGACTATAAAATGTAATGGTTGCTTAAAAAATTTGACACAACGTGAACTCGAACTGTCATCGGCCGCGGATGAGAGATATAACGCGCACGCTTCACTGATTATCGTTGTTAAGCTGCATTAGCAAATTAAGATACCCAAATTTGATTCAAAGCTTCTGAAAACTAAAAATATAACAGTTAATCCAATCAACCGCGTTAACGATTGTTGGAAGAATTACCAAAAGAACGCAATCCACTCTTGGCCAACGTGTACGTTATTTTCTTCTCTAGTATATATATATATGTTTGGCAATATACTTAATAATTTATTAACACGAATTAAATGAAAGCAACGTTATGTTCTTTTTAATTATATACATGTGTTTGTTATTATAATATCGCATAAATGTACGACGTACATGTTGTTGCTCGACGGAAACCGCGAGAAGGTGGTGGTTTCTTCTTTTAATAATAGAACACCAATCTTTTAATTTCCTACTCAACAGTGTAAATATAACGTATATAAGTATCACGTATAACGTTGTGATTATAACGTATATGTAACATCACATTATCGAATAGGAAAGTATGACATTGATGCTATTACTCTTATTTGATGTTCGCTGGAAATTGTAATGTATATATACATTGAACTGGAATATATTCAAGTATCAATAAATGAAACAAACAATTATTTAATATTTTTTTACGTTAGTTCATAGAAACGGGAAAGTTATGCAAGAGCACGATAGAGTTCTCATAACTAACATTGAATAAAGCGTTCATACTTCACGTACTATATCTAACATGATACTTTAAGTCAGGGGTCTCCAAACTTTCCAGCCTTAGGGCCATACTGATTACTCCAGTAAGTTCCGAGGGCCAAAACCATATTATCATTGTTGCCGGTGGTAAAAAGTGAAATAGCCCACTGATGAAAAAAAAAGTCCGAAAAAGTACGCAACGTTTAAAAATGGCTGCAAATCGGACTAAAGTCCGCAAAACGGCAACACTGCATATTATTAATTTTCCTGTCATTATCTGTAATTTCTAGATTAGTCGTAGAGTACGAGCCATGAGGAGTAACGTGACACGACATCTGGTGGACACAAGCGGAAATAGGTAGTACCTTCTATCGCTAACAGATGGCGCTAATAGCACGTACAGAATAATCTCGTTGGTTCGAGAAAGTTCTGGTGTCTTCCACTCACTTCTAGATGGCAGTAATTGGAATATATAAGAAGGCTAGTGGCGCAACCACAAGTCAGTTCCTATGACACTGTTGTGAAATAAAATAGTGCGTACCTCCTTAAAAAGTGTTTGTGCGTGTTTAAGTTTGAGACATTTTTGTAACAGTATTTTGATTTGAATTGTTGCTTTTGTGTGTGATTTAGTAGTATGGAAAAGAAGCGAAAAATTGATAGTGAATGCAGAAAATTCAAAGATCAGTGGAACATTCAGTATTTCGTAATTGAGTCCAGTAACAAGGCGCTATGTTTGATTTGCAATGAAAGCATAGTCGTTCTCAAGGAATATAACATTAAACGTCATTATGAAACAAAACATTTTCAAAATTATTCAAAATATACAGGAAGTTTGCGGACAGAAAAATTCGAAGCTATGAAGCGCCGATTGAAATCGCAGCAATCTTCATTTACAAAACTCAAAACTGAACAAGAGGCTGCAACTCGTGCCAGCTTTCGTGTGGCTCTTGAAATTGCAAAACGTGGAAAACCATTCACCGATGGAGAAATGATCAAAGAATGCATAATTGCAGTAGCCGAAGAAATGTGCCCTGAAAAGGTAAATTTATTAAAAACTGTCAGTATGTCAGCAAACACTGTGGTTCGAAGGGTAGAAAACATCGCTGAAAATATATCCTCTCAACTGTTCGACAAAAATGGACATGTTGAGTGGTTTTCTTTGGCCTTGGATGAGTCAACGGATGTGTCAGATACTGCTCAGGTGTTGATTTATATTCGAGGAGTAGATAAAAGCTATGAAGTGCATGAAGAACTTCTTGATATGTATAGTATTCATGGCACAACTACTGGTACAGATATTTTAAAAGGAGTTGAAATGGCCATTAATCAAAAGAACCTTCGATGGAAAAACTTAAAATGTATTATAACTGATGGAGGCAAAAACATGAGTGGGAAAGATAAAGGAGTGGTCGCTCTTGTGTCAAAGGCTGTAGAAAATGACGGTGGTTCAAAACCATTAGTCTTACATTGTATCATTCATCAACAGTCTTTGTGCGGAAAATGTTTGGATATGTCTGAAGTTCTGAAACCAGTCATATCAACTGTTAATTTTATCAGATCTTTTGGGCTGAATCACCGACAATTCCGACAATTTATTGAAGAGATTGGAGAAAATGACTTACCTTATCATACTGCCGTACGTTGGCTTAGTTGTGGGAAAGTCCTTCAGCGCTTTTTTGAACTTCGAGCAGTGATCGAAATTTTTTTGAATGAAAAGCATCGCCCTCTTACTGAATTACAAAACAACGCATGGCTGTGGAAGTTAGCATTCTATGTTGATTTGACAAAACATGTGAACGAACTGAATTTGAGATTGCAAGGAGAAAACCAGCATCTTCCTGATTTATACACTAATATCAAATCATTCCGGAAGAAATTGATACTGTTTCAATCACAACTACGAAGTAAATGTTTTTCACATTTTAAAACATGTGAAATATTCAGCCACACCACTGAGACTGAGTTTCCTATCGATTTTGCAATCGAAACTTTGAGTGCTTTGAAAATAAATTTTGATACTCGTTTCTCGGACTTTGATGCCATTGCGAATCAAATTAAGATTTTTCAGAATCCTTTTGATACTGACATTGGAACCCTAGCCCCGGAACTTCAAATGGAAATGATTGATCTACAGTCCAGTGATATAATTAAGAACAAATATCGAAACTCATCTTTGTTGGAATTTTATAAGAGTCTTCCACTGACACAATTTGATAATTTGCATAAATTTGCTCGTGGGCTGTTTTCTGTTTTTGGTACTACTTATTTGTGTGAGAAGACCTTCTCCAAAATGAAGTACACAAAAAATGTTTACAGATCTAAATTAACTGATGAGCATCTTAAATCTCTTTTAATAATTGGTACAAGTAAAATTAGTCCACAACTACAAACTATTGTCAGAGGAAAATCTCAATTACATAAATCTCATTAGTATTTCATATGTCATTATGCTTGTTATAAGTTATGTTTTTATTTAAAATGTATAAAATGTTAGTTGGATTCATTTCAATAATTTGTTAGTTATTATATACTGAAGTTAAATTTTATGCATATTATACATGTCTTTACTCATTACAATTCTGTGTTTCTTTATCCAACTTATCACAAAAACAATAACAATAAGCCTACAACAATGTTATGAGTAGTTAGCCCATGACCATATCAATGTAGATGTCATATAAATAATTATTCAACATAAAATTAGAATACTTCAGTAAACTAAATTTAATTTGCTATAAAAAATATGTTCTCTAAAAGGAGTTTTCAAGTATGCTAGCTCTCCGCGGGCCGGACAAAATCTGTCCGCGGGCCGAATGTGGCCCTCGGGCCGTAGTTTGGAGACCCCTGCTTTAAGTAATAACAGGACATTAAGCACCAGATTAGCGAAACACATTACATAAATAAAATTGACTGAAGACAATGGAGATGAAATACAATTTATTTAACACGTATCACTATGCATTTATTCATTACGCTTAATAATCCGTGCAAAATAAATAGTTTTTTATTTTTGGTTTCCAGAAAATTTGTTATGTTTGTATCAAATACTTTCGCGGTGAATTTGTGGTTTCTTTGCGGTAAATAAATTGCATCACTAGGTTAGACATGTGGATTGAAGTCATGTTATTGATTTATAATCCGATGCGTTTTGTGAATATGTCAATTCACTTTATCTGAATTAGGATCAACCTGAAAAAGTAAAGTAAAAAAAAAACCTCACGAAACGTCGGTTGCAAAAATCATGTACACACTGGTCCAACTCGGACGTCATACCTAGTTTTTAGGTGTATGTGTGTGCTTCGCCAATTATTCTTTTTTGCTTTAAATATTTTTTGATACATGTAACGAAATGCTGTTTCCAGCAAGAAATATCATATTTGTGAACGTTTTCATATATGAAAAAAATAACAATTCTCAAATAGCATTTTTAAAAACTAAGTTTGTATTGTTTAGTGTTTTAATAATTACGCTTTTTCCTCATAAGACTGCACATTATGAAATAGGAGATTCTTCTCCTACAAAAAGTAGCGTTTATTGCACATTCTTATTGAAAACATTTTCGCATGATATGCATTGCAACTAAGAGAAAATTTGAAGTTGCGATTTCAAATATTTCGTTTTATATGTAAACATTTGATTTATGAAAAAATTGAATATCTTTTTAGCCAATATCTTTTTAGCATAAATGCATGTCACTAAACGTTACGAAATCTATACACTTCACGTTGCTCGATTTAGTTATATCGAGTGTCTATAGATGACAATAATAAGGTGTCCCTTATTTCTTGAATGAAACGCCGTGCTTCTTTTCATAGCAATCACGTAGTCCTAAGGTTGTTCCATGTTTTCTCGAAGTTGTTTCCTTGGATGTTTGTATAACGTTGCATGCGATTTTTGTGCAAGTTTATCGTAGGATATATATGCATAATTCTTCATGGTTCTTTCTTATGCTATTTTTTTTCTTGTCACATACATCCAATTAGATTATGCAGCTGTTTTGCTTGACAAAAGTGCTACAATAAATGAAATCGCATCAAAAATAGTGTATATCCTCACGTACAATATGTATGTACCTGTAATGTATCTTGATGTTGGCCTCGCTGTCTTACATTATGAACTGTATGTGCAAACTACATTTCATATAATCTCCGTGCAGGTTGTTGCAGTCTTCATTTTTGCGTAGTTATCCGTCTTCTTATGAAAAATCCACACGGAGCGATGACTACAATTGTTGGTCTTCTTGGGCACTTCAATTGAAATAATTTCCATTGTTACTCCCTCTTGTTTCTTGAAGAAACACCAATGGCACAAATTGCGGATTGGGTGATAATAAGAATTATCTATACAAAAGTAATGAATGACACATTTCTACGTTGATTCTTGTAAGTTGTGCTAAGCGACAGTGCGAACAGATCCTCTTCTTTTAATCAACTCTTCAACTTCTATTGTTCATGCAGATAATATTATATATTCGATGTATCGTCTTGATAAAATGCTTACTCACCACTACATGAACGTTACAAACGCGCATTGGCAACATATCAGCATCAACAACAAACATAATACTTTTTATGTGCATTATGTCGCATGCATCTCTCCATTGAAGCGAAGTTTGTCGAAGGAATAGAGTTTATTCCGTGATGCGGTCCAATAATCGATAGAATATTTAATATCCTAGGCGATGCAACAATTATCATTCATTTGTATGTTGTTGTATTCGTAGTGTCCGTATTAACGTTTTAAAACGATAACAATAACGATGGCGATATACATTTTATTCGCTAAAAATATCTTAATAATTGTTTATAAACATAGAGAATTCTTCCAATTTCTTCTTACTTACAAAGCAGTTGTCGAAAAAGATTTATTAAACATCACATTTATAAATTCTCATTTTTTTAAGAATATTGCTGATTTTATTTCATGTAATGTTCACTTTTATGAGGGAAAATATTTATTTCAAAATAAGCTATTTAAAAAAAACGCTTGAGAAACGTTCAATTAAAAAGTGCTATATAACAAATTGTTCCATGTAGTTTTTTCATCACATTATTGCATTTTAAAATATGATATTTCTTGTTAGGAACAGTTTTTTGCATTTTTCTTGAAATATTTTTAATATTTATAAGACGTATTATATAATTTATAATGCTTGTGTGAACCATGAAAAACATGGTTTAGAAGTGAAACAATTCTTTAAGTATATATTTCAACAGTATTATTGTGTGTGGATATACAAAGTCCTGAAAAATACTAATCTCTAAATGTCATAAAAAAGTACTAGCCGGAATAGTTATTCTATACATTTATATTTAAATTGAGATACTGGCGTGCAAATATGTTTTAATAATCTGTTTGTCATTTCTCATCAATATTGCCCATGCTTTTATGCCACAGACTGTAATGCAATGTACACCGAGAAACATTTGCATTTTCTAAATTAGAGTACCTATTGTATATTCTATAAGCTCTTTTAATATATAAAGGGTGATTTTTTAAGAGCTTGAGAACTTTTTTTTAAAAAAAAACGCATAAAATTTGCAAAATCTCATCGGTTCTTTATTTGAAACGTTAGATTGGTCCATGACATTTACTTTTTGAAGATAATTTCATTTAAATGTTGACCGCGAATGGGCCCTAGAAAAGTTGGCAGAAAATCCGCTTTTTTATCGACAAATTTTGTTCAGCGATGAGGCTCATTTCTGGTTGAATGGCTACGTAAATAGGCAAAATTGCCGCATTTGGAGTGAAGAGCAACCAGAAGCCGTTCAAGAACTGCCCATGCATCCCGAAAAATGCACTGTTTGGTGTGGTTTGTACGCTGGTGGAATCATTGGACCGTATTTTTTCAAAGATGCTGTTGGACGCAACGTTACGGTGAATGGCGATCGCTATCGTTCGATGCTAACAAACTTTTTGTTGCCAAAAATGGAAGAACTGAACTTAGTTGACATGTGGTTTCAACAAGATGGCGCTACATGCCACACAGCTCGCGATTCTATGGCCATTTTGAGCGAAAACTTCGGAGAACAATTCATCTCAAGAAATGGCCCGGTAAGTTGGCCACCAAGATCATGCGATTTGACGCCTTTAGACTATTTTTTGTGGGGCTACGTCAAGTCTAAAGTCTACAGAAATAAGCCAGCAACTATTCCAGTTTTGGAAGACAACATTTCCGAAGAAATTCGGGCTATTCCGGCCGAAATGCTCGAAAAAGTTGCCCAAAATTGGACTTTCCGAATGGACCACCTAAGACGCAGCCGCGGTCAACATTTAAATGAAATTATCTTCAAAAAGTAAATGTCATGGACCAATCTAACGTTTCAAATAAAGAACCGATGAGATTTTGCAAATTTTATGCGTTTTTTTTTTAAAAAAAGTTCTCAAGCTCTTAAAAAATCACCCTTTATTCCTTCCAAGTAACGATATTCTTTGTAGAACTTAATGTTTATGGAATTTTCTTACTTTTAGTATGCACAGCTTAATCACGAAAACTCAACTTCTGCAAGGAGAATTAATTGTTTAAATACATTTCCATACACTTTATGTCAACAGTGCATATACCCAAGGAATACATCGCAGTCTAAATGACATCATTTTGACTTCAAATAATATAATTTTGACAGTTAAGTGTTTCTTAAGTATTCCTTGGGTATACGTTTAATGTTTGTTCTGTGTATTTTTTCTAAAAATGGCTTATAAAGTGGCTGGGTGCCTGAAGGAAAATTTGACTGATACGATAGCAACATTTTTCTATTATACTTTGTTTTTGAAATAGAAATATTCCTGCTTGAGTTTTATCTTTAGAACGCCTAACAGCTTATGATTTTTGGCTTATGAAATTTGACTCTAAAACTATTTTTTGAAAAAATATACTTCGTACACTTTTGTTTATCGTAATTACTTTTCTTTTTGTCAGGGAAGCTCCTAAAGGATAAATTAATCTTTTATTTTCAATATATTTCAGATCATTGTTTTACTATTTTGCAATTTGTTTCAGCGAAATAGTAATAAAACAGGATTTTATGTGGTTAAAAATAAACATGTCGTTCATGATCCTGAAAGAAGAAAATTCTGTTTTTATTGATAAAACTTTACACATCTGTGGAACAAAATATAATTTAAATGTTTCATTTGATACGCAGATCCTGAGACAATATAATATTCGCAATTTGTAAAATTGATCAATATAAACGTGAAAGATTGTAGTAAAGTTAATACCATGGATTGAACTGTCAAATATGAAAATAGATCTCCTTTTTCAATATTGTTACTATCATACATAACGAGAACTGTACTGGTGGCTTTGATGAAGAATAAATAAGAACAGCAATTTGCGTTACCTGTCAATTTTACTGCAAAGATCATTTCTAAATTTAATTTCGACGATATGTGGAAGACAATCTTGCAGCGACACATGTCAAGTAAAAATTCCATAAAACTCGATAAACCTTTTTTGTTAACGTATTGTAAACAAAAGGAAATTTAAAGTATTCTCAATGTTTATGAATGGCTTATTAATATACTTTTCAAGAGAAAAGAGATAAATGTATATAGATTCACCGTTATCCTTTTCAAATAAATGCAAACAGCACAACTTAAAACGAACGATCAATAATCGTTGGGTCGTTTAAGATAATAATTCAGTCAAGTATTGGATTGAATTACAACGAAGTCAACTGCGTTACTTCGGCAAACTTCGCTTCTATGTACATTCTGCACATATATTGTAAAAAAATATATATACTAAAGAAGCAAATAACGTACACGTTGGCCAAGAATGGATTGCGTTCTTTTGGTAGTTCTTCCAACAATCGTTAACGTGGTTAGTTGGATTAACTGTCATATTTTTAGTTTTCAGAAGCTTTCAATCAAATTTGGATATCTTAATTTGCTAATGCAGCTTAACAACGATAATCAGTGAAGCGTGCGCGTTATATCTCTCATCCGCGGCCGGTGACAGTTCGAGTTCTCGTTGTGTCAAATTTTTTAAGCAACAATTACATTTTATAGTCCATTCTTTGCAGCAATAGTACTGATACGGTTTTTATGAGGTATAACATGGCCCGTATCACATACGTAATAAAACAAGAAATAGCTAAATTATGTAAAATATAAAATAACAATAATTAATTAATCGTAAAATGCAATAATTACTGAAAAAAAAATTTGTCACTGCGTGGATTCGAATTATCATCGACCGCAAATTAACATACGTTACGCGCTCGTCTCAGTCAGAGTTAAATGTATCGCGCGACAGCCCGAGCACTAGCAGCAGTAGCAGCGCGAGCAGCCCGAGCCGAGCGAGAGCGAAAGAGACAGACAGTAATATATCTGTCTCCTTCTATTGTCCGATGCTCCACGAGCTCGGGCGGTCACACGTGCACGGGCGTGCGCTTGTGTGCGTCGTGCTGCTGCGGCCGCTTTCTGGCAGCTCTGGTTGGAGGATCAATCAGGGCGACCAGGGCCCACATGTACCACGGCCCACCACTGAAATCCTTACATCCTGCAATACCGATAACTGTTACTTTTCGCTGGATGCCTTGGTTGACACACTTGCCATAAGCGGCGCTAGCTACAATGTGTATTTTTTCCGCGAGAGGCGCTACCCTCGATTCTGAGTTGGTCACGTGTGCTCGATGACTCTTAAGCCCATGACACAATGAAAAGGAACAGGGAATAGGAATAGGGAATAACACAGGCAACAGGAATAACTAAATTCCAACTTACGAGAAACTGTGTATCAATGCACAATGGAATACGGAATAGGCAATAGGAACAGAATTTCCGACGCGTTGGATTTCTGTTCCCTATCACCTGTTCCTGACCAATCACAGTGAGACAGTTTTATGTTTTGGCGGGCACATGGGTTCAAGAAGTGTGGAGGTTATATGTATTCGTTTATATTTGCTATTTTGAAGTGCTAACGTTATGTCGCTATTTTATTTTCTTCATCCATTGAAAGAATGCCTATAACAGAATTCTGAATAAGTATTACCATCGATATGGCAAATACAAATGCATAATAATGAATAAATATACTTACTATGTTATAATTTTTAACTGTATTCAGTTTATGCATTTATGTTTTGCAGTAGGAAAATCACATACAATACACACGTACTATTTGTAAATCGAATTTAATAGGTTAGTTCGTTCAACAGAAGCAGAGAAGCAAATGATTAGACGACACTCTTGTTGCAAAGGTCTCATTGTGTATTAGCATTACATAGATTTCTATTCCGTATTCCTGTTCCCTGTTCCTATTCCCTGTTCCTTTCCATTGTGTGATGGGCTTTAAGCTCGAGAGTGAAATAACTTACTTCTTTGATGGCGCGTGAGAGACGTTTGGTTTGAACGCCAACCATATGTTGCAGAAAATTATAATTTAATTCTATTCACTATTATTAATCAGCATACTATCAAAAACTGCAATTTCATATAAAGTTCTGTTTGCTTTGTGATATAGTTGAACATGAATATGAGCGGGAAATATCGTCGCTGGGCATTCAAGGGCACGTGAGTGTGAGCGAGAATGCAACATCACACCAATCATTGGAACTAATCGGAAGCCTGAGAGTACGAGAAAGATACACGATCACGCCAGTGCCGCAATTCCTTGTAGCATAGTAAGAGGGCGGAGCTAAACGTGTGACGGTGCTATTGTGCCATAGTGCCATGTGGGTCGTGGGATAAGGTGATCACTACTCGACCACTCCAAAAAATTCTACCAAGCTCTTTCATAGGACTTGTGCTTTTATATACTTTTATGTTCTCTGGAATAAGTTAGTCATTGAAAATTGAAAAAAATAAGAAAAAGTCTATATTTGGAAAACGGAGAATTATGATGTTTACTGATGTTGAGGCTTTCGGTGATGCCGAGAGTGAGGAAATACCAAGCTCGCAATCGCCATCCAAGTGGTCTCAGGAGAGAGCCGAGCACAATCGTCAGCGAGCTTTACTGTTGAAAAAGTCAAAAATTGTCGCTCATCCCTATGCAAAGCAGTGGGTATAATAATTAGTTTATTCTTTTGATAATACTTATTGCGTGTTTACATAAATTGGTTGACAATTTAAATATGATGATTATTATTACATTTACTATCAGAGAAGACTAATCGGAATTTTATTTCGATAACTCAATCTGAAGCAGACAAAAATGATTAGTAAGGGGGAAAATGCCACATGTCGTGTGGTTATACACTAAAATTTCTGCAATGAAAACTTGCTGCAAGGCATACTTGACGCAGGTGCCATTATGATAATTTTTACAGTACATGGGGTTACAGCCTTAATTCTCAACTATATTTAATCTTGTGAGGTCTTGTAATTTATTTTATTTCATTTTTTTGTACAGTTACAGGCCAGTATATGTCAAATGGCTTTTTCATTATACAAAAAATCCATTCTGTTTATTTAAGTACCAAGTAAATGTATTCTCAAACAAAATTAGGGACAAGCTAAATAATTGTTCAGATCAAATTTAAAAAATGATATTTTGGTACAGTACACTCTACTATTTTAGGAGTTGGAACCAATGGCAACCTTTTATCTTAAACCGAGAAGGGCTTCCGACTCAAGGCAATTGACGAGTAGGAATGAGGTTTCCCCTTATTTAGTCAAATAGATGAGAGAACTTTAGTGAAATACATGGTACAAGGATGACTAAGTGTTCTTTTCTTAATATAGTACCAGGACATGTTCATGGATCAGTAATATATATACGTATGTGCGTATTAGGTACTTAGGCTTGCCAAGAAATGCTTATACATTAAGTGTGAAACAAACTTAAAGAATAGATTAAATAAATGGAGAACATCTTGAAAAATTATTTATGTTAGGGTTAAAGAACTTTGGTCAATGGTCTATTGGCTGTATAATCATACCTTTCCTAATAATTTTAAATGAAACGCTGTGATGTATATTTAAACCTCTTCTATGCTATGTATTGTCAATGAATTTGAACTACTACTATTAATATTATGGAAAGTAATTGGACTTTTTGTTTGAAGTAACGATTCAGTATCTTCCAAGGACAGAGTTCTGAAAGTGCAGGGACAAAAGGTCATTGACAGTGGTGGGGGATTTCTCATCGAAGAGGACATTGATCTGGAGGCAGAAATGGTAAAAAATATTCACTATTTCTTTGCCTTAAGGTTATCTGACATACCGTAGTCTGTATCAAAAACAGTTTACCCATTTTTTTAATGGTGCCGGGGGTTTTAGAATAAATATAAATTAGGTATTTCTTAGTTCAATTACGAATAATAACATAGTTTGTTTTCATCCAGAAATGTCCTGCACCCTTGAAAAAAAGCTAAACAGTTTATGATACCGACTGGGCCCAGGATAGGCAAGCAGGAGGGTGTCACATCACCTTAAGAGAAAATATTTTATTAAAATTTAAGTTCTTTCTGATAAGAGAAAAATAATACAAAATCAACCGTATTTGATATTTTTTGTTTATTTTGAGAAATAATTAAAAAGTCACAAAATTTGTATTAAACTCATTGAACGAACAAGTTCATATTAACAGCTTTTATACATTTTTAAAATGGAGACTTCAAAATCGTTAGGAAATTATTTTTTAAATCATACGTATTCAGGAAAATCAACAAATTTATTTCATAACACAAAAAATTAAGTTTTCTGAAAATTTGTTCGACCGTGTCATTATTAACAATTTATTGTTAACTTTTTGGCATTATTATCATTGGAAATTAATGTTCTTAGTATATTCAATGTCATTAATTTGAAAAAAATGGTCTCTTATCGTGAAGTACTCCAATACTGATTAAATCTAACTTTTTGTTTGGAATGTAAACTTGAAGCTTCCTTAAAAAAGGGTATCCATTCCACACTCATAGTATTATTATTAATGAAAATATTAGGGTGTATTTTTACACAAAACTGGTATAGGCAATATTCAACTATTATGGAAAATATTTATTTAATAACTGAATTATTGTTTGAGAGTAATAAAATTATCAATGTATTGACTGAAAAGACTTAATCTGCGATAATTAATTTTTTAAATGCTTATGTTTATTTGTTTTAAAGAATTTTTTAACATTATTCGAGCTGAAAAGTTCTGATGTATTAATTTATAGCCTTACTTCGCTTATCAGGCCTCAGAATACAATCTTTGAAGTATTTTTAATACAGTTTTATTCAAGGATTATATATTGCCTGTCCCTGAAATATTATATAAAAGACACTGTAAGTACGATCTAGATTTAATAATTTAATCATAATAGTTTGCTCTATGGATTGAAAAAGAAATTATTTTCTTGTCCATGATCTGCTTCTAGTTCAAAATTGCCGACGATCCAGCTCCGATCTTGATTGGCCTTCCCACCTGCGAGGATTGCAAAAAAGATTTTAAGGATTCTTACCTATTCCAAAAGTTTGATTATTTTGTGTGCGATTTTTGCAGGTATTTCCTCAATTCGCTTCATTACAGCACCACCATTACAATAATATTTAGTTTCACAAAGGCTATTTCTTCTATATCAGAGACAGCAATGACAAATACTCTCTAATCACAAAGACAGAAGCTAAGGAAGAGTACCTTCTGAAAGACTGTGATTTCGACAAGAGAAAGCCTCCTCTGAAGTTCATAGTCCGCAAGAATCCTCACAATGTGAAATGGGGAGAGATGAAATTGTATCTTCATTTGCAAGTAGAAAAAAGGGCTCGTGAAGTTTGGGGCACGAAGAAGGAGCTACTGGAAGAGCGTGAAAGGCGCGACGTCAAGAGACAAGAGGCTAAAATAAAAAAATACAATAAAAAGGTAATCATTTGTTGAAGCAACATTTTAAATGCTTATCTATAATTATACTATTGATATCTGTACCAATATGCTGACAAATTTTGGCTTTCCCATACTTTCGTATGTGGATAGACACCTTATTCATAAGTTCAACGTTTAATAAAATTTTTAATAAAATCTCGTTTTTCTCGAGGATGTGGGAGTTTCCTCGGCATTTTCTTGAGTTCGTGCACTAGGCTGTAGTTTCCTGTTTTTGGGATTATTGTATTTTTTTTTGTATTTAGAGAGGCCTCAGGTAAAATTTGTTTCATCTCATTTGTCTGTAGACGAGAGTTCCCTTCTTCATCATACACTTTCGTTTATTCGAGGATAATGAAGACAGTCGATTTGTAGATGCCGAAGATTGTAGGCTGGATTATATCTCCTTTATCAATTGATGATATGAGCCTCTTTATCAAGGTTCATTCGTTGTACGAACTATTGTTTTTTCTCAAATCATTATGCGTTGGTTGGCTTTGCAACATCTAATCTACGTATGTAGGACTATCCTGATTAGTTGATTTTTATAATTAAATGATAAATTTATACCGTGAGCTGACGACACGGTATACAGCTTAACACTTCATTTCCAAAAATGAAAAATTTACTATAATCGCGTTCTGCTTAATAGCATGAAACATAATTTACGCACATAGGAATTTCTTGAAGGTTTACTGATTAATTGATTTTAAATCATACCATGAGCTGACGATACGGTATGGAGATTAATATTCAATTTGGCAAAACAGCTTTATTTTAATATTCTCGCGTTGCAACTTCGCCGCGCTCTGCGACGCGATCCTGCATCATTGGGTAGCGCCCGTGTGTTCTCATACACAATCTCGTTTTTATAACTCGTGTGATTGAGACTGTTTTTGTCGTATAATTGTGGTGTTTCGATTGTTCTCAACATTTCTATTGTTAGGAGCACTATGGTAGCTGAGTAGTGCTTGGGCTGTAGGAATTTTCTTACTGGCTCCTCTGTTGTGGGCATGGCCTCTAAACTTCACGTTTAGACTTACGATGTCGCCTTAATTCTTATGGATTGTAAGTATGTAAAACTGCAAGAGTATGACCTCCTTATCCGTGGTCCTGCCTCTGGCCTAAACTGCCTTCCCTAGCCCGCTGCCTTCGCAGATATTAGGTGTTCGTCTCTCGCGGGATCTCACATGCTTGTATCTACTACTGCCCATCTTAGGGTAGGTGCTTTCTCTCTGCCTTGCGGCGAGACTCTTTATATTTTCTGCTCTCTTGTTAACGTGCGAGATTATTGTCGACTAATTTATTGATTCTAACTATAATTTATGCAAATTTTAAGTAATTGTCTGCTGGACCAATCTCAACGATGATGCTGGCCATTCTTTTTATTTGAATGAAAAACATTTTTTTTATTGATTCTATTGTTACGTCCTGGATTTTATAATTTTCGGAAAAGGGGGGCGTAACGAAGAATAAATGATTAATTTCTCCAGTTGAAAGCAAAATGCGTTGCTCATGGATTGGAGCTGGTCTGGTTATTGGGTTAATAAATAATTCAATTTCATTTGTCCACTTATAAACGTAACGACAATATATTATAACACCGTTACAAGTAAAAGATGATTATTTAAATATCCGAATCCACTGCGCGGGAACACAATTTGTGAATGGTCGATCATACAGAATAGAACTTTGTTACGTTTAATTTTTGTTACGAAGCTCGACCGTCGTGACCAACCCCCAGAGATAAACTCATTAAACAATGGGAAAAGCAGTGCACAGCGTAAGAATATCGTGAAAAAAGTAACGAGTGCTTGGTGGGGCGGAGAGCGTCTCGAAGATGTTCTGTGTCCCGCTGGTCAGCGTGAGATTGCGACCTAAGCAAAAGTTACATACCGAGCAGTGATAAGCACTATTGAGTCGCACAAGAACACATGCACGTAAGCGAGACAATTTCAATGCGCATAAAATATTCATAATGAGAAACACTATGATTATCGCCTTATGTTTTTCTCGTCTTTCTATTCTTTCTATCTATTCATCTCCTCGTCGTTACTTTTTGCTGCCTCATAGAGGAAACTTTGTGGTGATGAACATTTTTTTAAATTGGGATTTTCATTGTTCAAAACGTTCAGAAATCATAGTTAGAAAAAATGTTCAGACGCGCGCGTATGTATGTATATATGTGTAATTGCCCTGCCAAAATCGAACTTCATACCTCGAGAATGACTTGAGATTTTTTCAGAGAATTTCGCGGAGAAAAAAGCAGTGTGACACCTTTACTTACTGTAATGTTTATAACAATTCTTACAGCAGATTAAATGTTATGGTGTTATACATTTTTTTATAAATGTCTCATCACTCTTCGAGTCACAAATGTTAACTTCCTTTAAAGCGGCGTGCAGGGTAACTGCGAGGCATGGGGTCCCCGAGACGCTGATAAAGTGGGTCTGGAACATACTATTCGTCCGCAATCTCAATTACACAGATGGGAAAGCCACGGATTGGTGGTCGGTAGGCGGCAGGTGCGGGGATGAAAGGGGGTGTGTTGTTTGTTCTGATGCCTCGCAGTGGATAGACTCCTGGAGGAGCTGAATTGAAAGGGGTACGACATGCAGGCGTATGCGGATGAAATCTTCATCAATATGAGTAGGGGTTACTCGTCGAACCCCTCATGGAGCTCGCACAGAAGGCACTAAGAGTAGTTGAGCAATGGTGTCTTAAAACGGGACTGTTAACCCGAAAAAAACCAAAATGAAAATTTTCACCAGAAAGTACAAGCTGGAGGCGGTAGATGGGCCAATGCTGTTTGGCACGGAGCTCAAGCTTCTCTCAAGCCTGTTCAATATATGGGGATTTATCTTGGCAAGTTAGATATAACAGCTTGATAGACGGTGCAGGAAGATTGTGATACCTTTCTGGATATGATGAACCGCATTCGAAGGCACTTTGGGATTGAGGTTGAAAACAGCTCTATTCAGCTATTCTAAAGCCCAGATTGTGTTACGTGGCTGTGATTTGGTGGCAATTAAAGACTGCTAAGACAAAAATCGATTGTATGTGGGCATTGGTATCACGAGGGATTACAAAAGCAATGAAGGCCACTTCGATTGCGGCAATAGGCGCTGTTCTTTCCAGTGAGCTTATTTACATCTCGCTAGTCTGTATGACTGAACTCGCGGCCTGTAAGCTATAAAACGTTGCTCTCTGGAGAAAGGGACCGAAGCATACCCTATTACAGATAGAGACAGTGTTAAAACCCGACACTGTGCACGACAAAGTGCAGGTCCGCTTCGCCTTCAACAACTAATATATATGGTAGTACTACATGCACGGCCGGATTGGCAAAACCTGAGAGAGCTGCTCTCCCGCATTGGAGGCTTATGGCATATAGACGGATACAGATCTAGGGATTTTTTCGGGGGTCGGATTCTATAAAAGAAACTGCGGTAGGGAGACTTTATTCTTTCTGCATGGGTACGCAACCGTCTTTCAGGTAGGAGTGTCCTGACATGCGCACAAGAGCTTCGTGAAGTCAGGCGACGTGAAGCGCGCCTCCCTGCAGGCGCAGATCAGAACATTACAGGAGCACACTGTTGCCAACTATGCGGCACTACGCTGGCTTGCAGAAAAACTTAGCATTGGGGGTAACAAAAAGCCGACTAGCTGGCTCAGCAGGGTTCCTCATGCGCCCTCATTGGCCCTAAGCTTGTGAGAGTTCCAGCCTACCATGCTAAGCTGCAACTCAAGTGGTGGCCAGTATTAACAATAATAATATTCATGGATTATTGACAAATGACAGATCTAAAAATCTTTGTCGACTTAACAATTGGACGATTTGGAATAGTCAATGTTACATATCCTCGGATCTTATTGCCTCAGAATAGTGACTTTGCTGGATGCAATAACGACGCTGCACAAATGTTCATGTAATAATAATACAGAAAATATACATGCTTCTGTATGTTGAAAGAAAAGATTGAAAATCATTACTACGGATAAAATAAAATCCCCTGAATAGGAACATTTTTCGCGGCGCTCCATTGTAAACATTCATCACGGAAATTTACCTGAAATAGGAAAATATTTTCCTACTCACACGAGTTTTACATTTATTTAAACTTAACATTTACACAATTGCGTGAATTAACCTAGCTATAAGAAACGTAATTTATAGCCTCTGAATCCTGGACGTAAAATCTGTTTATCACTCCGACAATACATTTTTTAATATTGCCAGTAACCTCGCCCGTACGTCAAAATATGTCAGCTGTTAGGATACGAGTGTCACGCCGCTCGATCTGGCGTGATCTCAGAATGCCTAAAGTTGTACTCGGGCCAACGTTGCCAGGTCTACGTATTTCGATCTCGAACTACCCAGCGTGGGAAATAGTTTGTTTTCCTTGGCCCATTTACCAAAATTTATGATGCTTTTAACTAAATAACTGTTGCGAATTTTAAAAAATTTTTAAAAAATGCTGCAAGTCGTAGCGCGAGCGGTCATTGCTCGCAGCTAGTTGCTTACGTTTGCACATTCTTTCTACTTCGGGTGAGCGGCCTAACGCGAAGGAGGAGTAATGGCGAAATAATTATACTCGAATAATTCCCGGCACAGCAGAAGATAAAAATTTTAAAAAGATCAAATCGCAATTGAAATTTAATATCTCTGTAGTTTTAAGAATGCTGATTTCGGAATCAAAGTCAACATTTCGGCGACCTCGAAAACCTCCGATTATCGAGACTTATCCAAATCAAGTCACTGGATTTAATCGCAAAATAAATTATATGCGCACTATTGCGTCAATATCGTTCAAGGGATTACCTGTGAATCCATCGGATATAAGTTTTCGACAGGCTTACACGGTCTTGTTATAAATTGTGCTTGTTCAAGATGAGTGGGAATGTCAAAAGTATAATGAAAAGTATATCGCATTTGGATTTATTGTCATTACCGAATCTCGACAGATTTTTGTTCATTTCACTTTATGACTTTTCGGATTGCACTCAGAAGCTAGGAATAATTTGAACTGACCGGGCCCCAGCTGTGGTAAAATCAGAAGCTGTTCACGTCGTCACGCACTGCATCTTACATCGAGAGGCCTTAAAAACGGTACGCCAAAAATTAATAGACGTAATAGGTCGTAAAATTCATACGAGCTCGTACGGCAAAGTATTTGCTTTTCTACAAATTTTGCGAATCCATTGGCTCAAAGCACGGTGTTCTTGAGTACTGTTATGCCGGTACCGCGTAATTGGATAACTCGGTAATCGGTATAATATTAAAAAGTTATTATTTTGGGATCGTTTGCCGATTAGGAGATGGAACTCGAGTAATTCGTGTAAACGTGAATTTATGTAAAAATGGTAGTATTTATTATAGGCAACGGTAACCTCCCGTTGTCTATTTAAAAGCGGATAAGAGTATAATACAATATAATGTCGTTTTGAGCCCGTACGAGGAACCAACCACTTGCGTTTAAATCTACTCATAGAATGATTTCGGCAAAGCAGTTATTTGCCCTATTGACCGAAATCGAGTGTCGAAATGAATTTCATAATAATTTTTGCCTGCGAATTCCAGCAAGTTCTAGCTCGAGCTCGCAGCAGTCATTGCTGGCAGCTTGTTGCTTACGTTTGCACATTTTTTCTACTTTGGTGAGTGGGCCTCACGCAAAGGAGGAACAATGGCGAAATAATATACAAAGAATTAGTTCGCGGCACAACAGTACCATACGGGAGTCTGCTGGCTCTCACGAGGGCTAGTTTTAGACCGACTAATGGAACTTAGAGCGAAGGTTTCCGGGTTTTCAACGTAAATGAGGGTAACCTTTTTAAAAGTTTGATGATCCCGAATTATTTTTGTATTCGGCATATTTGGCGGATATTTGATCTCACTTGAACGATCCGAGTTCTTCAATTCGAGTGTCTAATATCACTATGATCGCTACTGAGTACGAAGTAGCCAAAAAAAGCTTGAAATATGACATCAAGGATCGAGTTGACTCATTTTAGAATGTTGCAAAAATCCTTTCAAAATTATTCTATGTCAAAGTTGACAAAGCCGCCCGCATGTAATCGCAATCCCGTATTATTAATCTGAGCAGTGTCGACGACGTTGACATGGCGAAGGATTAGCCTCAATTCTGGTGTTCGATGATGGAAGAATATCCTGTTCTCGCTAAGCAGGTTCTGAAATCTCTCATCCCCTTCACAACCACATACTTACGACAAGCAGGATTTTTTACATTGTTAATCATGTAAACCAATGCCCAAAACCAACTGGTTGCAGTGAATGACATAAGGATCGTCTTATCGATAACCACATCTCCATCTGACGACCTAGTTTCTTCGATTTAGCAGCAACCATCTCGTTGAATGAATCTTTACCGAACGAGCATAAAGTTTATTCCTAATATAAATGTCGGAAATCGGTACTTTCCCCCCTCCCTTTTACTGAGACGTATTATTTACTTAATATTTACTAAAGCGTTAAGAGTTTTAAAAATATTAATCTGTACGGCTTAGTTATACCTTTCTGGATAAGCGTGCTACAACTGTTAACGGCGTACAGCAGCTGAATAACGCTACTAGTTAAAAAAATACTTTCCAAGGTTCCTACCCAAACATATGAGGCATTTTGTGTCAGCCCAGTCTCTTTTTTCTCACCCTCTTAAATATTTTTCATAATTAGCCAGGTTTGAGTACTGCTTGAGACTCTTTCTGTGAATTTTAAAAGATTTTTAAGACCAACATTTCAGATAATGCTGCAGTTGTTTCAAGTCAATGTATCTCGAAAACTATGAGTCACGGTGTTGAGAATTACGCTGACGCACGGCCACGATGATCGCCGTGCGTCAGCTCGTTGCCACTGGTGTTGTGCTGCGCTCGGCTGCCGTGCGTACAGTCAAGGCAGTACTTCGTAAACATGCTACTCAATCGAGAGGCCGATGATAGTCTCTTGCTTGACTGCGGCATCTCGCAATGACGCTTCCATAGAGCTCGGAACTTTTCACCGCTTTTCTTTAGACCTACTCAACTCAGAAGTGCTCAACAGGACTCAAAATACTCGGTAAGCGTGCACCGTCATAATTTATACAAATTCAATCTCGGTGAGGCGGAGAAATCTCAACTTGTGCATCCTCAAAAGTCTCACCTCGTAGCGTGCTTTACAGTGCGGGCTGCTTCACGTTTTCTCTCATATCGTGGCACGCAATTAATGTAATTGTTCGTGCGGCTCATTTAAATCGCTTTAAATTCATTTTTCATTTCATTTTATTTTATTTTTGTAGTTGAGCGAGACAAGATGAAAAAAAAGATTATTTTCTCTGCCAATATCTTTCGTCTGGTTATTTCGCATCTGTCGTTAGTGAAAACTCATTTTTTCTCAATATATTTCAGATTGAAAATTCATCAAGCAGAATAATCCGCAACATTTTGCAACTTCGAGCCGGATTTTCGACTCATGCACAGGAGGGGAGCAGGGTCTTCCACGTTCGACGCTCATCTCGACATGGGACTCCGTGAAGAATCTCCGCAGTCTCACCTCATTTCTCAAGTCTCAACTTCGTTGTTTTTTTCTGTTTAAAGGAGTGTCAGGACAAAAATGTCTGAATGCAACTCATCAGACACTGGGGTGGTGCTCGGTGACCGATGAAAAAAAGACATTGTTGGTCCCCGATGGCACCACCACTGCTAAAAGGACCCGATGACCAGCTCGTCTGGCAACCGACCTGGTGTTGAAGGTTCAGCCGCAGCACATTAGAATCGAAGCGCTCCACCACATCCGCACTACGCTAGCTGACGAAGCTCAAACGACCACGCTGGCATTGCTCGATACGCTGATCGAGCAAATAGACGAGGTCCATATGAATTTTCGTAAGGAGCACGAGCTCCTGGAAAGTTCATGGCCCGCATCCTACTTCGATCATGAGTACTTTGCGAACAACCTGCAAATGACCGAGGCGAAGCTGGCACTCAACGGCAAAATTGCAGTAAGGTAAGCCATGGAAAGACTAACGCAACCACATCGACTTGCACCAGTAACAACTCGGCCTCGATCTCAGACAATGCTGCAGATATAAAGTTGCCAACCTCCAAGGGCGAATACGCAGGATGGCCAGCGTTTCGTGATTTGTTCACGTCACTGGTCATCTTGAACACCAGATCGGCCAACGTTAAGCGGCTGATGTATTTGCGTGGCTGCGTCTGCGATCTGGCGGCAAAACTCATTTCACGGTTCGCCCTTACCGGCGAATCATTTTCATTGGCGTGGGAGACACTGACGTCTCGGTTTGAGAATAAGAGATTGCTGGTGCAGGAGCGATTGGACGCACTCTTTGGCATGACACCCGTCGTGGGAGATGCGAAATCGCTCGCATCATTGGTTACGAACGTGTCTGAGGCCAACAAGGTTATCGAGTTGTTGAGCGTCGGTGGGTGTTGCAGGTGGCGCTGCAGGATGCAGCATGGTGTGGGGTGTGATTGTCATCGCATGGTGCACGGTCGATCGGTGAGTGCCGACCTCCGCAGGAGAAAGATTCGCTGACGACGTCCGAGTTGAGGTGGTCGTTTGTGTTGGAGTGGCCTCCACCATTTCCAATGCTTTTATTTTCTTTTCAACGAACTCCTTGATCCTGTCGAAGGTCGGTAATTCCGATGAACGCCCCACAGATGTTTTCCAAGCCTCTCGTGCAGTTAGGTCCAGCTGACTGCTCAGCTGCCTTACCAAAATACAGTCTTAAAATTGCTCCTTCATGGTCAGCGAAGTCAACACCTTCTTGGCTTCAGACACGTTCATCACCAATGATGCGAGCGACTTTGCATCTCCCACGACAAGTGACATGGCAAAGAATGTGTCCAATTGAGATTGAGGCGGAGTTGGTACTGGTGCAGGTTGCGGTGGCTGCGCTAGTCTTACCATCGCTTGCCTTACTGCGACTTTTCCATTGAGTGCAAGCCTCGCCTCGGTTACTTGCAAGTTGTTTGAAAAATATTCGTGGTCGAGGTATGATGCGGGCCATGAACTTTCTAAGAGCTCGTGCTCCTTGCATAAGTCCCCATGGACCTCGTCTATCTGCTCGATCAGCGTGTCGAGCAACACCACCGTGGTTGGTTGAGCTTCGTCAGCTAGCGTAGTGCAGATGTGGTGGAGCGCTTCAATTCGGTTGCGCTGAGACTGGACCTTCAGCACCAGCTCGGTTGTCAGGCGAGCTGGTAATCGGGTCCTTTCCGCAGTGATGGCCTCCGGAGCCAGCAATGTCCTTTTCTCCTCAGACTCACCGGGTGCCACCCCAGTGTCTGGCGAGTTGCTCTCGGACATTATTGGCTTGAGAACCTCTTAAATTGATAAAAAAAAAACAACAAAGATGCTTCGCAAAGCGCTACTTTACCAATCTGCTGCTTGACGAGGACCGATGAGCCGATGAGGTGGGACTGCGAGGAATATCCTTGCAAAGTCCCACGTTGCGATGAGCCGAGATGTGTGTGCCGAAGGTAGAAAACCCTGGTCTTCTCCTGAGCGTGAATCGAAATCCGGCTCGAAGGACCAAAATATTGAGAATTCCTTGTGCTGTTGTTGGATTGAATCTGAAATATATTGAGGAAGAATGAGTTTCCACTCACGACAGGTGTGAAATAACCAAACCAAACATGTTGAAAGAGAAAGTGGTTTTTATTTTTTACCATCGACTAACACACTACAAAAAAAATATATTAAAAAAATAGCAAAAAAGAATTTAGATTGAAAATTTGGTGAGAAGCACACAATTGTATTAACTGTGTGCTTAGTCTTGTTAGGTGAACGTGGTGTAGCCCTGGCTGCAGAGCACGCCACGAGGTGAGATTTGTGAGGATGCACAAATGAGAAATAATTATCCCAATAAACTCTAGGTGAGTTTATTGAGAGAGAATGAGAATAAATAAGTGGAGAGCACATATAATTATATTAATTGTGTGCTGTAGGTTTTGAGGTGAAACGTGGTGCACCCCGTTGGAGTGCACGCCACGAGTTGAGACCTTTTGAGGATCCACAAATGAGATTTCTACTCCTCACCAACAGTGAATTTAGATAAATCATGAAGGTGTACTCTTACCGTTTATTTTGAATCCAGTTGAGCACGTATTCGATGAGTAGATCCGGTGAGGCGATGAAAAGTCCAAGGTGCGAGCAGAGGTATGTGCTGTCCAAGCGGGTCTTCACAGAAGTGTTAAAAATTCTCAAGGAGGCTGTGCTTTACAAAAGCGTCGTTGTGCGACGCTGAAGTCAAGCGAGCGAGACCGCCGGTGTGCGATGCTGAAGTCCAGCGAGAGATGCAGCCAATCGCTTAAGCAGCATGCCTGCGAGGCACTGCCTCGGCTATCTTCGAGGTAGCCGAGTGCAGCACACTACCCAGCAGCAACAGGTAGACGCACGGCGAATATCGATCGCCGCGCGTCAGCTGATTTTCCAACAAATTTGTATCAGCACAATTTATCCGCACGCACTAAAATTTTTAATAAACGTTTTTAACAGGATCTCTTATTCTTTTCTGCATGAACCTCACTCTACAGCTTCTTCGCTGGCCGCTACTTGCCCTTAGTCCATCCCTTCTATTCTACGATTGTGATCCGTGCCTTTTTTCTACTTTCGAAAGCTCTTAAAGTGATGTGGTACACTGACTGAGCCGCCATGAGCGCGGGTGAGATACCACCATTTACAATCGTGAAGGAGTGAGAGACAATGACAGAAGCGTGTAACACATCACGTTAAGAATTACAGGCTCTTTACTTCACAAGGCTTGAAATCGTGGATAAAGAATTTAACGTTCTATAAAATTTGAACACGTGTGTTTATTTTCACCACTTTTTATGAAATACCCCTAAACGTTATTACATAAGGGCCTGAAATTATGGTTCGTTTCGTTAAATTTTTCCGAAATAGAAACAGTTAAAATGAATGAATTCAAATTGTTGTAAAATCTACATGCTTGTATCTACTTTCGGTAAATTATTTAAGGAGCACCACTAAATATTAATTCGCTTCTGTAGAAATTTTTGCCTCAGCTGATAAAAGATGGCGTGATTCATAACAAAACCATCAATTTTTCGAAAAATTAAAATGCTTCAAAATTCGAATCATATTTCCAGACACGGCTATAAAAATGGCGTAATTATGAAAAAAAAGTCTGTTTTTTGCCTAAAAATGGTCGTTTTTTTCAATGCTCAATCGTCAATTTCCATCCAATTAAAAATATCCTGCGTCATTGTAGAGTAAATGTATTCAAGAGTACTCAGTTCAAATTTCAAGTCAATCGGATAATTGCTCTTTAAGTTACAATGTCAGCAAATTTGAAAAATCTCATTTCGAAAAAAACGTGTTTAAAGATTTAACTATCGATTTTTGCAAGATAAAATGAAATTTACTATAAAAACTGCTAATCAGCTATTCCTGGCCCATACAATGGACCCTCCTCTTCCTCGAATAATGCCTGCTGAGTGGCTGAAGCTTTTCTCCGAGCTGTTCGTCCCTCTTTTGAGGATGCTTCATGACGTAACTCCGCCTGGTTGATTCGGCTGTCATCTCTCTCCATGGCATATTCTTTTGCAATAGGACCCATGATGACGTCCATTACTTGTAGCATTTTTAGAATAGCATAAAAACCATCGTTAAATATTGAGACTGCAAGGAAATTAGCGAGCTCAATCGTTTTCAATCCATTATGAAGGTGCTTTGGAGCAAAGCGCCAGAGCAAGCCTTTATAACTTTCATTGTTATTCTGCGTGTTCCCTCCTTTGCATCGCTCTAGTAATTCCCTTGAACTCAAGTCAGTATAAATAGGTTCCAAAGCTTTCGTAACACCCTTGTCAAGTGGCAGATAATCATGTTCGAACTTTGATTCGTCCATTCCTTGAGCTTTCGCCCGGCGATATGAGCACCAGCTATTCGCACCTGCAGGGCAATTTCCGTGGTTCCGATTTTCGTCTGTCGAAGACAAATGATGCAAGGTAGCCCAAATTTCTTGATACATTTCATCAATATTATCTTGATGCCTGGTAATTGCCAATCCATAGTATTTCTGGAGTTTATTAATAACTTTGTCAGTTAGCTTCACGATATCCTTACTCCCTCCTCCTAAACCTTTGGTTCGTTTTTTGAGATTGCGGCTTCGTGTTCCCATTCTTTTTTTCACATGTAAGTAGCATTCTAGTTCTTCTACATTCACATCGTATGGATTTATATTCAATAAACCTTTGCATGTGACACTGTCACCGTCGCCAGTATAGCGCGTATATTTTACTCCATATTTATCGATCGAGCGACTAAACATTTCCTTCACACTATCAACCTCCATTTTTGCTCCTGATCCAATATGATTCACATCGCAATCGTCATGTCCTTCAAGCCATTCTTCGTATTCTTCAGGATGAGTATCTTTTTTCTTTTCCCATACTTCACAACTCTTACAATAAGTCGATTTTACGATTGAATCGATGATTTGTTTGCTGAATTTACCTGCAAAAGTTGTAACACCGAAACGAGAAGTGTGGCCGCGTTTTTTCCATGTGCCATCTCCGGTAACTGTCAAATTAATATCTGAACCTTCATTCTCAAAGGTTTTAGCTCTCTCCTCAGTTACGGCTTTTTGTGTACTCCATTTATAAACGGTTTTAGCAGCTTTGGTTACATTTTCAAAGCATCCAGCAAAAGTGTTGTTATGAAATTTTCTAAGAAGATCCATCAAGCCACAAAATAGATTTAGTCCATTGGTACCGACGCCTACGAGTCGCATCACAAACACTATACGACGATTTATTTCATAAGCATTACCAATCATCGGTCCAGAATTCACATATGAAACATCGCACTCACAAGACACAGCAATTTTGAATCCTAAGCCCCGTGAACTTGCTTCATTGAACTTAATGTCTTTCTTGCAATTTTTACACACAACAAGAGTGCTAATTGCACTAAAAACAGAGTAAAACTGGATGAAACGGTATCCATGGGTATGATCAACTATAATTTCATCATCTCCGGTGCGTAACAGTTTTTCAGCGGCTGTACTGGTATTTCCGGTGGACCGCTCATGCGTGTATTGATTTCCCGAACATCTCTTCTTCTTGTTTCTGGATCTATGGATAGAAGTATCGTGAAAGCCTTTTTGATTCGAACTTGAACTCCTTTCACTCATTTTCGCTCTGTTGTGCAGTGTACAGCAGCTGCGAGTAAACTAAACAGACCCTTCCAGAATAACTGCGTTGAACGACTCCAGAGTACCTTTTAAATGGCAACGCTGATTTCAAATGGCCCTATAGAGTCCCCTCTATAGTGTCCCCTCCCCCTATAGTGACCAAAGAATCGGGTAACAACACGTCAGCTCCGAGCTCCGCCTCCAGGCAGATGGGTCATCTTATACCTACGAGCGGTTGCGTTCTTAAGTTATAAATGTTTAAATTTTGCAAGCCAACACACACACACACACACACACACACACGACCCGACATTTTTCTAAGTCACTTCTCTGCACGTTGCAACGTCAAATATCCTGACATGATCATCCCGATGTTTTGTTCTTTATCAAAACTTCTATAAGAAGCGAAAATTAAAAGTTCCTGAGAAACGTTTATACTCTTGAATAGAGTGTTTCTACAAAGAGAATAAGACTAGCCAAATCAACTTGGTCCATCGATGCTACTTCAACTGTATGGTAAGTTGAAAATGAAAATAAAATATTAACTCTGATGAATTCTGTTAGAATAGTACAGGATGCGTTATCTTTTATGTCGGTATGTAAACATTGAATAATTTTTTAAAAAACAACCGATTTCCATATATGAGGTATTCTTATTTAATTTGGTCCTTTACAATTTATTTGGACTAGTTTTTGAATACAACAGCAATCAAGTGGTCGCCTTTATTGACCAAAGCAAAATGTGCCCTTTTTGCAGCGTTTTCCATCAAACACTACTTTATAAATAAACAAATATTTACCTCGATCACTAAAAATTTTACCGAGTTAGAGTAAGACACATTATTTCCAAAAAACTAAAAATTTTATAAAATGTGAACGGGTGCTTCAATTATTGTGTAAATTCTAACAAACGAAGGAGCATGTTCTACTTGCGTATTAAGGGGCTATACCAGTGTGAACGCTAAAAATTTGGGTAATTTGTGGGAATTTTTTGGAAGAAAAGTACTCAATTAAATGTTTCGGAAAATTAAGAATATATTTGGCTATAAGTTGACCTATATTACATAATTTTTTCATAGAAAAATAGTGAGATCCAAGCGGCTTATGCGCTGCCTTCGGAGACGACAAAAAAAAAGTTTCTCCACTGCTGACATGATTCCGGCCGATTGAGTAGCTGAAACCGGGAAAGGAAAAAATGTCGTTAAACTGGAAGGTATTTCCTGTACAATGACACAGGATTTTCGAAAAATATGTAGTTAGAATAGTACAGGATGCGCCATCTTTTATGTCGGTATGTAAACATTGAATAATTTTTTAAAAAACAACCGATTTCCATATATGAGGTATTCTTATTTAATTTGGTCCTTTACAATTTATTTGAACTAGTTTTTGAATACAACAGCAATCAAGTCGTCGCCTTTATTGACCAAAGCAAAATGTGCCCTTTTTGCAGCGTTTTCCATCACTTTTTCGAGCATCTCGGGCAGTATAGCGATGATTTCGGCACGAATATTTGCATTGAGCTCGTCAATGGTCTGAGGCTTGTTGGCGTACACTTTGCTTTTCAAATAACCCCACAAAAAGGAGTCCGAAGGGGTCAAATCTGGAGATCTGGGTGGCCAGTCAATGTCGCCATTTTTTGATATCACATGTTCAGGGAATTTTCGTTGCAGAAACTGCATTGTTTGATTTGCAGTGTGGCATGGCGCACCGTCTTGTTGAAACCAGTAACCGTCCAGACCTTTTTCACACATTTGTGGGCAGACATAATGAGCTAACATCCACCGATATCGATTCCCATCGACTGTTTCGCCTTCTCTGAAGAAAAATGTCCCAATGATGGTTTTGGCGAAAACGCCGGCCCAAACTTTTTGGTCATGCAATTCTCCGTTCCCCAAATGCGGCAATTGTGCTTGTTACCGGCGTCAGGAAGTGTAAAATGGGCCTCGTCGGTCATCAAAATTTGCTTCCAAATATCAAGTTCAGTGTCAACCATTCGAGCGACTGTTTGGGTGTATTCCAAGCGACGTGGACGGTCTGTCGGCAATATTCTTTCAGTCAATGGCACTTTATACGGAAACAAATGCAAATCATCTTTCAAAATACACCGCAAAGTGGTTCCACTGACGCGAAAATCCTGAGCGCGGTGACGATACGACACATGTGGGTTCTCGGCAACACTCTCTCTTACCGCTTCAACCAGTTCATTGGAACGTCTTGGGCGTTGACGAACGGCACGTGGACGATCTCCCACTGTCCCGTGCTCAACAAAATTTGACACCAAAGGACGAATAGTGTTGTCAAACGGTGCTTGTTGGCCACGATATTTTCGACGATATGCACATTGAGTTAACACAACTGAACGACTATTTTCAATGTACAGCGTCACTATTTTGGCGCGTTATTTCGGTGTGAAGCGATTCATAGTTAAAATTGTACTGAATCGACGTTTCAAAAACATGTCTACTCAAGTCATTCGGTTGATAAATGTCAAAGTTGTTCAATGTTTACATACCGACATAAATGATGGCGCACTCTGTACTTTGTGATACAAGTGCGAAAAAGTGAACTTTCGACGAAGGTTGTGAAGTTGGCCGCACGAGCCGGCAGTGGGTTCCACAGCGGCACGAGTCGCTATCTGTGCTCTCTGTGGTACGAGCTAAATGCGAGTGGGCCTACTTTGCACTTCGTCAAGTGTCCGCTTTTTCGTACGTGTGTCATATACTACTTTATGTAAAAAATGCATCGAAAGTACAATTCAAATAAACACGTGTACACGATTGGTTGAGGTACCTAGTGGGTGCGGGCGAAGCCCGAGGGGGAGGCGGGCGGGATGAAGCCCTCCTAATGGACGAACAATTTCTTTAAAAGCTTCGCACACCTATGCAAAGAAAAAAAATTATTATCACTACGTGGGTCGATCAATAAATAGTCGGCCTTGCGTCATCTGTTGGTCGAGGAAAGAAATCAATAGCAACGTTTAGTAGTGCTATCCTTCACATGACTGTTGTCAAAGTTTCAGCTCGCTGCGATGTTTAGTTTGCGTTTGACAGCGTCGAAAGACAAACAACTTTTGTGTTTTTACAAAAATGGAAAAAATTGAGTATCGTGCAGTGATTCGATTTTTGTTTTTGAAAAAGAAAACGAACAATGAAATCGAAGCGGAGCTAGACGAAGTTTATATGGACCTTGTACCTTCGTTATCAACCATTAAATATTGGACAGCTGAATTTAAACGTGGTCGTACGAGCATTGTTGACGATGAACGTCCAGGTCGTCCAAATGAGGTCGTCATACCAGAAACAATTGAAAAAGTCCACGATATGGTGTTAAATGATCGGAGACTCAAAGTGCGTGAGATTGCTGAGGCCACAGGCATATCATATGGCTCAGTGATTTCAATCATGAGTGATCAGTTGGGTATGAAAAAGTTATCCGCAAGATGGGTGCCGCGTTTGCTCACTGTCGACCATTAAAGAGAACGTGTAGCTGATGGCCAAAATTCATGAATTTAAATGCGAATTGCTTTCGCATCCACCGTATTCTCCAGATTTGGCCCCTTCCGACTGCTTTCTGTTTCCAAACATGAAAAAATGGCTTGGCGGAAAGAGATTTGGTTCCAGAGATGACCTTATCGCCGAAACAGAGACCTATTTTGAGGACCTTCCGAAATCGTATTATTCGGAGGGCATCAAAAAATTGGAAAATCGTTGGAATAAGTGTATCGAGCTAAGAGGAGATTATGTTGTGAAATAAAAAGATTTTTGTCCAAAAAAAACGCGATTTTTTTACGAAGCCGACTATTTATTGATCGACCGTCGTATTTGTTGGATAATCAGCTGGCGCACGGCGATCGATATTCGCCGTGCGATGACCTGTTGCTGCTGGGTAGCGTGCTGCGCTCGGCTATGCCGGAGATAGCCGAGGCAGTGCCTCGCAGGCATGCCGCGTGAAGCAATAGGCTATCTCTCTCGCTTGACTTCGGCATCGCTCACCGGCTATCTCACTCATTTGACTTCAGCGCACAACGACGCTTTCGTAAAGCGCATCCATATTGCAAATTCAGACAGTTCTGTGAAAAACCGCTAGAACAGCGTACGAATTTCAGCATCGCACGGACAAATTTCCACCGCTTTCACCGGATCCACTCAGCATATTCGTGCACACAAGGACTCAAAATCAGGTACGAGTGCACCGTTATAATTTAGCATAATTCAATAACGATGAGGAGTGGAAAACTCATCGGTACATCCTCATAAAGTTGCCACTCTGTGGCGTGCTTTGCCGCTCGGGCTGTACCACGTTTTCACATTACCTGTTGCTCACTCAATTAATACAATTGCGTGTATTTGTATTAATTCACTGTGTTTTCCCCCAGCTAAGCTTCCTGGGAAAGTACTGTGAATTTATTCCATTCATTTGTGCATCCTCAAGCTCACTTTTCCGTGCTCTGCAGCGCTGACTGCATTGCGGCCTGTCACATCAAAATTCCAGCACTCAAGCAATATATTTGCAAGTGCTCTCATTCAGTCTCTGTAAAATCTCTTGTATAAATCTTATGAGAATTCACTGGGAATAAGAGACATATTTAACGCTCACACTTCTCATTTCGTGGCGTGCTCTGCAGCGCTGGCTGCACCACGTACACTACATTCAATGCAAGACAGCGCACAATTAATATAATTGTGTGCTGCTCAAATAGTTTTTAAAAATTTACATTAAATTGATTTGTATCTATTTTTATATCTTTCTGAGTTTTTCTATTTTTGGATATATTTTTGTAGTGAAAAAGCAGATGGTACAATAAACCACTTTCTCTATAAAACATCTTTCTGTCTGGTTTTATTTTTCCCTGTCGTGAGTGAAGACTCATAATTTTCAATATATTCACAGGTCGTTCCAACTATTGGGTTGTTCGGAAAGTAATTTCGTTTTTTTTTTATAAAAATGAAAGACGATTTTTTTATAGTGAATTAATATTTTATTCAATCCAATATTGTCCATTCTGATCCAATACCTTTTGCCATCTTTCTGGCAGTAGCATGATTCCACGCTCATAAAATGTTTGTTCTTCGCTGGCAAAAAACTGATCCAAGTAACTTTTGACCTCCTCATTTCAATTAAACGTTTTACCGTCTAAACATTTTTGTAGAGACCGGAACAGATGATAATCTGAAGGTGCCAGGTCTGGAGAGTATGATGGGTGTGGCAGTATATCCCATCCAAGCTCTAAAATTTTTTTCCGAGTGGTTAAACTTGTATGTGGTCTCGCATTATCTTGTTAGAACATTATACCTTTCCTATTGACTAATTCTGGCCTTTTTTCTTTAAGTGAATCATTCAATTTGTCCAACTGATGACAGTACACTTCAGAATTGATCGTTCTGTTGCTCGGTAGCAGCTCAAAATAAACTCTTGGATTTGGTGCTTATAAATCCTTTGCTATTTTTCGCCAGGAAAGCAGTCAATTGGCGATATTTACCAATGTCTACACGGCGAATATTTAACAAAGTACTTTTTAGCATGGAATATTTTGACCAAATCGTCGATGGTTTGAATTTCGTTGGCATATGTTGAAAGTAAAAAAACATTGTTTCTTCTAAAACCGATGTGTTTTTTTTGTTGTTGGTGCCATTAAACGAATTGGCCGTAACATTGCTTGTATTGGTGTTTTGATTTGCTGGCAATAAATTTTCAGTGACAAGTTTCGCTGCTTTACGTATTTCTGGTGTTGTAGATTCTCGATCATCGCCGCTTTTCTTGTCATGATACAAACTTATTATTTAATTTTCCACATAGCAATAAGTACAGAAGAAAACTAAGAAAATGCCTTACCAAATCTTCTACATGTATGCTCATCTTCTACTTAATTCTCTTCTGTCAAACGGCGCGTCGCTAGATCTTTTAAGGCTAGTTTGTCAGACTCGTATCGAAAAAAGGTGCGCAAAAGTAACAAGAGTGTTAAAAAAGTGTGCGAAAAAGTAAATAGTGTGATTTACGCATGCGCAGTATTTTTTCCACACGCCTTATTAAAAGGGCCATTTTCGCCACACACAGGCACGGAAAGAGGGACTTTTTGTGCATGTGTTAGAAAAAGAAAATATTTCACTTATAAAAATGTTTTCTTGTTTTTATCAAGTGGTATTTTTTGTCAAGTTGCAAGCGTTAATACGTGCAAATTCAACATTTCTTTGTTTTCATGTTGATCAGATTACTAGGCCCTCGTAAGGGCTTCATTCAAGTCAAGATCATATACATTTGACTTTTATCCATGGTGTTCCAGAAACTCAGATGTTGTAAGGAGTGGACTATAATTAATTTCAAATAAGATTTAAAATGGTACACAGATTTTGGGGTAAATAGCATTTATTGCTCCACCTATCAATTTCGGTAGACGTATCAATATATAAAATAAGAAATAAAACATACAAAAAGATAACGGTTTTAAATCCAAAAAGAGAGCAATTCTAATATGAGTAGTACTGATGCTGCACACGATTATATTAATCGGTGAGAACGTTTTGAGCTGCTCTTGAGTGCTGCTTGTCACGCGGTGACACTAATGATGCGAGCACGACACAGGTGAGGCCGATTATTGTTGATGCACCGACGAGTAAACCGTATTTTTTCATAGCGCTTTTAACGTCGGATGTTCACCAAAAGTTCACAGTTCCTTGAAACTTATTACACTAATGAACACCGAATACAATAACTGAGCTGAGACGCGCGCTTTACCCTGAGAGAACGAGCAGCTCCAGAGAAATTAACAAGATGGCTGCTATTTTCAAACAGCCATTGTCGCTAACGCCGTTGTAGAGTGCGTACACACGGTGAGCTGTTGCATGGCCCGCTGACAGAGCGGTTTCCACACTCCCGTGAAGTGCTGCCGCCACGCAGCAGCAGCGAGCGCTGGCCCATGTTCGCCTTTAGTGAGCAGTCCAGCTACGCGCAGCAGAATGCTCGTATATTCTTAAACAAATGGGGTGTAACGTAAATTTGCCCCTCAACGCACCACGTTACCTATAGCTGGCCCAAGCTATTTTTCCTTCCATTAATTTACTCTTTCGAGATGGGCGCCAGGCGCTTACGCGCCGGAAGGAAAAATAACGAGATGTTCGACCAGACTCAACCCAGGCTAGCTACAGCTGTTCGAGGCAGAGTGGGTGGTTCGGACTGTCAAGGTAGTCAAAAGTCCATAAAATCCCTAAATAAAATAGGTCAAGAAAATGGAGTCAATAGACAAAATTCAATAAATAAAAGAAGTCAAATAAAAAAAATAAAATCAATAAATAACCCCGAGCAAGCAATAAAATAAAGTCAATGAATAAAAATGAATAACATGATGTCAGGAGGTAAAATAAATAAATAACACCAACAACATAGCAGGTACGGGATTCACAAATGCCACTCGGCAGATCGTTTATTTAATTACCAGGACTACTAGTCCTCCAACAAAAATAATGACCAAGAAAAATATAAATAAAATATCCCGTAAAATTAACTCTTTAACAATTCATAAACTTAATTATTCTGGCAGTATATTTTATCCCGGCATTCGTCTCGACTCTCACTCTCTCTCATACACGATCTATATTCAGACGGCTGCGGGAAACGACCAAAACACGGCCAGGCAAAGTAAACTTGACAGGTCGCCTTGCAATTCGGCTCGCGATACGGCCTACACCGAACTAATCCCACATACATCCAACAACTATAACTACGGGACGTCGGAAGGTCACGTACGCGAAGCCTTCAATGATTTGAATCTCCTAACTATCACATTGCAGGCAGCGAAATCGGGAAAGTATCGTGAACCAAAATAACGATAAATGAACCACGGTTATATCCAATAAAATAGGCAGACCTTCATTAAATAACCCACTTAAAAATAGCCGTGATATCAATCCCTAAATTATTCCAAATAAAGGGTCACAAAAATCAAAGCGAGATACGTCTCGAGCCGTACCAATCCCTCGTGATCAAGTTCCAAATACGGGACGATGACCGAGCACGCACTGCATAAGCTCACAAAATAAAATAAAGTAATGTCCAACATGAGAAAAATAAATAAAGTAATCCAAGTCAATATAAAATCGATTGTCCAGTAAAATCCGCGACGCGGTCTGTCCCGTTCAAATCCCTCATACATTCAAGCAAACACGGGATAACGGCCTAACGCACGCATGGCTTTACAGCACACGACTTTAGAACAGTAACAACAAAAATAACGAACGAACTATTTATCATAGCAAGATACGCTTCGAACCGTACTAATCCCTCGCGATCAAGTACAAACACGGGACGACGGCCGAGCACGCACTGCATGCAATCGCAGAAATAAAATAATGTCCAATATAATAAGAGAGATAAATAAAATAAAATAAGACGAATACAATAATATAAATCTATAAGTGTCAATTATTCCTGAAAGTCCGCGACACGGCCTATGACATTCAAATCCCTCAAATACAATCCGACCACGGGATGATGTACCAACACGCGCGCGGCCTTTCAGCAAAATGACTACAGAACAGTAACCAAAAAAAAAACAGCGAACGAGGTGACTTCTTCCCGGCTCCAACCGCCAAACGATCTCGATGTTACACTCTACTCGACGCAGTCTGTCCCGATACGAATAGTACTCTGTGCGTGGTCTATCAGAATCGCAGGTAGGACCAGGCTCTAATTTATCATTTATATATATCGGCAATAGAAATTACGAAAGACCGTAGAGAGTAAGACAGCTCACCGGGACGATGCTGCAGCGATGTACCTTGTAGATCCGGGAAAACTCAAAGTAGGGCCGCAAGATTCTCTCCTCGATTTACTCCTCGTCGTTTCGGAGGATATACCCTGGTACCCACGATAGGTGGTGACCGATTTTGACGAAATCAACGGTAGAGTGGGACGATATAATATTCGCTACTACGTCCTGTTCGCTCGACGGTAAACGGGAAAAAGCCCTGAGGTCCTGCCGCCATGCGTGCCCGTGAACTATGATCCCCTGCTAACGAGCCGAACTCGGTTAATTGGGGGAATCGGTGTCGCTCGATGACCGCGTCAGTGCCTCAGCTGGACGATGTATAAATTAGCGACAGACAATACCAACGGTTCGTAGTCCAGCAGATGACTCCCTGAGATATGTAAATTTCCGTGGGTCGACGGCGGCTGAGGATAGAAAGCCGCGTATCATTTAGTACGCCGCGCGGGACAACGATATATCCCGACAGGGAAAGATGTGAAATATCGGTCCAGATAAAAGGCCGAATCCCGAAGCCTTCAGTTGTTGGATGTGTTGCTCTCCTCTTCTTCGTACTCTATCTCCGTCCCTCGGTCGTATAAATCGCAATATATATAAAATAAAATAAATAAAAAAAAGTAATTAAATAAAGTACGCCAACTATCATCTACAGCCCTGCGAGACCGTGTTGGCAGCCGTCGTGCGAGGAGGACGCAGCGCTTTAATATTTTGCCACGTTACAGGGGACATAGTACTTATTTGGCAGTGTATCAAAAGTTACTTTATTAGCAGCAGTAAGAGTACAGTTATTGACAATTATATCATTTTTTTCATAATTCAGTTACAAAAACTGTGATTTTCTATTTCACGCTTTATAAAGTGCAATTACCATCGATGAATATAATGGATTGCATCAGTTCCTATTCACTTTGCGTGTACGATCTTCTCTATGTGCATAAGGATTTTATTTGAGGCATTGGTACAAAAAAACTACTCACTTTTATGAATTTTTTGTAAGTTAAAAAAAAATGTTTATTCTATGGAATTTATTTCATACCTTCTGTACTCCTCATAACAAAAATCCCCACTATTGCCATAGAGAATGTTCATATAGAACAGACAAGATGAAATATAATTTATTTAGTTCATGGTCAAAAACTGTAGTTAATTGATCGCTAATGAAATAGTTTTTCTCAACCCCCTTCAGATCTTTACGAATTCGCGCTTTTCTACTTATAACCATCTTTATAAATCTTTTAAAAACTGTAAACTGTTTAACCGATCGTCCTCGTCGTTATATTTTTATGTGGGTAAAAAGTTTCAGACTTACAGCCTTCAAATTACAGAATAGAGAATATTTGAAAACAAACCGAGAATATTTTTTTTTTACATTCTTAATCCAGGCATGTACCCATTGTATGAATTATAGCTCTGACCAAATGATTGGAACGGATGCATTTTTTCCGTGTTACTGCCGGGAATTTCAAAGCGTCGGCCACCAATGCAGCTTTGCGCTATATGCACTTTGCCTATTCTTTCTGGTTATAGATGCGGGACTATAAATGTAATTCTTTTTCGTCATATACGAGGTGTGTTAAATAAATAACGGGAATTTTCGTTTTTTGGAAAGACTTTTATTTATTCCTCTACAACAATGTTATTCCCTTCAAAATAGTCCCCGTTAGATATTATACGCTTATGTCAGCGCTTTTTCGAATCCTCGAAACACTTTTGGAATTCGTTCTTTGGGATAGCTTTTAGCTCTCTCAGTGATGCGTTTTTAATCTCATCTATGCTTGCAAAACGACGGTCCTTTGAGGTTCTTTTTATTTTCGGGAACAGAAAAAAGTCACACGGAGCCATGTCTGGCGAATATGGAGGCTGGGATATGATTGCAAGCAATGAAGTGTGAGCAGATGCATTATCGTGGTGCAAAAGCCATGAATTGTTTTGCCACAAATCCGGGCGCTTTTTTCGGATTGCTTCACGCAAACGGCGTATAAATTGTAAGTAGTATTCCTTATTGACCGTTTGACCTTGTGGTAAGAACTTATGATACACTATGCCGTTAAAATCGAAGAACACAGTGACCATCATTTTCAGATTCGGCCGCACTTGTCGAGCTTTTTTCGGTCTTGGCGATCCAGAATGCCTCCACGGGGACGATTGAGTCTTAGTTTCGAAGTCATATCCGTAAACCCATGTTTCATCACCTATTATGACACGTTTCAGTAGTTCTGCATCATTGTTGAATTCATTTAGCGACTCCTGAACAACTTCCATTCGCAGCTGTTTTTGTTCGAAATTCAACAATTTTGGAACAAATTTTGCTGCCATACGTTTGATGTCCAAAGCCTCCGAAAAAATGTCATGGCACGAGCCAATTGATATGCCAACATCATCAGCTACTTCTCTGATTGTGATTCCGCAATCATTCATAATAATTTCTTTCACTTTTTCCACGTTTTCATCGGTTTGTGATGTGCTGGGGCGTCCAGGGCGCTCGTTATCTTGCAAATGCTTATACCACTCGTAAACTCTTGTTTTACTCATAGCATACTCACCAAAAGTAAAAAAAAGTAAAAAAAAATATTTAACATTTCTAAAACTTTGTTGCACTTTATGTCATTTCTATAGCAAAATTTAATACAAATTCTCTGATCCATTTTCAAAATCGCCGATCCTACCAAAACACATGTGACCTTTTTGACGGCTGACAATAGACTAAATATCCAATATGGCAAACGCAGTACAGCATACTGTTCAGACAAGTTTATCAACACAACAACAAAAGAATCGCGTGAATCGGACTAATACAACACTTGAAATAATTAAACTCCCGTTATTTTTTTAACACACGTTGTATACGCTTTGACAGATTTTAATATTTAAAGGGGATTAACCGATAAACATTTATGTGATTTTCAGATATTTTACCCCTATGATTCTTCTTACTATCGCAAATTTATAATTATTGAACTAGAATACACAGTATTTAATAAAGCCTACAAAGCAGAACCTTGTAATTTGCTTCATCATTACTTTTCACTTTCAACAAAGCTTCATCTATGAAAAAGCCAAAATCGATCAACATACTTCCGCATTTAGGTGGCTTTGTAAAACTTGGAAAGAAATGGGTATGCAATTTGGAATGCTCTATTTTGCAGGTTTTTTTTAATCGTTCATAATGCAAATTGGTGAGTAGTATACACCTTTGCTCCATCCCACTCCTTCCCCCACCACGCGGCTACCCCCACCACCTTACTTTTCCACCGTCGCGCTACCCACTTTGCTTGACCAGTGTCGGTAACGTGGAGATGGTAAAGTGAGGTGGTGTGGGTACTGGTGAACAAGGAAGAGTAGAGACAAGAGCAGGATGGAGCAAAGGTGTACACATACTTGGAAAAATGAATTAAATTATGTACTCACCACCACAGCTGTTGTAGGCATCTACCCTCCTGCCAAAGCGATTTTAAACTCCTGTCTCTCGAATGTACTCTCTCACACACGCACACACACACATATACACACGCAGCGCCGTGTCTTTAATATATTACTATGCCCTCGTCAAAGCCCTCGTCCACGGCATCGATATCGCAGCCGATATCTATTTCATCACCGAGGGCCTCTATAATAACCGCTGCCACGTCCACGCGTTCCCTGTTCGTTAATCGAACCCGCGGAACGTTATCGTCGACAAGAGGTCGCATGATGACAGCGATCAAGACATCTCTACCGCACGCTTCTTCGACGAGATGCTCAATACCTGCAACATCCACGCGTTCGAGTCCGTATATTGAAAACTGCATGACAAGAGCCGGCAGCATACTTGCTAGAGGCTCCGGATGAAATAGGTGAGACCAGTCGATGTAAATGGTCTCGCCGAAATCGACTATCAACATCTCGCAGAACCCATCAAAGTCCGGGTAAATCACTTCGCCGCGAACAACTCTATTGAAACGAGGCACAATACAGGACATTCCGATATACAGTTCGCCAAGTTCAACGGGTCTTCCTCGACGTTCCACTAAATACACGCTATGCAGGAACTCTTCTAGCACGTCATATGAATCGCACATTTTCTGTGTACGCAGGAACACGCACATCACACTCTCGACAAACGTTACTCGGCACCAAAATGCGTCGCTCAAAATATCCTTGCCGTATCGCGGATACATATTGCTTTTTATTGTTTGCAAGTAGGATGCCAAATACAGACTAAATGCTCGAGATGCTGCTAGAGAGTATCACGGGAATAAAGATAGCAACCTCCTATGAATCATAACTAGGTATCCATCACTTTGAATGCAACGAAAGCGGTTTTCGAGCATGCGTAGCCCTGCGCTGTGCTCCTCGCGAAGCGCTTGCTCTGCAGTAAAAGATATAGAATATGATCCCTCACAGAGAGAGACTTCAATTATAATTCTCTAATTATCATGCTATAAAAATAAGAGACACAGTAAGATCAGGTATTTTTTAAATTAATCAATATTTTATGGAAAGCACTTTACACATTTACCGTCGTATGCAACAGCCCTGCAAACACGGTAATCCACGCTCGGAGATTCCTTCACCGTTAATTTTATTTTTATCGCTATACGAAATTAATTTGTATTATCACTCGTCATATTGCTTTTAAATTATTTTTCGCTGTGGGTGTTGTCATCACAGTGTACTTCTGAAAAAAGAATGAAACAAGTATTTAATTGAACGCACTGGTCAATAAAAACAACGTGTACAGAATAATCGATACTGTCTTACCTGATATGCCACGACTCATTGTACAAAGTTGGCAGCGTTGATGATCTTCTGCCACCGACGACAACTGTGGATGAGGATGGCGGGTGACACTTTTCTTTCCCGAAGTTAGATCTATCTGTACAGTGTATGTATCCTCCTCTCGCTTTCCATAACACGAATAACGAACCCTCGGTGTCGGTTCATATGCAGGGGCTGCTCGCTCTGCAAGACATTATTGTTTATAATAAAAAATAAACATTACATGATTTTAAATCACGATTTTTAAATTATTTTATATTTTTTACTTACCAAGCTCTGCTGCTTTGCTGCTAATCGACATTGGCACGTATTCCATGATCTGCTGTGTTCATGAAACAAAGACGTGTGCTCCGTCTTCTTTCTATCGTAGACCTTTGTTGATGCTTCGGTTTTAGGATTGTGATAACTCACATTTTCTCTCTCTCTCTCTCTCTCTCTCTCTCTCTCCATGACTGAACTCAGTGTATACTTTATAATATTTCGAGCGAAACATACACTATATACAATTATTTACAACTGTGTCTTTATCACAAATAGCTGCACATACGCAGAATTATTGCGTTCGCAACGCAACACCCGATGCATGATCAGCGATTTGACCACGAAACAGCACAATTATTTTGGACAACATAAATTTCCGCATCCTCCGGCGCTAGCAAGATCGTCATGTGCTCGAGCGCTTCTTCAAAGAATTCCTTGGAACCGATGATCTTATACGCTGCTGCACGAGGCGTTTCACCGACAAATATCTTTTCACGGGTATACGATACCACCTCGTTCATACACCGCTGAATCGTTTCACTTTTGCTCTCTAGAGTCTGCATATGAATATCAATTCTTCTACTTATTTCAACGAGCATATCAAATGTAGGCCGCTGAAGAACAATGTTTGGAGAGTATTTTCGGAAGCGTTTCCGTTTCGATTCTCCAGTTTCCTCTTGATTCTCGTATTCCTCATTAGCGCTACCGCTTATTTTACCAAATGATCTCTGTGCTGGTAGCACGAGAAAAGTGTGTAATGCGTTCTGTGTTCTATGCGGGTATTACACATTTTCTAGGCATCAGCCCCATGAGCTTCGAAATATTGTTGTACGCGAGAAAAATCACTTTTAAACACTCGCCACTCGTCCGCACTGAGTGTAATTCCGGTAAAAGTATTCGATAATATTTTCACCACTGGTGTAAGAGTACACGTAGAGTTCAACCCGAGCCCGGCGACGATTATTTTACCAAATGATTTATTTAAACCGTACATAACGGGGTTTGCTATATATGGCGATATCGCGTGAGACGTAGCACCGTTATTTGCCATTTTTATTGCTTTCGTGTAGACTGTAATTTTTCGAATGAATCGTCGGTGGTGTTCATATTCCGTTTTATACAGATTTACCCCATCATCTAGCTGCATCGCCTCTTCTTTTGATACTGCAAATCATACGACTGACAATTGCTCACCAATATCCTTTGATATTTGTCGCATTCTCCTCAACAGCCTAGTAACAGCAGCAACAAATATATCCCAAAACTCTTGCATACTCTCGCACACGTATGTGCACATGCACACCTCTACATACAGATAAGATGTGTCATGAAAACTAAATAATATTCGTCGACGAAATTTGATGATTTTCCTCATGACCGAGTGCCTTGAAATTAGATGAACACAATATCACATTAATCAGCGAAACTCGATAACTTAGTACATCACCATCGCTAAATATTTTCCTAGATCTTGCTTTTGTAAAGTGATAGTGTGCGGCTATCTTCTTGGTTAGTCGTATTCATTACATTGCTGCAGTATATGCAGAGAGAGAAAGAGAGAAAGAGCGTATTAAAGGAATATATATATAAAAGTAAGCCGCTTTGAAAAATCTCTAGTTAATTGTCTGATTTACTGTGGTTACTACTACTACTATTCTAACAGCACAATCATGGTCAGAGTGGTAAAGCGCTCATTGATAAGAAAATTGATAGAGTTTATATTGAAGCGTAGACCGTCGTTGCGTTCATGGTGGGCGGAGAAGAAATTTACAAATCACCCTATGGGAACTTCCGACCCAAGCGGTTGTTCGTAAAATTCGCGGTATGCTGTGCGAGTGTCATCAGCGCGATTTAGTTGACGCGCATAATACTGGATTGTTTGATAATCACATAATTATTGATTCGGTGGTGCGTGTTATTCGTCGACACGGTTGGCTGAATGAGCCTGCTCTGCAGCCCATACTCAATGAAAGACGTAAGTAATATGTAGCGTTAATTACTTTTATTTTATTTCCTTTATTTCATAAGATTTTTATATAGTTCGACGGTATGAAAACGAAGAAATAGGATCCGACACCTATGATTTCGATGAGGAGGGTAGAACCGATTCAGATGATCATAGCAGGGACAACGATGGTGATAGCCCCGCAGGGAATCGTTGGATAAATTTTACCCAGCCATTCTGCGGTTATAAACCAACCAACGATCTTTTCATGGCCGGCCCTGCGAGAGAATCAGATGGAGCCGTCGCAGGTCCATCACGACAATACAGTTCAAACGAGGAGGAGGAGGAGCCGCCGGTAGATTCAGGTAAGCTTTTAATAATACAATTACGCTGACAAAAATAACAAAATTACGGGGATAATAATAGTAAAATGAAAAAACAAAGTACGAGTCGGACCCAAACGTTTTTCGCTTTGCATGATTCACTGTGCCGAGACCGCCGACAATAGAGTTGGTTTACGAAATGCGTCGGCGGTTCCCGGGTGCAGTCGACGGATTCGAGGACTACAAGCAAATATAAGTTTGTCATTCTTACGTTGCACGATTTATATACATAGTATATAGCTAGCGACAAACAGAAAATTAATTAATAAATTTAATTAATAAATTAAATGAAATAAAAATTCTAATAAATGCTTTAATTATGCTTGCAGGTGGACAGACTGGCGATGGGAGGACTGCTGCACGGGGAGGTAATATTTTGCCTCCTGGTGAACGCTTCGGTATCGAGAATGAGCAGAGACGATATTTTCCACGCTTTAGGATGCAGGGTGGAGAGACAGAATTTTATTTTCGTCAACCACCGGACGGTATCGATTATCTGACATGGTTCGAGGGCGGTGTACGAGATGTTTCCACACGTCTTACGGAATCGTGCGAAGGACATGATTATGTGGGTATGACTCTGAGCGTACCGTCTTTCGCGCAAGGACCTGTATGGTTATCATTTTGACCAGCGCGTGACATCGTTCCTGACGATATATGGCGACTAATTAATAGTGTAGCTCAGAACGCGCGCGAATTTCGAATAGATGCTGGTACATCTAGAATGACGACATGTATAGTACGAAGCGTCGAAGGAGCCGGTGTGGGCACCAGGCTTACACACGAGTCTATAGCAAAAAATTCAATTTTACGCATAAGTAATAGCGATAATTTGTGTCTACAACGATCCCTTGTCACAGCCCGAGCGCATACCGAACGCGGTCAAATACGTACGGGCGAGCTACACAGACGATGGTGTCAAATTCGGAACGGGCTTCGAGGTGCGCAATATACAGCAGCAATAGAGCTCACGCGTAATGCAGGGGTAACGACACCGTCTAGAGCAGGGGTCTCCAAACTTTCCAGCCTTAGGGCCATACTGATTACTCCAGTAAGTTCCGAGGGCCAAAACCATATTATCATTGTTGCCGGTGGTAAAAAGTGAAATAGTCCAAAATCTGTCCGCGGGCCGAATGTGGCCCGCGGGCCGTAGTTTGGAGACCCCTGGTCTAGAGGGTGCTGTGCGCGCCAAATTCAGCTCTTTCAGGAGTACTTGGTTCACGAGGGTATAGCGATTGTGGTTTATGAATTTCCCACCTCCGGAAAACGGGTTCCGGCTCTGTACGATGGGCGAAAATCCGTACTCTCTGCAATATGTACAATTAATCACACACTCTTTATTCTCTATTACGAACGTTCTTATCATTGCATCTCATCAAGCAACCAATATTAACCCCTTGCACTACGCTGAAATTCGGAACAAGCCGTGCTTAACTTCACACGTTCTTGTTTAGCCCGAGAGAAACACCACGAGTACGGCTTGTGATATTCAAGTTTGGCCTAAAATTTTCATCACGAGTCAGACTCGTGAAAATAGTGCAAGGGGTTAAATCTCGCTGGTGCGCTAGGTAGTCGGGGGTTCTGCGCACAATGTAATTCCAAGTATATTCGAGTACTCGAGCATCGCTGTAGCTATCAATGTGCTCAATGTAAATCCACTTATTGCAACGGCATTAGAGACTCTAAGCCTGAGTATTGCACAGACTGTAATCGTTCGTTCTTTGGCGTTTTTTTCTTAGCTCATTGCAAGGGTGAGGGCTCCGCGCGTACTACGTCTCGTAAATATAGACGGTACAGTGTCTGTAAGGCATTGAAAGTCTGCAGAGGCTGCTCGCGTATGATTAAAACCACACATAGAAAGATACATGTATGTAGTATATCATTTTGTATTACATGCAGGCAAATTCGACCGACTACGCATCCGTGTTTTATCGCACCTCTTAAGAAACCAGAGGCGCAGAAGGAGAAGAAAAAAGACAAGCCTTTCACGAGATTTTTATTTTATGATTTTGAGACGCAGCAACACGAACAATTGCACGATGATAAATCGACACGAATTCACGAGACGAATTTATGTGTTACATAATGCGTATGTATGACATGTCTGGATATCACAGATATAGAGACCGATTGTGCTGACTGTGGTAAATGTGAATTCGTGTTTATCGAAAATCCTGTTGGGAATCTCGTGAAATTGGCATTATCGCAAAAATTTAAAAACACCATCTGTATTGCTCATAACGCGAGAAGTTTCGACGCGCAATTTATTTTACGGTATTTAATCGAAGTGCAAAAAACACAGTTGCGTTCTAATTATAAATGGTACGAAGATTGGCGATGTCGTTTTTCTCGATAGTCTAAACTATTTACTCATGGCTCTTATATAAGTTCGTTCGTTTCGTGAGGACCAAAATTTTACGCATACCTTATTCGTAAACCCGACGGTACGATTATTGAAAAATGTAAAGTAAAGGGTATCACACTAAACTTTGCGAATGGCCGTCACGTAAATTATATCGCATTACGATCTTTCGTGACAGGAGCAACGAGCGTACCTATTATTTTAAAATTCGACGCACGGAATTTCATTATGTAGTAACGCGTAATGAAACGAAATCATGCGAACCTGTTAACATGAAGCGAAAGCGGTACGGGATGTACTCTACTGTACGGTACGGCTATTGTGAAATACGCTAATTAGTATAATGCAAAAAAGTATATAGTTTTGCGGTTGAATTCGCGATATTTAAAAATAATCTTTTTGTCTGATTTCATGTATCATATTTACTGTGTACAATACATTTTTTTGTAATTGATTTATTATGTATAAAACCGTTGTCTGCTCGTTCTTTTTGTGCTGCTATTCGTAGCAGTAGCTGCGATCTCTCTACCGTTCCCTTTTTTTCTGACTTTCTCATCGTTGATTCCTTTTGTCCCGTCTTCCTTATCGAGTGTTTCCTTTTGTTCTGACTTTTTCGTGCTACCTCCGTCGACATAATATTGTTGTTTAGAATTACATAATTCGTAAAATTTGCACATAGAGATGTATGCATAGTGAAATGAAAATATTGCTTTATTTGAGAGAAACATAAAAACTATCGTTAATTAATTTACATACGGTGTAAACACCAGCTTATACCGCGGGCCCGCGTCTCATCAGCTAGTATGGGCACGCCGCGCCTTATCAGCTCATCAAGGCCGCGAAAATAGCTTATGCCGCGGGGTCGCCGCAGCCGTCGCGGTATAAGCTTATTTAAGAGTCAGCTGATCGATTTTGATATACACTCATCGATATGGATACACGTTGGAAACATCCATGGACAGCCGTGATAAGCGGTCCTACGGGTTGTGGTAAAACTTGTTTTGTCAAAAAATTCTTGCGCGAATTGACGGATGTCCCGTTCGAGCGTATACTTTTTTATTACTCAGAGTGGCAGTCCGGGTATTCAGAGTACGGTGATAAAATCGAATTTCGCGAGGGTTTACCGCAAGCAGCAGACTACTCGAATGATACAAGACCTAAACTTGTGGTCATTGACGATCTAATGCGCGAGGCATCCAGCAATACTGTGGTCGATCTTTTCACCAAGGGTAGCCATAATAAAAATCTTAGTGTCATTTTCATGACGCAAAATCTCTTCCATAAGGGGCACGGGCATAGCGATATCTCCTTAAACGCTAATTATATCGTTGTCTTCAAAAATCCGCGAGATCGCGCGCAAATTCAGCACCTAGCCCGTCAGGTATGTCTCAAGAATCCGCGATTTTTGCAGGAGGTATATTTGGATGCAACGGCTGCACGGCACGGCTATCTATTATTCGACTTGAAACAATCGACGCCTGTATATTTCCCGATGACCAATACCATTACGTTTACGTGCCTCAAAAAGCAATAAAGGATGCAACGCGCGATATACCAGTAATGCGCTTGTAATGGCGTTGCGCGGACCTCTCGATAAAAAGCAAATAATTATATTGCAAGCGCTGTGTTATCTGAAGCAAGAGCAACGACGTGAAATTGTGCGCAAAGCAGATGTAGCGCTCGTACGGTGTATATGCGAGTGTGCTCTAAACAGTTCACAGGGATACGTGAGTCTGAACAACGGGGAATCATCTTCGGAGGCACGCGACAATTCTTCGACGACTAGCCGGCAAAAGGGGAAATTGGAGCGGTAAGAGGAAGATCATCGTCGATCACTGTGTTGGATTTCTGAAGTTGCTTCTTGTGCCTGTCTTGGTGTACATGAGCAATGGAATATGCCAGAAATATGGTACTTATTTCTCATGATAACATACACTACTACTACTACTACTACTACTACTACTACTACTACTACTACTACTACTACTACTACTACTACTACTACTACTACTACTACTACTACTACTACTACTACTACTACTACTACTACTACTACTACTACTACTACTACTACTACTACTACTACTACTACTACTACTACTACTACTACTACTACTACTACTACTACTACTACTACTACTACTACTACTACTACTACTACTACTACTACTACTACTACTACTACTACTACTACTACTACTACTACTACTACTACTACTACTACTACTACTACTACTACTACTACTACTACTACTACTACTACTACTACTACTACTACTACTACTACTACTACTACTACTACTACTACTACTACTACTACTACTACTACTACTACTACTACTACTACTACTACTACTACTACTACTACTACTACTACTACTACTACTACTACTACTACTACTACTACTACTACTACTACTACTACTACTACTACTACTACTACTACTACTACTACTACTACTACTACTACTACTACTACTACTACTACTACTACTACTACTACTACTACTACTACTACTACTACTACTACTACTACTACTACTACTACTACTACTACTACTACTACTACTACTACTACTACTACTACTACTACTACTACTACTACTACTACTACTACTACTACTACTACTACTACTACTACTACTACTACTACTACTACTACTACTACTACTACTACTACTACTACTACTACTACTACTACTACTACTACTACTACTACTACTACTACTACTACTACTACTACTACTACTACTACTACTACTACTACTACTACTACTACTACTACTACTACTACTACTACTACTACTACTACTACTACTACTACTACTACTACTACTACTACTACTACTACTACTACTACTACTACTACTACTACTACTACTACTACTACTACTACTACTACTACTACTACTACTACTACTACTACTACTACTACTACTACTACTACTACTACTACTACTACTACTACTACTACTACTACTACTACTACTACTACTACTACTACTACTACTACTACTACTACTACTACTACTACTACTACTACTACTACTACTACTACTACTACTACTACTACTACTACTACTACTACTACTACTACTACTACTACTACTACTACTACTACTACTACTACTACTACTACTACTACTACTACTACTACTACTACTACTACTACTACTACTACTACTACTACTACTACTACTACTACTACTACTACTACTACTACTACTACTACTACTACTACTACTACTACTACTACTACTACTACTACTACTACTACTACTACTACTACTACTACTACTACTACTACTACTACTACTACTACTACTACTACTACTACTACTACTACTACTACTACTACTACTACTACTACTACTACTACTACTACTACTACTACTACTACTACTACTACTACTACTACTACTACTACTACTACTACTACTACTACTACTACTACTACTACTACTACTACTACTACTACTACTACTACTACTACTACTACTACTACTACTACTACTACTACTACTACTACTACTACTACTACTACTACTACTACTACTACTACTACTACTACTACTACTACTACTACTACTACTACTACTACTACTACTACTACTACTACTACTACTACTACTACTACTACTACTACTACTACTACTACTACTACTACTACTACTACTACTACTACTACTACTACTACTACTACTACTACTACTACTACTACTACTACTACTACTACTACTACTACTACTACTACTACTACTACTACTACTACTACTACTACTACTACTACTACTACTACTACTACTACTACTACTACTACTACTACTACTACTACTACTACTACTACTACTACTACTACTACTACTACTACTACTACTACTACTACTACTACTACTACTACTACTACTACTACTACTACTACTACTACTACTACTACTACTACTACTACTACTACTACTACTACTACTACTACTACTACTACTACTACTACTACTACTACTACTACTACTACTACTACTACTACTACTACTACTACTACTACTACTACTACTACTACTACTACTACTACTACTACTACTACTACTACTACAAGGCTGGGGCAAACAAGGAAGCAGGAGCTAAATCAGCGCAAAACGGTGCCCGCGCATGGCTCCACAATGAAGGCACTCAAGAGACATCGGAGAGTCAAAGGAAGAGAAAGAGGAAAGGAAATCACACCCCCAGCCCGGAGATGGCCGAGGGTACCAAACCGACTAGAAAGAAACCGAAAGAACATAACGAAGAATGGCAAACGGTAAAAAGTCGGGGCACGAAAATCCGGATGAACCTCGGCAGAGAAAGACCACCGCAAAAGCCCGGGGAAAGACGTGGTACGAAGAGGGGCAACGGCCCCAGGGACAAGAGGGCGCGGTCCGAAGCAATTCTCATAAAGCCTGCTAAAGGGTCAAGCTACGCAGCGATACTGAGGGGCATCCGGAAAAAAGTGAAACCGGAAGACATGGAAGTTAAGGTCAAGAGCATCAGAGAGACCGAAAATGGCGATGTTCTGGTTGAACTAGGTGCAACGAGCGACAACAAGGATAGATTCCAAAAGGCCTTGCAGATGGCCGTCGGAAATACAGGCGTGGTGAAACAACTGGTCCCTAGGGCCCAAGTCGAGATCCGCGATCTGGACGTCATCACTGAGAGCGATGAGGTCAAAGAGGCGGTTAAAGAGTTTCTCGGCAAAGAAAGCACGGGCGACGTAAAAGTGAACCTGACGAAGACCAGCTACCGTGGAAACATAATAGCATATGTCGAACTCAATGCACTGGCGGCAGCGAAACTCGAAAGCGCTTCGAGAATAAAAATTGGCTGGGTAAACTGTAGGGTGCGGCTCAAAGCCAGAGCAACACGATGTTTTAGGTGTAACGGCTTTGGTCACATAGCAGCCGGATGTAACGCGGAGGTGGACCGATCTAAGCTGTGTTGGAAGTGCGGTGGGGAAGATCACAAAGCGGTGAGCTGCGAAAACGAACCAAGATGTTATCTCTGTGCAGAGAAAGAAGGGAGCCGCAGCGACCATGTCCCTGGCTCGGGTAAATGCGCAGCTTATCGGGAAGCTGAACGAAAAGCGAAACAGAAATCGGGATGGCAGTAATGCTGCAAGGCAACTTGAGCCGGTGCAAGCTGGCACAGGACCTAATGTTCCAGCTTGCGCACGAAAAGGAAGCGACACTGTTCTTCATTTGTGAACAGTACCAAAACCTAGAAAGCCGTGGATGGTACACTGACACGACGGGTTATGCGGCCCTATGGGTTAAAGACATGGACAACCTGCCGGTTAAAGCCCATGGCAATGGAGATGGCTATGTCTGGATGACAAGCGGAGACATTACCTATGTGAGTTGCTATCTCTCACCAAGTGGAGGGATAGACTCATTTCGCGGAAAGTTGGCACAAATTGAGGATGTCTGCCGAAGTCTTCATGGAGAAGTCCTTCTGGCCGGCGACTTCAACGCATGGTCACAGGAATGGGGCATGACAAGATCAAATAGACGGGGAAATGATGTAGCAGAAATGGCAGGAAGACTCGACTTGACCATACTGAATGCAGGGACCTCACCAACCTTCAGAAAAAGTGGATGCCAGGGGACGATAATAGACCTTACGCTTGCAACGCCGGGCGTAGCGGCAATTTCGGTTGGCTGGCGTGTGCTGGAAGATTTTACGGCCAGCGATCATCAATATGTACATTTCCGACTTGAACAGACAGACGCGCAACTGGCGCAGGGATCAAATCGGATACACCGGATAAGTTGGAACGTTGCTAAACTTGACACCGAAATACTGCTCAGGGAACTGTCCAAAGGGGGCAGCCTCCTCGCAGAAGCTGCGAACAACGCGGCGACGGAGGAACAAGCTGAAAAACTAGTGGAAACGACGATGAGGTTGATCACCAAAGGTTGCAAGGTGTCTATGCCAAGACGATCCCAAAAACCAAGGAGACAACCAGCATACTGGTGGACGGGTGAAATTGCTGAACTCAGGAGGAATTGTCTACGACTAAGGCGCAAGGCTCAAAGAACCCGCAGGAGACTAGATGGGTGGCAGGAAAATATAGCATATAAAAGGGCAAAAAAGCTGCTAACGAGGGCAGTTAAGGACAGCAAAGCTCGGTGCTGGAGAGCTCTGTGCGATGAAATAAACACAGAGACATGGGGACGAGGCTATCAAATCGTTACGAGGAAACTGAAAAAATTGGCACCGGAAGGTCCCAAAGACCCCCAAACAATGGCGGAAATAGTAAGTGCATTGTTTCCCGAACACCCTGAAAGAAGGCACTTACCAGAACGATCAGCTGAAGCACTCCGACTTTTTACAGTGGAGGAGCTTCACACAGCAGTTGCAACGCTAAATAATAAGAAGGCGCCAGGACCAGATGGTATACCAAATGAAGTACTGAAATTTATTGCGAAGGAACATCCCTATTTGCTCCTTAACATGTACAATGCGTGCCTGAGAGCAAGATCTTTTAGTGGGAGATGGAAGGTACAGCGACTAGTGCTGATTGACAAGGGAAAGGGACCACCGGTCACCCCGTCGTCCTTTCGCCCCCTGTGTATGCTGGACACCTCAGAAAAAGTTTTGGAGAAGCTTATTCGAGGACGGCTCCGGGAGGCTATTGTTGAAGCGGGCGGACTGGCTGACAACGAGATAGTGAAGGAAGCAAAGAGAGCTTGGTCAGGGAACTGTAGGTCAAGGAGCGTGTGCGTATTGGTTACGTTTGACGTCAAAAATGCGTTTAATACAGTAAGATGGGCCGATATCATCGAGGCTTTGAAAGAACGGTTCAGGGTCCCGGCATATTTGATATCCATCATTGAGGATTACCTAAGAAACAGGCACCTCCAGTATGACACAACGGTAGGCCCCCGTAGAAAAGAGGTCTCAGCAGGGGTAGCACAAGGATCAGCCTTAGGGCCAGACCTGTGGAATGCGGTGTACGACGGAATTCTCACGATGCACAGTGGACGCAGAGCCCGAAATCGTGGCAGTAAATACAAATAACCTCCGATCGGAATGAAAATTGGTATGCAGGGGTTTTTAAGGTCGCTGATTACGAATCTGAAAGCTAAATTATTGTAAACAAAATGGCCGATCCAATATGGCGGACATGGATGTTAAAAAGGTGTCCGATCTTGACAAAAATTGGTATATGCGGGTTTTTAGGGTCGCTTATTACGAATCCGAAAGCCAAATTATTGTAAACAAAATGGCCGATCCAATATGGCGGACATGAATGTTAAAAAGGTGTCCGATCTTGACAAAAACTGCTATATGTGGGTTTTGAGGGTCGCTCATTACGAATCCGAAAGCCAAATTATTGTAAACAAAATGGCTGATCCAATATGGCGGACAAGTATGTTAAAAAAAATTAAAAATTTTCAAAAAAACTCCCTTGCCGTACCACTCAAAAAAGGATGAAATAATTTACTTATTTAGTATGACGTTTTCGTATACAATGATATATAACTTGCATTAGTTATTTGAATTTTAATTATTAAAATTGAATTGAACAAAATTGATATACGCGGGTTGTGAAAGTGACTGATTGCGAATCAGAAAGCCAAACAATAACGTAGCGAAATTATCGTTCAAATTATCCTTTATAATAAGATATAATTCTTTCCTCGTCAAATGTACTCCTTCGTAATGGGACCCTGTAATAAAGACATAAAATTGTATAGAATTTGTGTTGAAGGATCAGATCAAAATTTTAATGAATTTTAATTATTGTAACAAATAAGTAGCCGCAATAATTATTCGTATTTTTTTTTGAAAAGTACATAAAAAACAACAGTTATGAAAAAAAAATTGAATTTAGACTATTATGAAAGAAGTTATGAGCAAAAAAACATAAACAAATATTTTTTGAACGGGTGACCAAAAACATCTCAAAATGTACCAGAAGCCGATTTTTGATGAGTACATGAAAATATGACAAAATCAAGGGAAAAAAATTGAACTGTCCGATTTGGCGTGGAATGCCCCATATATACCTATATATATAATAAAAATGTATCAAATATAAATAAAATGTGACGATTCAAATTAATTACTTTAGTATATACTTACATATATATGTATTGTTGTATGTCTACAAAAATAGATATATAAATGATTTACTTGAATTTGTATTTTGTATCAGGAGTACAAATTGAAAATGCGGGATTTTTTTCTATTTTTGAACGTTTATTCTGAAAAAATGGTAACAAATGAATTATTCAAAGTATTGTCCATCGCTAGCCACAACTTTTTCCCATCTTTCTGGCAATTTACGGATACCGTCGCGAAAAAATTCGGCCGGCTTGGCTGCTATCCAGTCATCGACCCATTTTTGGGCTTCTTCGTAAGAATGGAAGCGCTGGTCAGCTAGGCCATGTGTCATCGATCGGAAAAGGTGGTAATCGGAAGGAGCAATATCTGGGCTATACGGCGGGTGGGGTAAGACTTCCCATTTCAGCGTTTGTAGGTATGTTTTGACCGGCGCTGCAACATGTGGCCGAGCGTTGTCATGTTGCAAAATTACTTTGTCGTGTCTTTGCTCGTATTGTGGCCGTTTTTCTTTGAGTGCGCGGCTCAAACGCATCAATTGAGTTCGGTATAGTGCTCCTGTGATGGTTTCGTTCGATTCGTTCGATTTCAATAGCTCATAATACACCACACCCAGCTGGTCCCACCAAATACAGAGCATGAGCTTGGCGCCGTGAATATTTGGTTTGGCCGTCGATGATGATGCATGGCCGGGGTAACCATATGATTTTTTGCGCTTCGGGTTATCGTAATGGATCCACTTTTCATCACCAGTGACAATGCGATGCAAAAAACCCTTCCGTTTTTGCCGTTCGAGCAGCAGTTCGCATGCAAAAAAACGGCGCTCGACGTCTCTCGGCTTCAGCTCATACGGCACCCAATGTCCTTGCTTTTGGATCATTCCGAGGGCTTTTATACGATGGGAAATGGCTTGTTGTGTCACTCCCAATGAATCTGCGAGCTCTTGTTGAGTTTGACACGAGTCTTCATTGAGTATTGCCTCCAATTCAGCATTCTCAAACTTTTTCACTTGGCCCGGCCGCTCTTTGTCCTCAACGTCAAAATCACCACTTCTAAACCGCACAAACCATCTCTCGCACGTTGAAACCGATGGAACATGACTCGGATAAGCCTCGGAGACCAATCGATGTGCTTTCAGCAGCACTTTTCTTCAAATTAAAGAAGTAAATTAAAACTTCCCGCAAATGCTGTTTTGTTGGCACGAAACTCGACATATTGAGAGCTCAAAAAAACTATGAATTTGACACTGCGACAAATTGACACATACTGAAAATTAAAGCTATAAGACGTAGCTTTGACATGAACATAGTCACAGTACTGCCTGATGCGTATAGCGTTAGTAACGCCATCTGTTATCAAACCCGCATTTTCAATTTGTACCCCTGATAATTTACTGCAGTAAATTAATTGTTATATAATGTACGCATAATTTTTTTACCGACGAGCGGTCTCTGAACTAATCAGAGATATTATCTTGCTTCGAGTAAGAGGAAGTTTGTTGGTCGGTAAGTTTGTTGGACCTGAAAGTTCGAAATATTCTTTTAACCTATAGTGTAAATATTTTTATAACGTAGTGATGTTTTTCTATTAACGAACAGTCTTTGATAAAACCAGAAATTTTCACTCGCGTAGACTCGCTTTCCTTCAAAGGAAGTTCGTCGGTCGAAACAGCCAATTTTTTCTTGGTGCATGCTCAAGTGTAAATTATGCATTACTCGTGCTGTTACATTTTATATCGTTAAGGAACGAGTCTCAGCATTATAAATGATTACTCTGTCTCATATATAAATACATAGATCTCATAATTAACGGTTTCCTAACGGACTACTCGGTATCTTCCCTTTTCATATCGTAGATTTTAAAAATCTGTATAGTATATTTCATTCTTTTTAATAATTGAACTTCTATAACGTCAAATGCATCTTGTGTAAACTAATTCGCAGTGTAATAGAGCAAAGAATCAGACTTCAAACAACTCTTCAAGTCCTTTTCGTTCCTCTTCATCATAAGCTAAGTATAAAATAGACTTCGGAGACCCATATCAGTATTGCCGTGAATCTTTAAGGACCGATGCAAGTGAGTGTACAAACTGCGTAAGAATTTTCGGAGATTGCTGTAATTGTTGTCACAATGTGCAAGCTGTAAAAGTTTTGGAAGACTGCCGCAAGTGTTGTCGCAGTGTGCAAACTCCGATGATGTCTGAGGTTAACCGATTCACTACACTGCACCACGATTTTGTATAGAAGACCGTCCTCTGCACAGTGAGTGCCATAAAATGCTTATGTTAGGGTAGTTAACAAATACACGAACAGACTGAGTAATAAATCAGAAACACTGAGGAATAAATTACAGTAATAATTATGAGGATTCCCATTTCGGCATTTCGAGCGAGAAATTAAATATTTGTTATAACAGCTAAGCATGAATTTACACTCTGCAGTGCGTAAATAGCGTTGTGTGTGTGTGTGTGTGTGTGTGTGTGTGTGTGTGTGTGTGTGTGTGTGTGTGCGTGCGTGCGTGCGTGCCTGCGTGCGTGCGTGCGTGCGTGCGTGCGTGCGTGCGTGCGTGTGCGTGCGTGTGCGTGCATGCGCCTCGGCAGAATGTAATTTATTTGGTGCCGCTCATGGAACAGGCCCATGTGATGGTTCTGTTATGCCGGTACCGCGTAATTGGATAACTCGGTAATCGGTATAATATTAAAAAGTTATTATTTTGGGATCGTTTGCCGATTAGAAGATGTATCTCGAGTAATTCGTGTAAACGTGAATTTATATTGCAATAAATTGTGGTTTCGAGCCCTTACGAGGAACCAACCTCAAGCATTTGAATCTACTAATAGAATTTAATATTTCGGGCGAGTCTGACCCGCGATCGACCGTTCGGGTTGATGTTAAACTTTAGACTGATTTAGGCAAAGCAGTTATTCACTCCTTTGACCTAAATCGAATGTCGCAATGAATTTCACAATAAACATCGCTTGCAAATTCCAGCCAGTCGTAGCTCGAGCTCGTAGCAGTCATTGCTCGCAGCTCGTTGCTTGCGTTTGCACATTTTTTCTACTTCGGTGAGTGGCCTCACCCGAAGAAGGAACAATGGCGAAATAATGTACAATTAATTAATTCGCGGCACAACAGTTCAGTGGTGATTTAAGAAGACTCGCCGTACGAGCTCGTCTTCAGGCTAAGGCGGCTGAGCATCAAATTCGTATACTTTTGACTGCTCAAGTGGGCTAAGGACAACTTAATAAATATTTTCACTGCCTTCAGCTTAAAGGGATTCTATGATACGGCTTCAGTTTCACCAACTGGTTTCAAATAGCTGAAACAGTTCCCGATACATTAAAAATATATTCAGTTATGCCTAAACATGGACACAAACTTCTCTTAAGATGGTTCTTTTATTTACATTATATTGAAATACGATCAAAGAAAATATTAAGGTTTCTACAGCGCATTTGCAAAGTTTAGGATTTTTAAATCACTCGGTTCCAGAGATACATTTCTGTAAACTTTGACAATTTTAAATAGTGGGCATAGGTTTCAAACTGACAAACAAGGTTAGAGCGCTAACTGTGCCCGAATGTCAATGCTTCAAAACGAGATCCACCAATCAAAAATTGACGTTTCGATGCACTAAATATTTCAGAAGTTATTGTTGTAACCCCGAATTCACTAACCGTAGCCTGTAATAGCGAAGCGCAACTTTCAATGAAATATCCTGACGAGGCGGAAGTGATGGCCGCACGTGAGGGCATCTAATTCAGACGCCTATCAAACTGTATTCCCTATCCTTCAAGACAAACTGTCAGCGACTAAAACGACGTCCGATAGCGTCAGGGTAGTTGTCACTGTGGGGATCGCACATGTGAAGGATCGCAGCAATATACGTTATACTGATTTTCATTAAACAATCAAAAGATTATCTTTATTTTTAATAGCAAAATTATACACGATAAAATGGCGACGTGTGGCTCAACACGGTTGGTTATTTGCCCGAAACTCGTACTGAGTGCGCCTTTATCTCATCACGCGATGTGCCCTGCCGTGTATACATACTACCCCCCGCCAAGTTAAGTCGCGAATTTTACTACTTTTTGGATCTTCCGTAAGTTTTAGACGTAGTGTCGGGGCAAGGAGTCAGCGTAGGTGGAGCTAGAGGTATCATCATCTCGTGCGAGGTCATAGATGCACGTACTGGAGAGACTGGCGGTGGTGTCAAATAACTGTCGTCTCGCGAGTCTTGTCATTTGTCTGCAAGTTGTTCTTGAGTTTGACACGCAGATTTATCCAATACTGTTCGTAATTGTTGGTCTTCAAACTTTTTTGGTTGACCTGAACGTTATTTGTCTTTTACATCGAAATCGTCACTTTAAAAGCGTTCAAACCAGCGTTCACAAATATTTTGAGATGGAGCATGTTCACCACAAGCTTCCCGAAGTGTACGATAACTTTCAACAGCACTTTTCTTCAAAATAAAGTAACGAACTAAAACTTCTCGCAAATGCTATTTTCTTGGCACAAAATCGGACATTGATAACGTAAAAATATATATGTTATTAACACCTTCAGAAAATTTCACATACCAGGTGTATGCATAAGTTTTTTCCGGTTTAACTAAGAGATGGCGCCAGCAAAAAGTACGCAGCGTATTAATTTGACACATACGTCATTTTGTTCGTCTGACATTAACCTACAAACACACACAAGTTGAGTCCGCCAAAAACTAGCGTCTTTGTTTTATCGTTCAGTGATCATGTCGAGTTTTGTGCCTGAAAAAGAACATTTGCGGCACGCATTGCTTTTCTTATTTAATCAAAAGAAAAAGGCTACTTAAAGTCAACGTTTGCTGGTAGAAACATATGGTGAACACGCTCCATCGATTAGAACATGTGAGACATGGTTTCGACAATTTAAAAGTGGTGATTTCAATGTGAAAGATAGTGAGCGCTCTGGTAGACCACAAAAATGCGAAGACGAGCAATTGCAGGAGTTATTGGATGATGACCCAACTCAAACTCAACGGCAATTAGCAGAAGCATTACATGTGTCACAAGAAACAATCAGCAGACGTTTACGAGTAATGGGGAATATCAATAAACTCGGTAAATGGGTCCCACACGATTTAAATGAACGTCAAATAGAAAATCGCAAAGTCACTTGTGAAGTGCTGCTTCAACGCCACGAAAGGAAATCATTTTTGCATCGAATTGTGACGGGTGACGAAAAATGGATTTATTTTGAAAACCCGAAGCGGAAAAAATCGTGGCTTTCACCTGGCGAAGCCGGTCCTTCAACACCAAGGCCAAATCGCTTCGGCAAGAAGACCATGCTCTGTGTCTGGTGGGACCAGAGCGGTATTGTGTATTATGAACTCTTGAAGCCCGGCGAAACCGTTAATACACAACGCTATCGCCAACAAATTATTAATTTAAACCACGCATTAATCGAAAGACGACCGGAATGGGCCAGAAGACATGGCAAAGTGATTTTGTTACACGACAATGCGCCGTCTCACACAGCAAAAGCAGTGAAAGACACCTTGAAATCGCTTGGATGGGACATCCTTCCGCACCCGCCGTATTCGCCAGACCTGGCGCCATCTGACTATCACCTCTTCGCATCAATGGGGCACGCGCTCCCAGAGCAGCACTTCAGCAATTTCGAGGAAGTTGGAAAACGGCTCGACGAATGGTTTGCCGCAAAAGACAAGCAGTTTTTCTGGCATGGTATTCATAAGTTACCTGAAAGATGGGCGAAATGTGTAGAAGCCGATGGCCAATATTTTAAATAAAACAAAAATTAATTTCCCTTGAAAATTACGTGTTTTTTTTTACCAAAAAACCGGAAAAAACTTATGCATACACCTGGTATGTAGTTTTGAAGCTTGTTGTCAATACAACAAAATAGCATACATACGAGTATCAACATACATGTAACTCCATCTATTGAAAAGAATACCCATTATTAACCGGTACATCTAGTATATACCGTATCTTCTTCACGTTACACACTTAGCAAGATCAGTGCGACGCACGAGGGGATCCGAAAATTATTCGCCATTAGTTTTAGAGGGCGGATTATTGCTGCCCTACCCCCTCTCATTGGAGATCAAACTCCTCTACTTTAGTCTCTATGATGTATACATTGTATGAAAGCCACTATTGTAGTGCATTCGTACCGCTTTAATTGTTATGCTAGTAACACGTAAATAGAATATTACGGTCAACGGTATTATATTTAAAAAGTTATTATTTGGGTTCGTTCGCTGATAAGGAGATGGATCTCGCGTAAATAGAATAAACACGTGACTTTACGATCAAAGAGTGGTTTGGACGTTTATTATAAATAACAGCAACTTCCTGTTATTTATCACAAGTAATAAATATGAATTAAAGTACAATTTATACGTTTGCTGTGTTCTCGAGTTACCGATGAGAAACTAACCTATTATGTTGGAATCTACCTTTAGACTTTAATATTTTGGGCGAGTCCAACCCTGGATCAACCATTCAGGTTGATGTGAAAATTTAGACTGATTTCGGTAAAGTCGTTACTAACTACCTTCGCTGAAATTGATGAACTGCGCTAAGCGCGGTCATTGATCGCGACTCGCTTCGTATATAAGCACATTCTTTTAACTTCGCCAGTGAGCGGCCTCGGGACCGAGCAAAGGAGGATTAATGTCGGAATAAATTGATGGAATTTTGTCGAATATTCTGCGGCATAACACCACTCTCCCTTAAGAGGAAAAATTTTACCCAAAAATGTTTTCATACGTTGGTTTCTCGTGTGTACAACTTTCTTCACATAGGATTAATATACATATTTTTACATTATACTTTATTATTTTTCCATGTACACAAGTCTATTTTGATTGTGCTCCGGAGATTTTCTTAGTGTTGTTCCAGGTGTGCAAATCTTACTCTGTTGAGCAGGCACGTTGTACATGCCCTTGCCAGCTCGAATTGCAGTTGCTCTGCCGGCTGCTGTCGTCCAAGTGGCTCGAAGTTTATGTTTAGCTCAGCGGCTGCTGAGGTCGTTGCTCCGATCGTCCTTGCTGGTGTCTGGTTTCACCGATACCTGTAACATTTAAACATAGCAAAATCGACTAAGGCTATCGGTGCTATAGCACCCAGTGAGTAGAAACTCTTTATCTGGTCTCCTCGAGCTCCGAGCTTTCCAATCTCATCTGGATATCGCAGCACGCTTAATAGCTGAATTTTCTTTATTTTCGGCGATGGGGATGCTTGGGCCTCTGTTTCGGTTAGTTTAAATTCGAATGGAGGGAGATAATTTTTCCGGACGTTCTATGATGTTCGCCCGATGATCTTGACATTGAAATCTCGGGCGATTACTAAACATACGCCTGCCAAAGCCAGTATTTTCGTATTATTTAATATCTCGTGCTGTGTGGAGTTTTTGCGACAGTTGACTCCGATGGGTTCTGGGGTTGGCGCGACGTTTATCCATCGCCCTGGTTGCTACATCGGAACGATGAGGGTGTGAGCTAAATGGATAACTCGTTTCGCGTATCGTTCACCGTTATCCATGTCGATTTTCGTGTATATCTGAACTTCGCAGATGGCGCCGTTCGTAAGTGAGTTCGAAGGATGTGTAGACGTGCAGATATACAGGGTAGTCGATTTATCTGAAGACGTTGAAATATTTGGAAAACTACGCATCGAATCAAAAAAAGTTCTCAATAAAATTTGTTTGCCTGGAAGGGGGTCATGCAATGATACTAAAGTCGACCCCGCACCCCTACCCCCTGGGGTGGGGGTGGGGGCAACTTTAAAATCGTAAATGGGAACCCCTTTTTTTTATTGCAGATTCGGATTTCCCATAAAAAAATAAGTAACTTTTATCTGAAACATTTTTTTTCGATTCGTGATAGATGGCGCTGTAATCGCAAGGGATTAGATTTTTGCGAATATCTCGAGAAATTACACATCGGTTCGTATTTGAGAATCCGTCCGATGATGGTATTTGACAGATCTGAAATATATTGAAACTAATGAAGCTTCACTCGATGACAAGGTGAGAATAAACCAGACACATAGATGTTAAATTAGAGAACGTGGTTTATTACACCTTCCGCATAACTACAATAAATCATATAATTTTGAATAAAACACTAAAGTGAGAATAGATAAATGAAAGACCAAATTTAGAAAAAATACAAAATAATATAAATAAATGCACCAAAAAACTGAGAATAAATAATTGAATTTAAATAAATAAGCTGAATTTGATTGTCTGAGCTGAGAGCCAGTACACAATTATATTAATTGTGTGCTCTGAGTACTGAGAACGTTGTACGCACCGCAGCCAGTGCTGCGGAGCATGCAACGCAGTGAGAGGTATGAGTGCGTAAGGTGGTAGTATAATTCACAGCAAGCTCTCTGCAGCTTAATGCAGAGAGGTTGCCGTGAACAAATGAGAGCACTTGCAATAAAAATTGCTTGAGTACTCTATACGTATGAGACCAGCTACGCAGGCAGCACTGCGTAGCACAACACAACACATTTTGAGGATGCACAAAATGAGCAGTGTATAGCCGCTGTACTCTTCCAGCAGATATTCTGGGGAAAAGTACAGTGAATATAGTACACCTGTATAATTATATTAATTATACCGGCAAATGATGGTGAGAAAAACGTGGCTTGACATGTGCTGCAATGCCGCCAAAAAATGAGGCCAAAAATGTTGATGTACCGATGAGCATGCAACTCCTCGTTACCATTGAATTTGCGGTAAATTATAGCAACGTACTCGTACCTGATTTTGAGTCCTGTTGAGAGTGATGAGAGCGTCCTGAGCGAAAAGCCAACGAGAAAAGTCCAAGAAAGTGGTGCGCTGTTCCTCGATGTCGTAGCAAAAGTGACTGAATTTTCAATATGGCTGCGGAATATGAAATTAACGTTGAGCGCTGAAGTCAGTTGAGCGAGATAGCCGGTGAGCGAAACCGAAGTCAAGCGAGAGAGACATCCTCTCGCTCGACGCGGCGTGCCAACGAGGCACATCCTCGGCTTCGCGAAGCCCTGCCTCGGCTATCTTCGGCTCAACCGAACGACGTGTGCTTGAGCACAGCAACAGGTCGACGCACGGCGAATATCGATCGCCGTGCGCCAGCTGATTATCCAACAGATCGAAAAAAGAAAAAACACATGTTTAATTTTTCAAAAAGCTATTCAGCGATACGAAACTCTATCCACGCTCCCCCTCGGCAGGGTGGATATATCGGCCTGCTGTGCTGACTGCGTCGGCCTGCTTCTGCTCTGCGATAACCTCTTCCGGCAGTCCTTCCACACATGCCCCTTTTTCTAGCAGAAATTACAAATTATAGCCACCTTGTTTATGGCCCTCGATTGGCTTGGCATCGGGAGACTCGGTCGACCTGATTTTTGAGTGCAGTCCCATGCCATATGCCCTGCCTTTCCGCAGAAGTAATTCTTGTCCGCCTGCGCTGGTGCACCCTGTGACCTCCAACTGCGGCTCTGCCCACCTGCCGTACCTACTTTTGGTTACACAATATTCGTTATCTCGATGGCCCACGTTACGGACTCATGGAGAGTGGTGTAATTGCGTGACCTCACCAGGATTGTGATCTGCCTGTGCAGTCTAATTTCAAGGTTGGTCTGGACACTCTTCCGCGTTATCCTCTCGATAGCTCGCATCTCCACTTCCGGTGTGACATCTTCGCTGAGATTCTATATGATATCGACTGTGATTCCTTCCGCTCTTGTAACGTATACCGTGATATCCCCTTGACCTTGTCGAAAGGATTTAAACTCGACCTGTAGTGCAGTCAGTGACTCGCTTTCCGTACAGGACCTCCATCTCGGCCTTGATTTGAGCCACCGAGAGAATGGTCTTATGCTTTATTTCTCGTGCTGCTCTGCCCTCGAGCTTGCTGCTGAGCACCAACTCCAGCAGTATCTCATGATCCCCATGTGCGGCTCTCTTGAAGGCGGTCTCGCACGATCGTATGAAGGTGTCAACCTCGTCAGCGTCGCTTCTATCGAAGTGCATAATATTTTTCAATGCCAACTCGCGGTCCAACGTTCGTCCATGCGGATTCTGCGACTACGTCTTTTCCCCTCGAGGCATGCGATTTACCGGAGGGTAGTCCCGCTCCTTAATCCGGGTTTGCCTGTGTTGCGGTGGTGGCGGAAGGTCGTCTAACCCCGCCCTACCTAGTCGCTCCTGCAATTCCGCGTTAAGCCCCCTGAGGGACCGGATGAGTTCGTACTTATCCGCCGCCACCTCATTCAGCGTATCGGACAGATTCCGTCTTGCCGACGGCACGTCGTCGCCCTGAAGCCTAAGCTCCAACTCGTGCTCACGCTGGCCCTGTTCATGTTCGCGCTGACTACGCGGTGACTCCTGTCAACGGCCTCGTACCGTTCCCGTACCCGATTTGGTCGTGGCCGCGTTGTCGTACCTGTGGCCGTCGGGTATCCTACGCGGTCTACTGTTCGCAGGTGCTCAGTTTCCTGCTCGGTCATAGCCTCTGTGATGTTGACCGGAGTTTGCTCTCCGGTGGCCATTTCGCTCAATCGTCACTAACGGTACCGTTGTGGTCCGAATATCGTTCTCCTAACCGGATTTACCCCGAACTGTGTGGTCAGTCGGCCGACGAGGACTTCTTGTTTGTCGGCGAGGTGTGTGCGAACGCTCTGCGCGTCCTAAACGCGTCCCCCCCCCCATCACAGCTGCTAAGCCGGCCACAGCGTCCTCACCCTCGCCAGGTAACGTGAAATCTGGCAAGTTTCCTCTACGTTTTGGTCTCGCGTTACTATTTCCCGGCATGTGGCGACTTACGCCGGTGGCTCTACTTTGAAAATATTCCCCTTTTTTCCTTAGTCAAATATTTTTCTCTTTAAATGGAATTTTTTCCCAATCGAGCATGACCTAACTTGCTTTAGTTTTTACTGGGCTGTATGTATTTGTATGAATGTATCTGCCACTTATAGTATGATGGTCCTGCAGACGATCCTTTCCATGGCGTCGTTCCTTGGGCGCTGTTGACCTGTCGTCGTGTAGCTCCCCTCTGTGGTTGGTCGTTGACGTCCATCCCGGCGCCGTTGATCCGTTGATTCGAAGGTTCCTGGGCTCGTCCTTTGGTGCGTCGCCAACTGTTGTGCGACGTCTTCCTTACAAGTTCACTCTCGCGAGCACTTGCTTGCACACTTGTCCGTTATTGTCTGTGGCTTGTCGTATTACCGTCAACCCGCCACCACATGGGCAAGGATGGCGAGCATAGCCCGGATCTTGAATCACTAAAGAACACAGATGAACGTCTAGCGCCGGTAGTGTGATATTATTAGTGAGCTCATTGCGAGCTTGACATTAGGTGATGAAAAAGAACTGCTATACACTCTATTCAGTACCCACAAATTAGGTGTTCCGAGAGGACGTCCCGAGGTCGAGCTTAATGTACTTAACGAGCTAAGCTTAATACTATCTTGATCAAAAAGTTTCAAGAACGATCACCGTGTTGCGCTCTCGGTCACCTGATTTCATTTTTTTAGGTTGCTACATCTCATTGATAATCCCACGAAAAATGTCAGCGTCATAAAGTGACATTTATAAAAGTTATGCTATCTTGAGTGCATCTGCCTTTGTGCGTGTTTTCGATTTTTTACGATTTTGAAAATGGAATCAATTTTGCATCAACGAGTTTGCATTACATTTTGTGAAGACCTTGGAAATGTTGCAGAAGTATTTCGACAACGATATTCTATCGAAAACAAATGTTTATATGTGGCACGAATGCTTCAGAAGTGGTCGTGAGTCCGTCGAGGATGAAGAACGCAGTGGCAGACCATCGACTTCGAAATCCAACGAAAATATCGATAAAATGAAATTAATTTTGGCTGAAAACCGCGAATTGACTATCAGAAAGCTAGCAAAGAACTTGAACATCGCTTATGGATCCGTTCAAGACATTTTAGTGAATGATTTAGGCCTCAGACGTGTCGCTGCAAAGCTGGTGCCGAAAGACTTAAATTCCATGCAAAAAAGGAACCACATTCATCAAACGCATCAGTACTGGAGACGAGACGTGGGTTTATGAGTATGACACGCAATCTAGACATCAATCGAGTGAATGGCGTACACGAAGGAGCCAAGACCGAAAACTACGTCGTTTTCACTCGAAAAAGAAGGCGATGCTCATGGTTTTTATTGATTACAACGGTGTTGTGCATCATGAATTCTTGCCAAAAGGTTAGACAGTTAACAAGGAGTATTATTCTGACGTTATGAGATGTTTGCGTGAAGCAATTCGCCAAAAAAGATCGGATTTGTGGATAAACAACCCGTGGATTTTGCACCACGATAACCTACCGTCGCACAATGCCATCGTTATTCATGATTTTTTGGCCAAGAACAGAACGAATGCCATCCAACGGCCACCAAATTCGCCTGATTTGACTCCCTGAGACTTCTTCCTGTTCGATCGACTCAAGAAACCGCTCCGAGGAACACGTTTTAGCAGCCGAGAGGAGATAATGGAAAATTCGAAGACGGCTCTGATGGCCATACGGAAAACAGAGTATAATAAATGTTTCGAGGATTGAATCAAACGTTGGCATAAGTGCGTTACGGTCGATGGAGATTACTTCTAAGGGGACAATATCGATTTTGATGAATAAACTTGTATTTTTTATTTTCTGAATAAATTCCTGAAATTTTCTGATCAAGGTGGTATACTTTACAAACTAAGCTTGCCGTAGTTAAAAGGGCAGGTCATCTAAAAAAGGCATTAGAAAATATATTTTATCCATGATTGGAATTTGTATGAAATTTATTTCAAACTTCAGATAGCCCCACGGCCTTGTAGAGGTAACTACAACGTCATGAGCTTCGCGCAGAGCCTACTCCAACTGGACCGGAAAGTCCTGCGACGTTGATCCGGCTTGACTCGACAGTATCTCTCAAGGTGCAGGCGTTTCATGTGACCCTCCCGAGGTCCACATTGAGACCTGACATTTCAGAGTTTTATGTCTCTGCAACCTTGATCGGTGCCCTTTTGGAGATTTTTCAAATGGAAGCGACGCATATGCCTTCAGATTCTGTAAACCTGAGAGCAAAATAAAAGTGGCTTTTTTTAAATTCAAAATACAATCTCTATAATTTTTTACATATTAAATTTCAATATATTTATATTTTTCCTGAATCTTTAACGTTATCGAGTTGATAATATTATTTGAAAAATATCATTGAAAAGGTGATATAAAATAGCAACTTTTAGAATGCGTTATATATTTTCTATGACTTATAGTTATTATGATCCGTTGACTTAAAAAAATGGAGTTTCATTTGAAGTGCTGACTTTGCAAATTTGAAAAAATTCATAGCAAGTACTCTCAAATAGTACTCAAGCTGGCTAATTATAAAAAAATATCTAAGAGGGTCAGAAAAAAGTGGCTGAATTGACAGGGAATGTCATAGTCGTTTTGTCCCTATTACAATACTTTTTTATTCAATTCAGTATAAGACTTATCGATACGTGTCAATAACAATCCTTCATCCTTCTTGAGGATTGCCTTCCCTGGTGACTTTCAATCTGAAATATATTGAAAGAGGATGAGTTTTCACTCACGTAAGGTGCGAAATAACCAGACCAAAGTTGTTGGTAGAGAAAGTAGCCTTTATTCCGCCTTGATTCGCTTTACTACAAAAAATATATATAATATAAATAAACGAATGAATTTAAAGTGAGTTTAATGAGCTGCACATACAAATATATTAATTGCGTGCCGAGATATGTGAGGTGACACGTGAAGCAGCCCATGCTGCAAAGCACGTCACGAGATGAGACTTTTGAGGATGCACAAATTGAGATTTCCCCACCTCACCGACATTGAATTTAGCTAAATTGTGACGGTGCATGCTTACCGAGTATTTTGAGTCCTGTTGAGAACTTCTGAGTGGAGTAGATCCTGAGTAAAGCGGTGAAAAATTCCGAGGTGAGAGCAGTGGTTGAAGCTGTCTATGCGGTTTTCACGAGAGTGTAAAAATCTTCAAGATGGTGTTGTGCCGCGGAATATTCCACTTCACCGTATTCTCTGCAATATTCCTTAGCTGACACAGAATTCTAAGACTAAGAATTCGTTTAAGACAGGAAACAAGGTAGACGCCGACGCAGCATGAGGCGACTCGCTAGGCGATCTCCGATAGGCTAAAGCAAAAGCTGCCAACTAAGGGATTTTCGCAAACGCAGTTAGCAACTGTTTTACGAAAACCAGTTATAAACTAGACTCAACAGAGAACGGGTTGGTTTCTCGTCAAATACTCGAAACAACCAATTATTGTACATTCTTTTATTGACTTTTAAATAGACAACGGAAAGTTACCGTTGCCTATAATAAATACTTCCATTTATATAAATTCGCGTTTTCACCAATTACTCGAGATCCATTTCCTAATCGGCAAACGAGCCCAAAAAATAATAACTTTTTAATATTATACTGAATACCGAATAATCCAATTACGCGGTACCGGCATCACAATGGCTTAGCTGTATGAACGCGTCGTTGTGAGATGCCGAAGTCAAGCGAGAGACCACGATCTCTCAAGCGAAGTCAAGCGAGAGATCGTGGTCTCTCGCTTGAGTAGCATGCCTGTGAAGCGCTGCCTCGGCTGTTTGCACGACACCCGAGCGCAGCACAACACCAGTAGCAACAGGTCGATGCACGGCGATCGATAAGCGCCGTGCGTCAGCTGATTTCCCAACAATCCTAATTATTCCAAAATTATAAAAAAAACAATGATTTGTTGTTTCTGACAATAAAGAAGCCTGCAGAGTAGAACCTTGCACATTGCTTCAATGTAAATTTCTACCTTTCACAAAGTCATCTCTTTGAGGAAGTATGGTGTTCGGTTTTGGCTCCATCATAGAGGAAGGGTGTGAACGTTAGTCAATGTACAAAGGTACAAGAACGCAATGTGCAATCATCTACTTTGCAGGCTTGTTTCAATAATGTATAGACTAGCTTACGTAGTCGACATTTGTAAACAATAATGAATGAACTACTTTGCTAAAAAATCTCGATTTCGTACCTTTTAATACCCACTGAGAATCTATGCCAATACCAATTAATATTGTTCGTAACTACACAAAGTGCAGATTGTTTTAGTTCAATGACTTGAAATTTCCATCAGAGTGTTTACGGCATATTGTATTTTAATTTAACTCATGAACTTTTAATGTCGTTGTTAATTTTAATTTCTTTCAATACGATTGTCGGGTAGTAACTGTTTCTCTGACGCGCGATATTTCCCCTCTATAGTTCAATCCGTTCTCTAGTTCTCTAAAAAAAATACTATGTTAATATTGTACGGTTTAACGTTGTCATTCCTTTAATAACCAGCGAAACTTTTTTTGTACAATACAGTATCGATATTTTGTTCCAAACAGATCAAGATGTTGAGAATGGAGATACGGAGTTCCATGTACGATAAGATGAAGAAAATATCACACACCCACACATTCGGTGAAGATACGTATAACGAAGACGAGGATAGTTACACCCACTTCTGCGTCGATTGCGGCTATGAAGAGACTTACGAAAAGCTGTGAACAGCTCAGTTTGAAATGCATAAACAAGGACGATCGAGTGTTTGGATGATATTACCATAAGTCCTGAGCGAAACCCCGTAAGGGCAGGTTTAATTACTTTGAGAAATTATCGTTTGGTTATTCTTGCAATATTGTCATTAATAAAGATTTTTTGTAATCATAACTGTTTGAATTTTGAAACGGATTGTTATAGTTCTTCGTATTAAATAAAAAAAAATCAATTTTTCGTTTAGAAAATATGTTATGATCATAAAAGCTTAAGTAATTAAAAAATGTAATTAGCCAATTACTTTGCTGAACTTTGGTTGCACGTCTTTATAAAATGTTTTCTAAAACAAAAATTATTGTTGTGCACTTAATAAAAAGTATTATGATCATTAGCTAGATTTTTTAAATAATTCGCGCAAGAAAATCAGTATGAAATACTTACAAAAATAGTAAAATATCAGGATGAATAAAAGTATTAGTAGAATTGTTTGACACAATTACACAATTACACATGCTAATACTATGTGTACGCGTTTGCCCCATCCCACTACTATTTCCACTCCTTCACCCACCATGCGACACCCCCCCCCCACTTTTCCACTGCCGCGCTACCCACTGTTTGAACAACGTGAAAATAGTAAAGTGGGGTGGGGTGCGTACTCTGGTAAACAAGGAAAAGTAGAGATAAGAATGAGATTTGATTGCATCGACAGCGATTTTTCATGTGTGTATCGCTTTGCGTAGTGTTCTTCACAAAACGAATGCTCTGCAGTAAACGGCGGATATGATCCGGCACCAAGAGATAGAGAGACTTTAATTATACAATAATTCTCTAATTATTCCACGATAAAAATAAGAGACACAGTAAGACCAGGTATTAGTTTTGAATTAATCAATATTTTATTGAAATCACTTTACACATTTACCGTCACATGCAGCATCCCTGAAACTACGGTAATCTTCGCTCGGAGATTCCTCCACCGTTAAATTGATTTTTATCACTGTCCGATCATCAAGAAGCATTGTAATATATTATCGTACTATTCTACCGTTTTTCATTACATTGTTGCTAAAGATATTATTTAATAGCGACGTGGTAAATCCGCACGACATAAGATGCAAGAATTCGATACAAAATTGTCCACACACATCCGACGTACTACTCGGAGTACTCGGATACTCATAGTATTACTCTATAGTTGCTTGAAGCCGTACCGATAGAACTTGTAGTTTCCTCGAAGCCGGGTGAGATGATGCGGTAAAATCGGTGGTAGCCCGTAGCTATACACTTCTTTCCATAATGGTCACGTACATGGCGATCCAGTGCTCTCCAGGTCCGTCGTAGTTATCCGTATTAACAACGAGTCCGGCCGGTAACGACCATACACGAGGAATTCTGTCAGCAGAGTACACTCCAACGGTTGAAAGCGCTAGATACTGCAGACTCTCGTAGATTTGTCTAGTGTTCATGCTGAACACATAGTTAATAATTAAATCATGACCTATACACTTTGATAGACGTATATATGCAAAATTTATTTCACAGCATCGTCGATCGTGTCACGACTGTATGTTGAAAATTTCTCCTCTTTCTTATTCTTTTCCTCTTCGTCTGCTGGTCAAACATACATGTACGATTCTCCTTTAAACGGGTGCTCGCAAAGCCAATGTTTTATTTGGAAAGTCTGCCGCATTGCATAGTGCGAAGACGATGCATCGCTTATCATAGCATGTATGAAGTATTTCCGAAAAGATTTCAGCATAAATGTGTACGATGGTGCGTCCTCCTCATCCTCCAGATTGGAAATTTCATGACTAGTAATATAGCGAAGAAATATAGCCTTTTCGTGGACGCGTGTATACCAGGTGTACAAGTATCAAATGCGGATTCCAGACAACAGATGGCGCACGAATGCAGTTTCATCAACACGTGTCAGACGCGCACGAGTGATAAATTGGAAAAGTGCGTGCATAGTGTTGTGTTGTTGTGTTCAACATGTCGAAATTTATACCGAACAAAGAGCTTTCGCGGACAGCATTAATTTCTTGTTTTCATTTAAAGAAAACTGCTGCTGAATCATACCGATTATTTCGGGAAGTTTATGGTGAATATGCTGCATCGCAAGATACGTGTGAACGATGGTTTCGGTATTTCAAAAGTGGTGACTTCGATGTTGCAGACAAGGAACGTGGAAAGCCGCCAAAAAATACGAAGATGTGGAATTGCAAGCTTTGTTGGACGAAGATGATTCGCAAACACAAAAACAACTCGCCGAGCAATTGGGCATTAGTGAACAAGCTGTTTCCAATCGGCTACCAGAGATGGGAAAGATTCAGAAGACCGATAGATGAGTACCACATGAGTTGAACGACAGGCAAATGGAAAAACGAATGTGACATTTTGCTCGCTCGTTACAAAAGGAAGTCGTTTTTGCATCGTATCGTTACAGAATCGCTTTGGCAGAAAGAAGATGCTCTGTGTTTGGTGGGACCAGAGGGGCGTGATCTAGCATGAGCTATCAAAATCTGGAGAAACGGTTAATACTAAACGTTAACAACAACAATTGAGCGATTTGAACCGTTCGCTGCTTGAAATAAGGCCATAATACCGAAAAAGGCAGCACAAAGTAATTTCTCTTCATGACAATGCCGCATCACATACGGCAAAACCTGTTCGCGACACGTTGGAAGCACTCAGCTGGGAAGTTCTACCCCATGCGGCTTACTCACCAGACTTGGCTCCTGTCGATTACCACTTGTTTGCATCGATGGGTCACGCACTTGCTGAGCAGCGGTTTGGTTCGTACGAAGATGTGTAAAAATGGCTCGATGAATGGTTCGCAGCAAAAAAAGGAAGATTTTTTACTGGCGTGGTATTCACAAATTGCCCGAAAGATGGGAAAAATGTGTAACAAGCGATGGAACATACTTTGAATAAAGCACTTTTTATCATTCTTCCGAATTTAACATGTTTTTTTAGAAAAAAACCGCATTTCATACTTGTACACCTGGTAGATACGTCTTGATTTTCGTGAAAATTTCACGCACGTTAGCGTAAACTTGTTTGCAGCTCACATCGCCCTCGTACCATTCAAGACCGTGAAAAAATGTAGAAAGAAAATTATTCTGGCTTCCCGAATTCTGTGGTAGTTTGGCAAAGTGGCACGATGGTGCGACGATCCAGTGAGCAGAATACGGTCCATCCACCGTTACCACGGCAACTTCCTTCGGAATAAATTGCGAGTCTTTACCACGCATTCCCTGTATATCTACGACGATATCCATTTTCACGTCTAATCTGTGCAGATGCTCAAGTTCGACTGGTTTGCTACTTACAAAGACGTAGACTTCTACGCCGATTGACACGAGACAAATTTATCCCGACACCAGCACATTTTTTCGCTTATCCGGTAGAATCCACCATTAACTGGCGATAGGCATCGATTTCAAGGACATTATCATATTCCATGTAAACACGCGTCTCACGCTACCATGCTTTATTAAATGCCACTGTGAATTGCTGTTCGCCGAAAGATCGGATGCCAAATCAAAAGCAAACAGACAGTATCTATCGCGATCGATCGAATTACTATCGTTCAAGAAATGTATTCTAGTTCCCGAAAACAGTGGCTAAAAATCATCCACATACAAATAATTTTTCGTGGAATCCGCTTGTAACGGTTTGGAAGGTATTTGAGCACCATTTACATACAATGAAAGATAATTTATCTTATCATTTTGGAAATTGAATGGATTCATACTGAAGTCACCGTTAAACGTTTTGGTATCGACGAAACCGATAATTATACGCTTCGGCAATTGACCCAGTACGATTTTGTCGATCGTTTCTCCATGAACACCGGAGTGTATTGAAACGGCCCTTACCTTGCCTCTCGAAAGAGGATATTTTACCGTAGATTTCGCCAAAATTCTAGCATGCGAGAGCAGCACAACAGGAGCAATTTTTTGTTCTACGAATGAGAAGCGATATTTCGAAAATCTTTACGCCGCATTGACCATTCGTTGGATCGCCCACAAGATAAAATGAATCTCTTGACCGCACCAGTCGTAGACGTATCTCGACACCATTTAATAGGAACCGCACGTGATTGAATGTATTGCAATGCAGATCGCCGAGAAAGTCTACATTTTTTCCGACGTTTAAAATTGTTTTCTCTTTACAAGACCCGCATTTCCCGATGTTATATCCTCTATTTTACTGGGAGCATCGTCGTACCAAAGAACGTTCGTGAGATGTAAATTTTTGGCAGCTGGACCGTAATTCAAAAGTGTTTCTATGTACGTTCGATAAGCGTAGACATTATTAGGAGGTAAAACTACTTTTTGATTCAAGTACTCATCCACTTGATAAAACATAGAATGCAAGAGTTTGTTTACAGGGCCAGCGCTTACTTTTGGCGCTGTATCCGTAACACTTTCCGTAGAAGGAGATATTATTGGGTCTGGGAAAAAGTTCGTGGCGTTTTTTTAGTAAAATTCAACTCGTTTTCTTATAGTGTGAAAATGAATTTATTTAAACTATATGCTCCATTATTACCGACAATGTTTCGCCATTTTTTGGGTAGAGCCATGATACCATCGATGACGAACTTCTGTGGTTTCTGGTTGAAAAACTGAATCAAGTGGCTGACACAGGCTTTTTTTGAAAGCAGCTTAATTCCATTGAGAGAGTTCTGCAGAGATCGGAATAAGTGATAGTCAGAGGGTGCTATGTCTGGACTGTACGGTGGATGCTTCAAAACTTCCCAACCAAGCTCTCGCAATTTTTGACGGGTCATCAAAGAAGTGTGTGGTCGGACGTTGTCATGATGGAAGACAACACCTTTCCTATTAATCAATTCGGGCCGTTTTCTTTCAATTGCTTGGCATAATCTCTCTAGTTGTCCACAATAGAGTTGAGAATCAATCGTCTGACCAACTGCAAGTAGCTCATGGTGGACGATTCCCTTTCAGTCCCACCACACACACAGCATCTTCTTTTTCACCGTCAATCCTGGCTTCGCGAACGCTTGTGACGGCTCACCATCCCTTGTCCACGATCTTTGAAGCTTCCGATTGTCGTGCGTGATCCATTTTCCATCACCAGTTATGACGCGTTTCAGTAATGGCTAGATTTCATTGCGTTTCAGCAGCGCATCGCAGATGTTAATTCGGTGTATCATGTTTTTCGCGTTCAACTCACGAGGAACCCATATATCGAGCTTCTTTTTGTAGCCAGCTTTGTGTAAATGGTTCAAAACAGTTTTGTGGTCAATACCTAGCTCCATACCAATATCGACACTGCTGATATGTTTATCTTGCTGGACTTTTTCAAGAATTTCATCAGCTTTTTCAGTGATTGAACGACCAGAGCAAGACTCATCTTTTACATCAAAATTACCAGAACGAAAGCGAGCGATCTATTTCCGCGCTGCAGATTTTGATAAAGTACCTTCACCGTACGGAGCACAAATTTGTTCACAAGCCTGCGCAGCGTTCTTCCCTTTGTCGTAATAATATTGCAAAATATAGCGCAATTTTTCATAACTTTTCTCCATTTTCAAACGCAAACAACTTTCCAACCATAGCACCAATTTCGATATTTATGCAGTCAAAGTAACGCTCGAAGTGTCACCTTTCCAACGAGCGTTTAGTGGTGTCGCTGCGATCTGTGTTTCCTGACTTATTTACAATTGATGCCATCTATCGGGAAAAATGCCACAAACTTTTTCCCAGACCCAATATTTTCACTCTCAGGCAAATGCGCGAGATCGATATACTCGTCGCCCTGCCCGGGAATAACAAATTCAATAGACCAATTACGGGAGATTATCTGTGGGCGAAGAAATTGGATTATAATCCACCCAATTGGAGCTTTCGATAGTTGTTTGCGTCGGTGGGAGTGAAAATAATGAAAGCTCCGATTTAAGTCACTCGCACGAGTGTGCGTGCAGAAGAGCCATCGTGTTTGAGCTATCCAAAAATGTCTGCAACCGTTGACGAGTCTTTTTCGTCTAATTGTTCTCTTTCTTTATTATTTTTCTCTTATTGTTAATCTCGCTTTTCTTTATACGGGAGATACGTCCCAGTTTACGTTCGTTCAGTGAATGAGCCGTTCCCGACATTTTGCGCTTTTTATAACCGGACCCTGCATAAGAGTGTCAATTTTTTCAGAGGCCTTGCGTTTAAGATTACTGCCAGATTCTCGCGCTCTCTCGCGAACAGCATCTTTCACAGCTATATTTATATTGAGGATATCGCCAGCTACGCTTACACCGGCTGGCAATGTCTCTTTTCCAACTGCTTTAAGACTCTTCTTTATAAGTGGTAATACTCGACGAAACAGCCCCCCGAGAAAGGTACCGGTACCGTGTCCTCGTCGATTAGGCGTTCCGATATAAACAAGGCTAATAGCGCGGTACCCGCGACGGCCCCATCCATGCTGCACACCATCAATGTCATCCATAGCAAAGTAATCAATCGTGGGATCTTTTGAAATGTATTATCACAGTCAACGTCCCTTGTTCGAATGTGGACGATTCGTAAGAGGGGGGTTTGTGCATCGCCTGTAATATAACTTTCGCAGATATCGCTGTATACAAACATGGTACCTGGCATAGCACTGGTGAGAGATGCAAGCCTCGACTCCGTGTACTCGCAATGCGGTTCTATCATTACAGACATGCAGGGCTCTTCTTCGAATCCGTGTAGCCTTGCGATACCGGGCGATACGCGAAAGTCATGGTATCGTAGATCGTCGAATACGCGCGCCACTTCGACTTGACTGCTCGGAAGCGATTTAAAGCGCAGATAACCAGCCACGTGCGGTAACTACTTTCGGTATTTATACTTTCCAAAAGAGAGTCTATAGAGCGATGTACATCAAATGAAACTTGGTCTCTATCTGCGCATCGCCGTGTTAAAGATTTAAACCTGATAAATCATAATCAGCATCCTGAAAAGAAACGAGATTTCCTACAGTAGGAACATGTAAAAAAGTCTTCGGATAAGCAATTTCCACAAAAGAAACAGACCATTCTCTATGCAAACGTATTTGATGCGATAGTTTTTTAATAAATTACGTGATCGTATCAGGAGTACAAATTGAAAATGCGGGATTTTTTTCTATTTTTGAACGTTTATTCTGAAAAAATGGTAACAAATGAATTATTCAAAGTATTGTCCATCGCTAGCCACAACTTTTTCCCATCTTTCTGGCAATTTACGGATACCGTCGCGAAAAAATTCGGCCGGCTTGGCTGCTATCCAGTCATCGACCCATTTTTGGGCTTCTTCGTAAGAATGGAAGCGCTGGTCAGCTAGGCCATGTGTCATCGATCGGAAAAGGTGGTAATCGGAAGGAGCAATATCTGGGCTATACGGCGGGTGGGGTAAGACTTCCCATTTCAGCGTTTGTAGGTATGTTTTGACCGGCGCTGCAACATGTGGCCGAGCGTTGTCATGTTGCAAAATTACTTTGTCGTGTCTTTGCTCGTATTGTGGCCGTTTTTCTTTGAGTGCGCGGCTCAAACGCATCAATTGAGTTCGGTATAGTGCTCCTGTGATGGTTTCGTTCGATTTCAATAGCTCATAATACACCACACCCAGCTGGTCCCACCAAATACAGAGCATGAGCTTGGCGCCGTGAATATTTGGTTTGGCCGTCGATGATGATGCATGGCCGGGGTAACCATATGATTTTTTGCGCTTCGGGTTATCGTAATGGATCCACTTTTCATCACCAGTGACAATGCGATGCAAAAAACCCTTCCGTTTTTGCCGTTCGAGCAGCAGTTCGCATGCAAAAAAACGGCGCTCGACGTCTCTCGGCTTCAGCTCATACGGCACCCAATGTCCTTGCTTTTGGATCATTCCGAGGGCTTTTATACGATGGGAAATGGCTTGTTGTGTCACTCCCAATGAATCTGCGAGCTCTTGTTGAGTTTGACACGAGTCTTCATTGAGTATTGCCTCCAATTCAGCATTCTCAAACTTTTTCACTTGGCCCGGCCGCTCTTTGTCCTCAACGTCAAAATCACCACTTCTAAACCGCACAAACCATCTCTCGCACGTTGAAACCGATGGAACATGACTCGGATAAGCCTCGGAGACCAATCGATGTGCTTCAGCAGCACTTTTCTTCAAATTAAAGAAGTAAATTAAAACTTCCCGCAAATGCTGTTTTGTTGGCACGAAACTCGACATATTGAGAGCTCAAAAAAACTATGAATTTGACACTGCGACAAATTGACACATACTGAAAATTAAAGCTATAAGACGTAGCTTTGACATGAACATAGTCACAGTACTGCCTGATGCGTATAGCGTTAGTAACGCCATCTGTTATCAAACCCGCATTTTCAATTTGTACCCCTGATATTATCCGGAAAATACTGCATACTACTGTTACTCGGTAGTACGGCAAAGAAAGAGCTACCTTTGAACTCATATTTATCAGTGACGGTGACTCCGAACGCTCATCCTCTTCTTCTTCTCCTCCTTCGTCTTAGGTGACGGAGGCACTCGTACTCCCGATAATTCTGCCTCGTAGAAAATACCGTTGATATCTCGTTATTCAGATTGTGTAAAATATACACGAATGGTTCTCGATTGACTGATTTTCGTTGAATTTTGGATAACTCGTTAGTCTAACCGCGCTGATATTCTTTCGCGAATGCTGCTTTAGCTGTACCGATACGCGCCAAGTCATCGACTTTGTATTTAGGCTTTTTAGTTTTTTTCGCGTTACGCTCGTAACGTCGAGCTATATTTTCTCGGGCTATAGAGGCATTTTCTAGGGTCACTTCGCTCGGAGAAATACGCGTTCCGCTGTGTTTAGTGCGATTATAAGTGTTATGCCGGTACCGCGTAATTGTATTATTCGGTAATCGGTATAATATTGAAAGTTATTATTTTTTGGGATTGTTTGCCGATAAGGAGATTGGTTTCTAGTTACTAATGACTGCGTGAATTTACGGAACAGTAATAGTTGGATATTTATTATAGAGAACGGCAACTTTCCGTTATTTATATAAGACGATAAAAAGAGTGTTACAATAATTAACTGTTTTTCGAGTAATTGACGAGGAACCAACCCGTTCTCTTCGAATCTACTTTATAGACTGTCTTTCGTAAAAGCAGTTGCTAAATCTTTTCACGAAAATCCCTTTGTTGGCGGTTCTTACGTTAGCCTATCGTCGATCGCCAAGCAAGTCGCCTCATGCTGTGTCGGCGTTCTCGGTGTCGATCGTACGATCGGACATTGGACTTCGTTTCGTGTCTTGAATGAATTTCAATGTTTCGTTAGCTGTGTCAGCTATGGAATGTTCCACAAAATTCTATGAAATGGAATATTCCGCAGCACAACATCCCTCCCCCCTTAAAAGAAAAATTTATTGCCCAAAAAAAAATTTTGTGGGCGCCCGGCCTCGACGCACGGTTTCGTCGTGTAAGAGTACTCGGTCGCCAATCCTGTATTTTCGCTCCACGGTCCCGTGGTCATACGTTGCCTTCGCATTTTCGCGCAATCTTTCTCTTAGCTCCTGAGCGTAGTCATCATAAACATAAGTACAGCGGGGTTCTTGTCGGACGGCGGTCGGTAAGCCAGCGTTGCGACCGTACACCAGCGTATAAGGGGGCATTCCGGTTCCTGTGTGCGGTATAGTGTTACAGGTGAACATCGCGTATGGTAACCACTCGTCCCAATTTCCTTGATCCTTGTTTATGACTTTTTTCAGGTATTCTGCAAGGGTGCGATGTTTGTTGATTGTTTCCAGGGCGCCTTTCGACTCCGGATGGTAGGTTGTTATCTGTATTATTTTAATTCTCAATAATCAACTCAAATCCTTGAAGGTCGAGCTGAATAAGTTCGTGCCCTGATCTGACAATATTGTTTCCGGCATTCCGTGCCGGCAAATGAATTCTTCGACTAGTGCCCTCGCTACTGTCGGTGCCTCCTGGTTCGGCAGTGTTATCGCCGCACGGTATTTTGTAAGCGCGTCCTGAAACGTAAGTATGTATTTTTTTCCAGAAGCGCTTTCAGGTAGCAGTCCTACGATGTCGACCGCTACTTTTTCGAACGACCTTGAGGAGATTTCCTTTACCACCATCGCCACTCGTTCCGTTTTCCTGATTCTATTCTTTTGGCAGGACACGTAGGACGAAATGTATTCCTCCAGATCCCTTCTTATGCCGAGCCAGTCGTATTTGGTCCGGATCTGACATAATGTTCGCCGTATACCCTGGTGCCCTCTTATGGGGGTGTCGTGGTATTCCCCTATTATTTTCAGGCGATCATCGGCGGGAGGGCGGGCTACGCCACTGCAGCAGTCGCTATACTCTTTTGTAACGCTGTTGGAGGATTGCGGGCTACGGCCTCTGCCGTGCTCCCCTTCTTCAGCAGGCCTGTGCGGCGCTTTGTCCGAGATTTCTTGGCTCTGAGTGCCCACCAGTAGCTGCGCCGCTGCGTTGCTCTCCTTCTCGAGCGGCCTTGCAACGTTTTCTTTTCGCGGCCTTCCTTGCCTTGCGGATCGGCCATGCTGTGCTGCTCGCTCTCCGTCCTTCTCCATGAAGCTCGCAGTCTTACTTGCGCCTTGCGCTGCTCGGGTGCATGGTCTGCCCTGTCCCCGACCGCACGATTTCACGGCGGGACTATGAGGATCAGTAGAGCGACTTACATGCACGCTGCGAATCTTTCCGTCCTTTTCCGACGCATTGACAGGCACTACCTCTCGCTCTGCCGCGTTGCTAAGCTGGCTCGGAGTATTCTCGCCTCTCCGTTTTGTGCGGCTGTCCGCGCCCGGGCGCATGCTATCTTTTCTTTCTCGTGGGTTGGTTCGACCTTTCGCTTCGACGAGCTACCACGGCTCTGAGGGGTATTCTCGGCTCTCCTCTCTGTGCGGTCGTTCGCTGTGCCGAGTTGCCCCGTCGTGCTTTGATCCACTGGATTCGTTCTTGGCTCTCTTGGATGCTCGTAGTAATGAATATACGGCTTAGCGCATCGGCATTCGAGTTGCGCTTTATATTCGACGTCGAACTCATGTTCGGCCTATTTTACTTTCCAGCGCATCAATCTAGAACCTGGGTCCTTTACCCCGAACAGCCAGGTGAGTGGTTGGTGGTCTATCACGACCAGGAAGCGAGTACTTTAAATATATGGTCGGAACTGAGCAAGAGCCCAAACTATGGCAAGTAGTTCTTTCTCCGTGGTCGTATAATTCATCTCGGCCTTGGACATGGTGCGACTCGCGTAATATATGGGCAAATCGTCCCCGATCTTGCAATAGGGTTGCGCCGAGCGCCTTGTCCGAGGCGTCTGTTGTAACTACGGAGTACTTCTCAAACTCCGGGTACTGCAATACTGGTGCCATGGTTAGTGCCGTCTTCAGTTCTTCAAAGGCGGCATCCCTTATTGCCGTGCACTCGAATTAACCCCTTTCTGCGTTAATGCCGTGAGTGGCTTCCCGGTTTTCGAAAAATCATTTATGAATTTCCAGTAATACCCGGATAGTTCGAGGAAGGATTGTGCTCCCTTTACATCCCTTGGCACCGGGAATTTCTTTACCGCCTCCAGTTTCTTAGTATCAGCACGCACACTCTCTTCGGAGATGATGTGGCCAAAATACTGCGTTTCTTTGCGCAGGAACTGGCACTTGCTAGGTTGCACTGCCAATTTGGTTTCTCTTAGCCGCTGCATTATCTCCCGCAGCCTGTCGTTGTGCTCCTTGAAGGTTTTCCCGTGTATTACTATGTCGTCGAGGTCTGCTAGCATTCCGTCTGTCTGCCTCTCCACTTCTCTTTCTCGTGGGCGAGTTTAGCCTCTCGGTTCGACGAGTTATCGTGGTTGTGCGACTGTTCGTATACCCGATTGCGCTATCTTTCTCTTTCTTGTGGGACTTTCTTTCCTTTCCCACTTGGGCTCGTGTGGTCGCGTATATGCGACTCAGAGCGTCTGCATTAGTATTTCTTTTTCCGGCTTTATGCATTTTACCGAACCCATGCTCCGATATTACGTTCTTCCCAAGCGAGGGTTGCAATCCTAGGTCCTTCGATCCGACCTTAAAGGGTGCGCGATGCTGCACCACGTGCGTGAGCTGTCGCTTGTTCCCTCGTAGATGGAATATACCCTTGTATTCGCACATTATTTCTGCGTGAGCTGCTTGCTTTTCACTGCTGGGGGGCACCAAGTCGGACTTCCGTTGTTACTGCTCGAGACGTTTGGTCCTCCTCTCCGTGCTCTCTGAGCTTACGCGCAGTGTCTTGACCTGGCGGCTACGTACGGCCTTCGCTATCTCCGACGGCTCGAGTGTCACCGTCGGCTGTTGCACTTCTCCGTCGTATTTAGAAACTTCTATACTCACTACGCGGCTATTGGTTTTTGACGACGTGACACGGGATCTCGGTATGATGCCTCGGCTGATTTCGCTCCTTATAGGTAATCCGACAAATTTATCCTTCTTGGCGGCATCCGTGTTGGACCCGTTTCCAGAAGGAAGCTTTAACTTTGTAAGCAAGCCTATGTATTTGCATGTGGCTGCAGTTCTACTAACAAGGAAAGGTACTTTGGTGTCCCCCTCCGATTTTAATGCAACTCACGTATGTTGTAGAGCATCGAAAACTAAAAGACACGTATTTTTTTTTATCGGCGGAAAAACATTTTTAAGGGGTGAAATCGCCCTTCAAAAATAGCATGTCGAGGGGTGATTTTGCAGTTTCACCCAGAAGGCGTCAACCGATTTTAATAAAACAAAAACCAAAATACTCCTCATTGAAGACAATCAAAATTCCACGCTAAGTTGAAGAAAAAAATTCATTTGCAGGGGCGAACAACCCCCTGATTTTTCAAATTTCCACCCTACACAAAAAACTAATCAACCAAATTAAACAGAACATGTACCATTTGGAAGGGCAAGTTAAAATAAAGTTGACGTATTTTTGCACATTCACAGGAAAATGAGTTTACGGAGGTAAGCTACCCCTTATCCATTAGTACGTATATTTGTGAGTACATTCTGCTTTCTTGTTATTCACATGTTAAAGAGCTGCTTGCGTTCACTCTTTGTCCTGATTTTGTGCTTATCAATAATTTATCGTCATATGTCATCGACCTTTCGATTAGATAGTATTTCGATTCGGCGCAAATTTCGGAATAAGTCGATGATGCAACAGTCGTTCCATCTATAGAACTTTGTCAGTTATTCCAACGAAATGAATACGATCTTATTTTTTTGAGTAATCTAATCATACGCCAATATGATAAAAATACTTTCGACGCAGTAAGAGGTGTTTTCTACATAGGCGGCTATCTGGGACTGCGTATTATCTGCTGATATCGCATGTGGTTCAACAACAAGTCTTTCAAATATAAAAGCCGCGATACATACAGCGATCTTCAGTTGCTCATTTGAACCGAGTGCCAGTGCGTCAGTTATAATTTCTGACAAAAAAAAATCAATAAACCATGAAAGTGAATCCAATCAACGTCATTAAACTTCTTTTGGCTACATTTCAAGCCATGAATATTCCCGAAACTCCGATTAACAATGCAGAAATCGAGGTAAAGCAGAATTTCGAAAAAGTTCTGGTCGACTGCATGGACGATTATAACGGAGTTGAAATTATCGAGGAACAATCGCTAGATTTTCAAGAGCCATTCAAGCAATATGATGTTAACCCTGTCGAGGACACTCTTTGGCAACATGATGAAGGTCCAGTGGATTCTGATACTCGTTCTAAAGACGAAGAAGACATAAGCTACGATTACAAACGCAAAGCAATCGAATACTGGAGATCCGGTAAGAAGAAAAATTACAGTGTCGATACCGTGAGTCAGAAATTCAAAAAAGTCAAATCTGTACGACAATTAAAACGCTGGGCAAATCAAATGAACAAAGGTGGGACCTACAAGGAGAAATTAGCTCAAATCTCTGAATATACTTTGAAAAACATACAAGCCGCAATAGATGCTGGTTTCGTTGTTCATGATATCGACCTTCAAAAGTGGGCTCTACAAGCTCAAAAAGAGATAGGTCACGAAGACATTCGTTTTAAAGCTTCTCATAATTGGCTTCGGAAGTTCAAGAAATCACATCGTATTGTGTCCAGGAAAATTAATAAATTCGTAACACGAAAGACTATAGAAGACGGACCAGTTTTAAGGATGAATGCAGAAAACTTCGTAAATGAAATTAAACCATATATTCAAACATATGGACCAAAAAACATATATAATTCAGATCAGAGCGGTTTTCAACTGGAAATCCACTCTGGCAGGACTCTGACGACTGAAGGAACTAAACAAGTGCAATGTGTAGTACAATCCGTATCATCTACAACTCACAGCTACACTATCCAGCCAACCATAAATGCAGATGGAAAATTATTGTCACCCCTTTTTATCGTTCTAAAAGAGGGAAAGGGTGAGTTCGGCCCAATTGTGGAAAAAAATTTATTCAGGCCAGAAAACGTATTTTTAACAGCAACGAAATCCAGAAAAATGACTTCAGGTATGGACAAAAATGATTGCCAGAAAATATTGAACATATGATGAATTATACTATATCGATAACCAATATCATCCTATGTATAGAGCACTTCAAAATTTGGTTGGAAAAAGTATTCTTCCCCAACACCGGCCGTGACAGCGTATTGTTGATAGACTCGTGGAGTGGACACTGCCCAGAAGTTGTTCTAAATGCAACACCTCGGGGCAAAAAAATAATCACAAAGATAATACCTAAAGGCACCACAGGGAAAATCCAACCACTCGACGTTTTTGGTTTCCGAATATGGAAAAATTTTGTACGACATTTTTCCGACAGTGTATTATTACTTAATTCTGATATTAATTTGCACTTGAGAAACAACATAATCAAACTGCAATCTCTCGCACACAATCAACTTTCATCACCCAGATATATAAATCTTTTCAAATATGCATGGTTCAAAAGTAATTATATAACCGATAAGCCAAACGAATTCGACAATCCAGTGAGTTTTGGTTTCGGTCAATCGTCTCAAGCACACTGTGAAGTACTAGGTTGTAATAATGTGGCCATCATCAGATGCTCATGGTGCAAGAAGTCTTTATGCTTGCAACATTTTTTTGAAGAGTATCATTTCTGCACGACTTACGAACCATGATTGCTGCAAATTATGACTTGCACATTGCACGTTGATGAATTGTAAAAGGAATGATACATTATAATATATACTGTGGTGTATGTAGATGCGCAAGGCGGTAAGAATAAATGTGAGAGAATGGAGAGTGGGGAGAGCGTTAACATGGGACGTGAAAAGGACGACAGTCGAATAAATGCGCATGCCGAAACCGGGTATTTGTTATTTCTCGCCTATGTCCTCAGCTGATTGCCGCTGTTTCGAAATACAACCATACATATATGCCATGCAACCACTCAACCCCAGCAACATTCCCCAGTATTCTGTATTTGAACAAGCTATTTTTTTCAGTAAATAACGCGAAACTCGTGAATGGACCATTCTACTTGTAAGTACCAGCCGGTCACCCCCTTAATAATAAATAAAGCATCATGCGAAGTTCCCCCTCTTGACTTCGGCTAACAGGAATGTTTTGAATCAATTCGGACATTTAAATAACGAGAAACAAAAATGTATGCACAAATATACGTACTAATGGATAAGGGGTAGTTTACCCCCGTAAACTCATTTTCCTGTGAATGTGCAAAAATACGTCAACTTTATTTTAACTTGCCCTTCCAAATGGTACATGTTCTGTTTAATTTGGTTGATTAGTTTTTTGTGTAGGGTGGAATTTTGAAAAATCAGGAGGTTGTTCACCCCTGCAAATGAATTTTTTTCTTCAACTTAGCGTGGAATTTTGATTGTCTTCAATGAGGAGTATTTTGGTTTTTGTTTTATTAAAATCGGTTGACGCCTTCTGGGTGAAACTGCAAAATCAATCCTCGACATGCTATTTTTGAAGGGCGATTTCACCCCTTAAAAATGTTTTTCCGCCGATTAAAAAAAATACGTGTCTTTTAGTTTTCGATGCTCTACAACATACGTGAGTTGCATTAAAATCGGACGGGGACACCAAAGTACCTTTCCTTGTAAGTGGTAACGAATATATCCTTATCGCGCCGTCCCGTAGCGGCATGCAGTGCCCATACAACGTGAGTACCTCGCCATGTAGGATGTCCGCTTTATGCTGCTTGATAAAGTCCATGCCAGGTAGTCCGTTGACCCTCAACGGCACATTCTTCGGCACATTATTCCGATAGGAGTGAAAATTTTGCATGCCACCCCCTGCAGCTCTACGGTGCAGTCTTTCACCTCGGTCTCCGGTTTGAGACAGTCTTCCTTGATTATGCTGTACTGCGCCCCGGTATCCGCCTTGAGGGTGAGCACCCCGGTCGTGGCCAACGGTGCAGCAATATAGAAGTCGCTGGCTGTGGCGCTCGACGCCGGCAGCGTTACCTGTAGCAGCTGCAGGGTTTTTCTTGCAGTGTTCCTTCCTCTGCTCACCCGTCTCTGTTGGGCAGTTAGCGTATTCATCCTCAAAGCACCTAGTGTGTTAATACAATGGCTGAGTTTGGCCCCGCGGTTACCATATTTCTTACATCCTTGTAGACTGTATTTCTCGGCCGTCGGGGCGGCTGCGTTGGCGCGCTTTTATTCTGTGACAGTCTTTTCCGGCAATTCTTTTACATGTGGCATTTCTTCTGACAGTAATTGCAGGTTATTTCTACGTTGTCAATTGACTTGTTTTCACTGGGTACTGGTAGGCTTACTCGTTCCGTATCCCGGGTGCAGTCTCGAGCCATGTGTCTAACTTTTCCGCACGTGAAACAATTTTCTCCCTGCCAGGATGGTGCGCCTTGGGACCTACTGGGGTGGATTGGTACTCCACCTATACCTCACTTTAGCTGCACCATGTTGGTGATTTCTATGGCCCCCGCCACAGAGTCGTACAATGTTTCATAATTTCGCGCACTTACCAGCACCTGCACCTGGCCGTGCAGGTCATTTTTTAAATTAGCTTGTGTGCTTCGACGGGTGACGCTCTCGACGGTGACCTTCTGATCCTCGGTTATCAATGGGTCGCAGAGTATTTCGGTGATGACTACCGTAAACGCTCCGTTCTTGCCGCGTAGGCGGCGATGTCCTCATTCTGCCCCTGCCGAAGGGAGCTGAACTCCATCTGCAACGCGGCAAGAGACTTCCATTGTACGTACAAAGCTTCCAACTCACGCCTGAGTTGCGCCATTATTGCGATGGTCTTGTGTTGCAATTGCCTTACTGCTGCACCCTCTAATTTGCTCATGACAATTAGTTCTAGGAGGGTGTCATGCTCCTCCTCGGCCATACTACGGAATATCATCTCGCAGAACTTTAGAAAAAGCGGCCAGACCTTTGGGTCTTTGCCGTCGAATGTTTTCACCATTTTGATTCCCAAGCTGAGGCTGAGCATGTTTGATGGTGTCCGCGTCTCTCCGAATCGCGTACGTCTCCATGGCTGCGGGTGGGGGAGGGGATAATCTTGCAACTCGGCAATCTGCTCTCTTAAGGAATGGATGAGCTCGTACTTATCTGCACATACCTCGTTTAACGTGTCGACCAAGTTTCTCCTTGCCGACGATGTATCCGCCTCCGGGAACCGTATTTCGAGGTATTTCGCGTTGGCCCCGTTCGTACTCGCGCTGCAGCTTTTCGCACTCCCGTCGAGCTCTTTCTAAATCGCGGTGGCTCCGGTCGACCGCCTCTAACCGATCTCGAACTCGTGCGGGTACCGACTGGGCTGCCGTACCGGTTGCTGTCGGATAACTTACGCGATCTATTGTTCGCAAGCTTTCCATTTCCCGCTCGATCATATCCTCGGTGAAGCGTTCAGGCGTTCGTTCGCCATTAGCCATGCTGAAAATGTTGTCGCTATCGGTGCGATCGTGATTCCCAAACGACACGCCCCTAAGTGGATTTACGCCAAACTCAGCCGTCAGACGGCCTGCGAGAGCCTTTTGCCTGTCAGTGGGGACTCGTGCCATCGGTGAGAGCTCCGTACGCGCTCTGCGCATCCTGAACGCGATGTCCCCGACAGCTGCAACTAAACCCGCTGCGGCGTCCACCCCCTCTCCAAGCAACGTAGTTTCTAACGAGTTACCTCTACGTTTTGGTCTCGCACCTCTAGATCCCGGCATGTAGCTACTTTCGCAGTTGGCTCAACTTTAAAATATTCCCACGAACTCTAAAAAAATGGGTTTCTATGAATATATTTATCAGCCGGAATTTTTGTTTTTGTTGATTTTTTTCATCGCGTCTGACAGGCTTTGGTTTATTTTTACTAGGCCGTATGAAATAGTATTGTATGTAACTGCCACTTACAGACAGAAGATCTTGCAGACGATCCTCTCTATAGTGGTGTTCCTCGGGTGCTGTTGACCTGTTATCGTGTAGCTCCCCTCTGAAGATGGTCCAGACGTCCTTCCTGGAGCCGTTGACCCGTTTCTTCGGTGGTTCCTGGGTTCTTCTTTAGCGCGTCGCCAATGGTTGCTCGACGGCTTTGTCACAAGTAGCTCCCATGAGTACCGGGGTGCACTCTTTGTGCGTTATCCGCGACTTGACGTGACACCGTCAATCGGGACGTTAAACGGTTAACCGATATGTCACACCGCACCGACGTACACTTCGCGTCTTCTCGTTATTTTAGTCGCGTTTATACAAACTGCACCGGTATCCTTGCACGAGTCGTAGTCATCACTTCAGGGTCACCTTTTTACGTCGTCCGAAACACTTTTTGTCGAAGTAAATCACGTATCACTAAACACCTTAGTAGATCCCACCGCTGCCACCAAATGTTATGCCGGTACTGCGTAATTGGATTATTCGGTAATCGGTATAATATTAAAAGTTATTATTTTTTGGGATCGTTTGCCGATAAGGAGATTGGTCTCTAGTAAATAATGACTGCGTGAATTTACGGAAAAATAAGAGTTGCAGATTTATTATAGACAACGGCAACTTTCCGTTATCTATATAAGACGATAAAAAGAGTGTTACAATAATTAACTGTTTTCGAGTAATTGACGAGGAACCAACCCGTTCTCTTCGAATTTACTTTATATACTGCCATTCGTAAAAGCAGTTGCGAACTCTGTTCACGAAAATCCTGAAAAACATGAGTCGCCTCATGCTGTATCGGCGTTCTTGGTGTCGATCGTACGATCGGACATTGGACTTCGTTTTGTCACACAAAGCCTCAACCCACGCGCATTTTCTCAACACATCGATAACAACAAGCAGATATGCATACCCATCGTTGTACGTAACTATCGAGCGAAGATCAGCTAAATCAGCCTTCCATACGTCACCTATATTACTTACGTTGTACGTACGACTGGGAAATTGACGTTGTACGAGGCGATGCATGTTATATGAATCCTGTGTCTCGAGCGATGGTAAAACATTTATATCGCAACACTCCGATCCACTTGAGCCAAATTTTTCGCTTGAGAATAGGATGCAGGATGAGCGGAGTGATAATAGATATTTCAAGAATTTTCATCATTTTAACGATGATTAGTTAAATGGATTCTTTTACTTTTTCCTTACTAACTATGCAGGAGACTGATATCCGCTGGTGTGACGTTGGCTCCCCACTTGTACGTTATTTTGCATTTGTACGTCCTCTTCTTCCTCTCCCTCCTACCCCACGACGATGTCGTTGTCCACCGTGAGCATTAAATTTCGGTTTAAGTGTGCGGCTTCGTTGTTGCTACTGCGCCTGCTGCTGCTGCCACTATCACGTGGTAAAATGCGACGCTGCTGCGGTGTTGAGGATGATGTAGGTCTACGCTCCTATAGTAACTCGGGATTGCCGATAATTTTACGTGGCATCTGTATCGTTCGCAGGAGCTTGGCAAAGTGAGACAAACCGACAGGTTTTACGCGTTTTCTAGCGCGCACAGCTTCATCAACAAGATCAATGATATTGGAATTTATAATTCTTCTACCGTCTATGGAAACAACACTGTTACTATCCTATGTCCTTTTTTACCGAATGCACTGCGATACAAATTGCGAAGCATCGAAATTGCTTTAGATAAACATTTTTTTGGTACGCTATCAATAATAAGTGTATCATTGAGCCAAGATTTTACTTCGCTCATTAAGATTTTATCCTCGCATCTGTCGAGTATTGCTATTTTTCGTTTTAACGGAATATTCGATACTGTATTATCGTACTCAACCAAGTAAAGATAACGCTGTAGAAACTGCTGTTACGCTGTCCATTTGTCTATCTCACTCTTGTACGAGTGAGAGTCTACAATTTAACTCAGCTCAGAGTCGAGGCATGATAACGGTGTACCGGTAGTCGTAGTAGTTGAAGTAGTACCAGTAGTAGCGAGATCCGCGAGACGATGTATGTAATCGTGAGGAATAAGTACCATCTTTCTGGCATTTTCCATGGCTCATGTAGTCTAAGACTGGCGCATAAAGCTACTTGAGAAATTCGAAACAGTGCTCGACGATGATCTTTCTCTTACGCAGTTTTTTTTATTTCTATTTTTTTTATGGTAGGAGGAAATGCGTTTATGCACACCGGTGAGTTTGACTTCACCGATAGTGTGGGACTCCTCCAATTCATTGGCCCTACCCACTAAAACCACCTACCCGACTCCAGCACCCTGACAGCGGAACCGCTTTCGCATTACTTCAGAGTCATGGACTATCTCTGCCGCTTTCCGGCCTTCCATCATTGTCCTCGGCGAGCCTCCTATGGCGATCTTCTCAATCGCCCTACTTACCTGTTTCCACGAACGGGCTTAGGGGTTTTGACGATTTCGATCTCGCAACTCCTCCTTCTTCTTCTTCCGCAGTACGGTCTCCGCGTACGTCCCTACTGCTTCCCAGTTCTTTTAGGACTCCAGCATCGATGGTACAATGGTCTGAGACGTTCCCGTTTGCCCAAGGGTTGTCTCTAGGACGTCTCTCTCAGCCACCCACTGATCACATGCGAAGAACGTATGTTCTGCATCGTCAACGCTATTCGGACAGTAGTCGCAGTAGGGACTACGCTTACTCCCCATCCTGTGTAGACAGGAGTTGAAGTGTCCATGGCCGGTGAGGAACTGGGTGAGATAAAAGTTAATCTCTCCATGCTTCCTGTGGATCCACGGGGTCACTGCTCCTATCATCGGCGCTGTCCATCGGTCGGTCGTAGCTTCGGCCTATCTCCGTTCCCAGTCTAGGAGGGTTCGCCGCCGCTCCTCTCTCCGTATGTTGACCGTCGCATCCTCGGCCCTCCGTTCGTATATGCGCTTTCGTTCTTTGGCAAGCAGGTCGATGTGGACGACACCGACCATCACCAACACTGCTGCCTCAGATACCGTTCGGTAGGCACTTGCGATACGAAAGGCCCCTTCGTCTTTAGACTGAGCTCATCCCCTTCCTGTATTGCTTCACGTCCATGGCATCAGCCCAGACCTCCGGCCCCGTAGAGAAGCACGGAGTGGATGACACCCATGAGGACGCGTCGCTTATTGCTTCTCGGCCCGCCTACGTTAGGCATGAGCCTCGAGAGCATGCCAACCATGGTAGTAGCTTTGTCAGCGGCAGCCCGGATGTGGGCCCAAAAAGTGAGCTTCGCGTCCAGTAATTGCCCCAGGTATCGGACCACCTGACCAGCTTCGATTCGAGCACCGTTGACTTCGGCTGTGAAGGGGTCCGAAAACTCCCTTTGTCTGGTCAGTACCACCAACTCGGTTTTCTTGGCGGCAAGCTCGAGGCCATGCTCCACCAAGCAATCGCTGATTAGGTGTGTCACGTGTTCGACTCTCCTTTTTCGCCTGCGCTTCGGTTCTGGCAGTGATCACCGCGACGATGGCATCCACAAAACCAACCAACCTGCTTTCCTCAGGCATGTCCAGACCCAGATTGCCGTCGATGTTCCACAGGTCCAGTCCCAGAGCCGAGCCCTGGGCCACCCCGGAAGTAATCCTCCTGGTTCGCTGTCCCTCAGTTGTACTGAAGGCGAGTTCCCTGTTGTCGAGGTAGTCGCTGATTATCCTAAGGATGTACAGCGGTACCTCAAATCGCTCTTCCAGCGCCCGGAGGATATCGGTCCATCTGACCGAGTTTAAAGCATTCCGCACGTCCAGCGTTACACGTACACAGACGCTACGCGATCTGTGGTTTCCCTGCCATGCTGTCTTGGTCTCATTATCCTCGCTGCTGTCCTTGGCATGGCAAGGGTCAGGTCGAGGATACTTTCTCTGCACCCTGGCCTCCTATAAGCGGACGTGGTCCCGGTGTTCAGAACCGTCAGGTCTAGCCTGGCGGCCATCTCAGCGACCTCTTCTCCTCTGGTGTCGGGCCACGTCATCCCCCATTCCTGGGATTTTGTATTGAAGTCTCCGGCTACCACGACCTCGCCACTGAAGTTCTGGATCGTGTCCTCCAGTGTTTCTAGTTTCTGCCGGAAGACCCCGATCCTCTCGTTCGGCGAAAGGTAGCAACTGACGAAGGTGACTTCGCCGCACTCGAGCCACACGAAGCCGTTTCCTCTCCCGCAGTTTTTCACCGGAAGTCTCGTGTTGTTCATCCGCCATATCGCTGCCGTCCCTGTCGTGTCAGAGTACCACCTTGGGTCGAGGGGGTCGTTGTACTGTCTCGAAATGAATAGTAGGTCCGTTTTTTCCTTGAATGCCCAGTGTTGTACCATATCTTGCGCGAGCCGGCTACACTGCGGATTTCCCTGTAGGAACACGGTCATTTCTCGACTGTGGGCTTCGTGGCCAGTTGTAGGGCCCTGCATCTATGTGTCCCTGAGACGTGGTCCGTTTTGGTCTCGCTACCAATTTCCGCACAGAGGAGGCAGTGTGGTTTTTTGGTGCAGGCTGAGGCCTTGTAGTCAGGACCGCCGCATCTCTAGCATAGCTTTGACCGTTCTTGGCCTTTACATTCAGTGGAACGGTGACCAAAGCCATGGCATCGAAAGCACCTTATGACCTGCGCCTTCTTCCTAATGCGGCAGTTAACCCAACCAACTTTGAGGTGCCTGGCATCTATGAGCTTTGTAGCCACAAGTGAGTTCAGCTCCACAATAGTAATTCTGCTTCCCCGTATGGTTGTTTTTGTGAGAACAATCCTGGCCACCCCGCAGTTCTCCTCTTGCAGTAGGGTTTTTAGGGCACACCTAACTTCTTCTTCTTCGGGGACCTCGTCAATATCGAGGATTTCCACCGTAGATCGAGGGATCAGCTGTTTTACTCTCCCGTTATTGCCAATAGCCTTTTGCAGGGCCTTGCCGAACCTTTCCTTGTCTTCGGCCGCGGCTCTAATCTCCACCAGCAGGTTGCCTGCCTGTGTTCGCCTGATGCCCTTGGCCTGCACGCCCACTTTACCGGGGTCTACGCCGGCGCGCATATTCTTCAGGACATCGGCATATCTTTTGCCCTCGGCTGGTTTGATCACGACAGCCTCTGGTCGTGGTTTCGTCTTTCTTTTCTTCCGCTTCGTTCGTCTACTTTTCAGTCGGCTTCGCCTGATTATTCCCCTTCTTTTGCTTGTGCCTTACCTCCGTGAAGCCTTCTTCATCCGGGCGAGGTTTCTTTGTAACGGTCATGTGGTTCCTCCTTGCGGACTCGGAGTACCCTGCCTCTTCCTCTTGTTCCGCGACGCTGTCTCTTACGCAGTAGGAGTCGCAGTAGTTGTAGTAGTAGCAGTAGTAGCGAGACCCGCGAGACGATGTCTGTTATCATGAGGAATAAGCTCCATTTTTCTGCCATTTTCTATGGCTCATGTAGTCTAAGACAGGCGCATGAAGCAACTTGAGAAATCCGACACAGTGTTCGACGATGATCTTTCTCTTACCAATCCAATTGCCCCTTTTGGCGGCTAATCACCGAAGTATTGTCGCATGCCTCTGAAGATGATTCTTTTGCACGTTGTTCAGGCTTACGTTTCTCTGTAAAACGTTTAGTTCACACTCGCATCGACACCGTACGAGCGCTACATCTGCTTTGCGCAAAATTGCACGTAATTGCTCTTGCTTCAGATAACACCGTGCATGCAATATAATTATTTGCTTTTTATCGAGAGGTACATCGTGTATCCCATCGCCGAACCTTTATTGCTTTTTGAGGCACGTAAACGTATTGGTTACAGGGATACATGCACGAAATCGACAAATTATAAATTTATTAGGTGCGCAACTAAGTTCCCGCTGTTTTTCAAGAGATGGCTCCAGTAGTAAGTGCTGGTCGATTGGGACATAACCAAAACGTCATGAACCAAGCTTAGACATATGGTAAACAAACCGCTTTGACACATTAGTGATTTTGTTTTTGCGTCATATACTTTTGGTTGTGTGAAAATGTCTGATTTTGTGCCAAATAATCGTCATTTGCGGAAAGTGTTGCTTTTCTTCTTTCATTCGGAGAAAACGGCGACTGAAGCGCATCGAGAACTCCAAAAAGTTTACGGAGATGCTGCTCTAAGTGAAACAATATGCCGTGATTGGTTCCGTCGCTTCAAAGACGGTGATTTTGATCTTGACGACCGTTCGCGTGAAGGAAAGCCAAAAACCTTCGAAGACGCTGAATTGGAGACATTGCTCGATGAGGATCCGTGCCAAACGCAAAAAGAGCTTGCTTCAGTATTAGGAGTTACCCGCCAAGCCATTTCCAAGCGATTGCATGCGTTGGGAATGATTCAAAAACAAGGAACTTGGGTTCCTTATGATTTGAAGCCAAGAGACGTTGAGCGTCGTTTTTTCGCCTGTGAACAACTGCTCCAGCGGCAAAAGAAGAAGGGTTTTCTTCATCGCATCGTTACGGGTGATGAAAAATGGATTCATTATAGCAACCCAAAAAGAACAAAATCATGGGGACTGCCCGGTCATGCTTCTACGGTATCGAACTCAATTGATGCGATTGAGCCGAGCACTGCGCGAAAAGCGGCCACAATACGAGCAGAGGCACGAAAAAGTGATTCTACAGCATCACAACGCTCGGCCTCAGGTTGCCAAACCCGTTAAAACCTACTTAGAAACGGTCAAATGGTAAGTCCTACCCCACCCGCCATATTCCCCAGATATTGCGCCGTCCGATTATTACTTGTTCCGTTCGATGGCACATGGTCTGGCTAATCAGAAGTTCAGCTCATATGAAGACATCTCAAAATGGCTTGATTCGTGGATAGCCTCAAAAGACGAACACTTCTACCGTGACGGTATTCGAGCTCTGCTAGAAAGATGGGAAAAAGTTGTCGCTAGCGATGGGCAATATTTTGAATGATTCATTTGTAAACATTTTTTCACAATAAAGTTGCATTTTCATAAAGAAAAAAGCGGGAACTTAGTTGCGCACCTAATAATTGTCGAGTAAATCTCGTATCTTTTGAGGATGGTGATTATGATTTATCGAGTTTAAATCTTTTAACACGGCGACGCGTAGATAAAGACCAAGTTCCATCTAGTGTATATTGCTCTATAGACACTCTTTTGGAAAGTATGAATAACTTACCCCACGTGGCTGGTCATTTGCGCTTCAAATCGCTTCCGAGCGGTCAGGTCGAAGTGACGCGTAAGTGCGACGATCTACGATACCACGACTTGCGCGTATCGCCCATTATCGCACGGCCACTCGGTCTCGAGAAAGAGGCTTATAGGTTTGTAATGATAGAACCGTTGCTATGCCAGGCAGCATGTTTGTATACAGCGATATCTGCGAGAGCTATGTTACAGGCGATGTACAAACCCCCTCTTTCGAATCGTCCCTATTGATCCTCACGACTTTCAGTATGGTTTGATAATAATTGAATCGTTTCCGGCGTCGGGATATATACCTCGCTTACGCAACAATTTACACACTATCAAGATCGATATAAGAGACGAGTTTGGTAATCCTATACCATTTGAACGGGGGACCTTAACGTGATACTATATTTCAAGAGGTCTCACGATTGATTACTTTGCGATGGATGATATTGATGGTGTGGAGAACCGATATGGCCGTCACGGGTACAGCGGTATTAGCCATGTTTATATCGGAACGCCTAATCAACGCAGACCCGATATCGGTAGCTTTCTCGGGGGCCTGTTTCTTCGAGTACTACCATTTTTAAAGGAGGGTGCTAAAGCAGTTGGAAAAGAGGCATTGTGTGCCGGTGTATACGTAGCTGGTGATATCCTCGATGGAAATATAGGTCTGAAAGATGCTATTTGCCCGAGAGCGCGAGAATCTGGCAGTAATCTCAATTGCAAGGGCTCTTGAATTAACACTCTCATGCAGGGGTCCAATTATAACATAAAGTCCGCAAAATTTTGCGAACAGTTCATTCACTGAACAAACGAAAACCACGTCGAATTTCCCATAAAAAAAGCGTGGAAAAGAGAAAAGTAATAAAGAAGAAGAAGAATTGTCAACGAACGGTTGCAGATATTTTTCGATACCTGAAACAATATGACTTTTCTACATGCACACTCATGCGAGTGCCTTAAGCCGGAGCTTGAATTATTTTCACTCTCACCGACGCAAACAACTATCGAAGGCTCCAATTGGGTATATTATAAACCAATTTCTTCGCTAACAGATGATTCACCCAGTGAATTTGTTATTCCCGGGCAGGGCGAAGAGTATATCGATCTCGCGTATACTATGCTTAGTCTGAGAGTAAAAATAACATCTCCTTCTACGGAAACTGCTACGGTACAGCGCCAAAAGTAAGCGCTGGCCCTGTAAACAATCTCTTGCATTCTATGTTTAATCAGGTGGATGTATACTTGAATCAAAAAGTAGTTTCACCTCTTAATAATGCCTACGCTTATCGACCGTACTTAGAAACACTTTTGAATTACGGTCCAGCAAAAATTCACATCTCATGAGCGTTCTCTAGTACGACCATACGCCCTGAAAAATGGATGATATAACATTGAGAAATGCGGGTCTTGTTGTTTGATAATGATTATGAGTAAAATATATCCTGCTCGAAGGACCACAATATGTATGATTATTGATGGATGAATTTATCTAGCATGATTAACCAGCAAAATTGAAATAAGTTAATGAGTGCGTCGAGTGATCGACTGGTCAGCCTGAATCAAGATAACTAAAGTCGCTGAGTAATAATATTTTGAGCAGTTATCTAATAATAATTGATGAATAATAATATTATGAATAATTATCTCAATTCAGTGACCGGAGAGCAAAGTAAACAGTGCGTGAGCACGGAATACGTCGCGTTGACAGGTGAGACTGGCTGGATATTAAGGATCCTGGTGACAAGTATACGAAATTAAATGCACTCAATTATTAACAATAATAAGTCAATGTTTATTGAATTATTTAACAATGATTAAAAGAATACCTGGTGAATAAATAAAAAATGTAACTGATTTGGTCTGACCTGTGTGTTGATGTACTGGTGTTGAATGGGTTCTTAGGCTGTTGAGTTGGCTTGTTGAGTCGTGTGGATGATCCTGGTGAGGTGGTCTGATTTGGAGCTCTGTAGCGAAGCCACACAACGCACAGTGGGGCCGATTCCCGAAAAGCTGGTTAAAAGTCGAAAACGTAGTTCATTCTGTTTGAGATATAGTATATAAGGATTTTTGGGGTCGCTGATTACGAATCTGAAGTCAAAATTGTAAAAAAACAAAATGGCGGGTTCAAAATGGCGATAGTAAACCGAAAATACTCAGTTATAATACGGAATGTTTATCGAATTTGTATGAAACTTGGTTTCTGTAAATTTTCGAGGTCGCTGAATACGAATGCGGTGTGAAAAAAAACAAAATTCAAAATGGCGGATCCAATATGGCGGACGCAATTTTTGCAATCAACCGGGTTTGCTTGAAACTTGTTACTCGACGGTTTTTGAGGTCGCTAAACATGAATCCGATGTTAAAAAGACAAAATTCAAAATGGCAGATCCAAAATAGCGATTATAAAAATTTACTAACTTTTTATAAATCTGTAAGTAAATTATATATTTGATAAAAAGTAATAAAACATCTACTTTTACATCTATAATTGTATTGATTAAAATCACTTTTGAAAGATTATTTTATACTATTTACAAGTTACATTTCCTTTTTTTATTGAAGTGAATGCACTTCAGTTACATGCAAGTAATTTTTTCTTTGAAGCACATATTTCTTCAAATCATTTTCTGAAACAAAATAGATTTTGTGAAATAAAATTAACATGTTCAAACAGTTAATTTATAATTATTTTAGTTTAAGTAAACATTTTGTAAGATTACTGTATAATAATTTGATTTACAGTTTTTAAATAAATGTATTTGGATTAAAGAGTAATGATTTTCTTGTTTAGAAGAAATATTTTGTACATATTTCAGATAAGTAATTACATTTTTAATCATTTATAAAAATATTGAAAAATGTATAATTCAAATATATAAGAAAGTGTAATAAGGAACACGATTTTTTAAATCCTAACATATTTATTTGAGAAATACAGTACAAAGCCAAATTCAAAAAATAAATTTATATTAACAAGAATATTGTTCTAATATTAACATAAAAATTAGTCTTCATCATCAGTCGAATTGTCTGTATAAAAATCTGAACAATCTGACGACATCGAAAAAGAAGAGATAGAATCATCAGTAGACGCATAAACAGTTGGTGAAGTAAGCAAAGCAATTGTTTCCGGAAATAAGGATTTTAATTTCTTATGTGGCAATTTCTTTAAGCTTGATATATACGAAGCTGATGCCACTAGCAAGCGCAAGAAAGGATTTTCCATCGATTTTGTTCTGCTGCATTTTCGTGCAAAATCTTCAGGGTATCTTTTAATATATTTATTACAAGACTCCTGTGCATCTTCAGACATTTGTCCGATTGGCAATAAAGCAGATTTTATTATTTCAGAGCTGTGAATTAAAAGTTTGTGAAGAGAAGTAGGCATGTAGAACCAGAGATATAAGTCGACAAATTTTCGAGCTGTTTCTATTGTGTATTCTTGGAAATGTGGTACATTAATTTCATGACCACTTGAAATAGCTTGTAAAATAACATGGAACCTTTTAATAACATCTTCGTCAACGCCCGTTATAGTAGCGGAAATTGATGCATTTTTGACAAATCGTCGAGCAGTGTTCCCATCATTCGTACTACCATATCCAGGCTTGGTTGATCCACAATAAGTCCTAACTGTTGGCGAAAACCTTTTTGAATATTTTTTTTCTATTTTCTGTCGCTTTCTTATCTTCACTTGTTCGCGCTTGCCATTTTTTAATATCCAATTTATACGAAACATGCAAACAACATTCAAATAATGGAATCCACATATGTAATGTAGATAAGCCAAAAGTTAAATTATCTCTATTAATTTCTTTTTTTAAAAGTACATCGATCTTATTGAAATCTTTACTAGTAGCATTACATAAATAGCAACGTTGAGTAGAAGCAGCTGCAGTAATTGTGTTACAAACTTTAGCATCAATCATAGTTAAAGCAAGTTCGTAAGTAACAATGATCTCTTTTCCATTTATTACAGTTTTAAAAGGCATAAGTTTGTCCGCTTGTTCTTTTATATACTCCGTTTGTTTAACAGTGGCCTCAGTAGTTTCATGCAAAAATTCAATTTTTATTGGTCTACAAAAGCGTGGTGATGATGGTCTCGGATTTTTCCATACAATGATTTTTGCAATGTATTTTTATCGATCGATATTAGTTGCACTGGAACAAGCGAAGTGAAAAAGATACTAGCATCTGATTTACTTCCATCATCATCACTAAATTTTTGCTTGTACATACTTTGGCCAGAACTGCCATCACAACCCCACTTACAAATTAAATAAAAATTAGAAAGTTGTTCATCCGGCAAACTTTTTACGACATCCATTTGAGTCGTCAACAGTCGGCTGATTGTATGGTCTAATAAAGCTTGTAGTTCAACTTCTGCATTGGTTTCACATATACTAATACTACCTTTTTCAGGATAACATTTACACTTAGCTTTCTGTACTAATTTATAAGATGGATATAATATACAGTTCTTTTTTTTACTTATACTCCTTAATCCCTGGTATTGACTTCGCGATAGTTTTTGCTCGATTACAAGTGAAACAGCTTCATCAGCAGAAAGAGTGACTTCAGGAATAAATTCCAAAGATTTTCTATACTTTCGAACTTTGGATGGACTACTCGAAGTTATATCTTTAACAATTTTAGCAGCTTCCACGTTTCCTTCGATTCGTAAATTCATCTGTGTTGCGTAGGAGAGCTCTTCAGTACTTGATCCCGATCGAATGTCTTCGGTTCTCCTTCGCTTCGTTCTTACACTGGATTGTGCAAATTGCTGTTTTGGGCGGCCCATATGTGTTTCATCTGACGTGGTTTGTGGTGGTGATCCATCTTCTTTCTTTTCATCGAAATAAACGATGTCATTTAGCCATTGCTGATTCTTCTCCAGAAATTTTTGTTCCATCCGCCAAACTTCCTGCCACTTTGCTTTTAATTTATGTAATAGTATACGAACGACAGATTTCGCATTGTCTGATAACGTAAAAGATCGCTGTAATTTTGTAGACAAATTATTTTCAATTTTTTCAAAAGCTATCGTAGCACTATCATTTAAGTTGTCTTTCAGTAATCTGAAAAATTTCTTCCCTTGACAAACCAGAAATTTGTTTGATACTATCAGCACCTGAAACAAAAAAGAAAGTTTTAAATTTATAACACGTTGAAGTGAAAGCAAAAACATTTGCTAAAAATTTATATAAACTATAGTTTACAGTAATTTTGTGAATAAAAGTTTACAAAACATGACTTTTTTTGTATGTTAACTGAAACGTTTACACGTTATTTTTCACTTGTAATCTTTAAGCATTGTGTAAATATGAATGAAATAAATAATAACAATATATCTTTATTATTATTTGTTAAACATGTAAAAATAATGCACTTACTTGCACTTGAAGCGTCCATTTTGCAAAACGATCCACTTCACGATGTTTGGCAAATTTTTGAATATTCTTTTACTTTGTACGATCCAACACAACAGCTGCTACTCCAAGAAAGATCACTTCGCCACTGCCTCGTAACTCGTAACCAGAGTTGCATCAAGCATATCCCCTTGCCAGATGCGTGCCCTTTTCAGGCATGCGCAGTGCATGCGAAAGAATTCCCAGGCATGTATATAGCAATAAAGAACCCATATATTTTCCAACAAATAACTACCCTTATAAAAATTTAACGCAACTTGTGATAAATTAAGCAGTAATAAATTATTGAGCGACAGTAATTTATTATTAGTTGATTTATCATAGTCGGTATCAAATTTCTATAAAAATAACATCTCTCTTTCAAAATAAGGGCTATATATACCTTTAAATAGTTGAACTAAGTACTTCACTGATGAACACGTGGATGCCAAACCGAATGGGCATGCGCGAAAAAGATACGTATCAGGCAACTCTGCTCGTAACTGCCACAGGCCCACAGGTAAGCCTATCGACCCTTTGTGACGTGATCGACCCTTTTCAAATATTCGATTACCCTCGCAAAAAGTCTATCTGTTCCACTATGTATAGGTAGACCTATATATTGCAGGTAGGTCTATGTATACAGTCGACTCTTTTCAAATGTTCCGTTATCCTCTATAAATGTTAGAATACAACAATATATACTCTAAAACGAAATAAGTTATTTATAACATTAAAATAATTATTTAAATTATGAAAATTGCTGAATTAATTTAACTACAATTTTATTAAATAATTATTATGCAAAATTTAAAAAAATCACCTACACGAGATTTGAACCGAGAACAATAATGTACGAGTCCAGCGTGTAAGCCACTACGCTACGGAAATATTCACGTTGCATAGCCAAGAAAAAACGAAATAAAAAATGGTGGTTTTATTTCGAAAATTATGTTCGCCGTATTGGGTCCGCCATTTAGAATTTTGTTTTTTTGACACCGGATTCGTATTCAGCGACCCCAAAAACCCCCGAGTAACAAGTTTTAAGCGAATCCGACCGATTTCGAAAATTGCGCCCGCCATATTGGATCCGCCATTTTGAATTTTGGTTTTTTGACACCGGATTCGTATTCAGCGACCCTCAAAACCCCCGAGTAATAAGTTTCAAGCGAATCCAATCGATTTCGAAAATTGCGTCCGCTATATTGGATCCGCCATTTTTAATTTAGTTTTTTTGACACCGGATTCGTATTCAGCGACCCCAAAAACCCCCGAGTAACAAGTTTCACAAAATTATATTCATTTGAAAAAAACGTGCAACAAGTGGTTAATGTGAATTTGTAATTTTTTATATTCAAATGTGCACTTAAAACAAAGTTGCAGCTAGCTGCAGCTGATTTTTACTAATTTTGTCACATAGCAGTACAAACTTTAATTTAAAACTTGTTTCGTTGCGGAACACTGCGGAACTTTTAACTTTTTCCCTGTTTTTCTAAAATGATTGCACATAATTTTTCATTTTTTTCTACTTTAGACATTGTTTAGCTATTAATTTATATATATCTGTTATAATTTTCGACGCATATGATAATAAACTACTTTCTTCAACCTGAAACCTCCATTTTGCAGAATTAAGAAATACCAATTTTACGATTTTCTACGAATTTTTTAATATGACGCTTGAATATGAGCTCGAACGATCGAGCTATTAATTGCGCGAAGGTCTCTTTTGTACTGGCTTATACTTGCCAGGTATACTTCACTAGCCCTTATAAAATGTTTCATTATATTCGTTAAACATTACTCTATCCACCTATGTACTCTAAATCCTATAAAATGAAACTTCATTTTTCGACTTTTGACCAGCTTTTCGGGAATCGGCCCCACTGTGCGACGGGCTGGTGAATGGGCTATGGGCGATGTGAGGTGCGAGCCGGAGTGGCATCTATATTGCCAACGATGCGTAAACTCGTTGACAGTTTTGTGAGTGTTGTTGAGTTTGTGGTGAAGTTACGTGGTTTGCACTTACACTCAGTTGAACTATACGTGATTTGGCATTGAGTTTAATATACTACACTACTGAGGACGTAAAGAATGAGTGGCACTAGTGAACAGAAAAGGTGAGGTGACGCGTGAATATCTTGAGCGAACGACTCAAGAGTAAATAATGGCTACATCCGTCGACCACGAGGCAGAGTATCATGAGGGCGGACGTGCGTCACAGCTCGCGTGAGTTTTGATTCACCGCCAGCGAAGGAAAGTAAGTCCTGAGATCGGTCATGTCGCTGGGGCCATGCTATTAGCGTTAGCCGCTTCAGTGAGCTTCGATCAAGGATGCTAGCTGATAGACGACGCGCTTGAGTGTGTCTGATAGGTGCGAAAAATGAACACTTGTAAAGAAAAAACAATTTTTACATGTCGGAAAAACTGTAGACTTGCTCGACCATCTGCATTGCGATATATTCAATCAGGAGCAGTTCCTATTAAACGGTGTCAAAATTCGTCTACGGCGGGTGCGGTCTAGAGATTCATTTTGTCTTGTGGGAGATACAAAGAATGGTCAATGCGGCTTGAAGATTCTCGAGGCATCGCTTCTCCTTCGTAGAACAAAAATCGCTTCTGGTGTGCTGCTCTCGCATGCTAGAACTTTGACGAAATCTACGACAAAATGTCCTCTTACGAGAGTCAAGGTAAAGGCCGTTTTAATACACTCCGGTGTTCATGGAGAGACGATCGACAATATAGTACTAGGTCAATTGCCGAAGCGTATAATTGTCGGATATGTCGATAACAAAGCGTTTAACGGCGACTTCAATATGAATCCATTCAATTTCCAAAAGTACAAGATGAATTATCTCTAATTTTATGTAGATGGTGCTCAAATACTCTCCGAAGCCGTGACAACCAGATTTCCCGAAAAATTATTTGTATGTGGATGCTTTTCAAACGCTGTTTTCAGGAACTAGAATACATTTCTTGAACGATGGTAATTCGATCGATCGCGATAATCATAGCGATGGATACTGTCTTCTTGCTTTTGATTTGACACCCGATCTTTTGGCGAACAGCAATTCACATTGAAATTTAAATGGTAGCGTGAGAATAGAGGTACGATTTGAGGAGGTGCTTGCTTCAACGGTAAATTATATTGTCTAGAATCTAGAATATGCGGAATATGATAATATCCTTGAAATCTATCCTTGTCGTCAGGGAATGGTGAATTTTACCAGATAAGCGAAAAAATGCGATTATATCGCAACATCTCGCACGGCTACAAAGAAACTGCAAGTTCTATCGGTACGGCCTCAAACAATTACAAAGTAATACGTTGGATGTGCGTGGACAATTTTGTATCGTATGCCTGCATCTTATATCGTGCGGGTTTACCATATTGCGATTTAATAATCTGTTTAGCGATAATGTAATAAAAAAACGATCGAATAGTACGTGAATATTACAATGCTTTTACCTCTCAACGGTAAATACAGTGATAAAAATAAAAATAACTTTAACGGTGGCGGAATCTATGAGCGAAGACTACCATGTTTGCATACGACGGTAAATGTGTAAAGTGACTTGAATAAAATATTGATTAATTGAAAACTAATACCTGGTCTTAGGGTGTCCCATATTTTTATAGTGTAATAATTAGAGAATTATAATTGAAGCCTCTCTCTCTCTCTCTCTCTCTCTCTCTCTCTCTCTCTCTCTCTCTCTCTCTCTCTCTCTTAGATGTGTTTGACATCCTACGCGCAAACATTGAAAAGCAATATGTATCCGCGATACGGCAAGGAGGTTTTAAGCGACGCGTTTTGCTGAAGAGTGATTTTGGTAGCGAGCGTAATGAGGCGTGCGTGCGTGGGTGCGTGCATGTGTTTGCTAGCGAATGTAAAATCGCCGCGAAAGGCGGAGGGCCGTCAACATTAGCGGAGGCGGTAAGTCCACAATTTCAGCCATTTTTCCAAGTATGCGTACGCGTTTGCTCCATCCTGTTCTTATGTTTACTCTTGTTCACCAGAGTACGCACACTACCCCACTTTACCACCTCCATGTTACGGATACTGTTTAAGTAGAGTGGGTAGCGTGGAGGTGGAAAAGTGGGGTGGTGGGGATAGTTACATTGTGGGGCAAGGAGTGGGCTGGAACAAAGGCGTCCACATCCTACTCATGCTATTTAAAATAATATCCTTAATTAAATAGTTGTCGCATTTAATTTTTTGCCAATTAAACTGCACAAAAGTGTACCGGAATGAACTTATGGACTGCAAGTGGAGGAATCGTACGTGTTGCTGGGCGCCAGAGTGGGAAAATCGCCCAACAAGCATGAGGTTAAACTGTACTTCACGTTGTCACACTTTAGCCCGTTTGAAAAATAAAAGACCATTGCGAAGAGCGTTTGATCCCAATATTATCTGTCACTTTCCCTTCCAATAATTCAGGAAAACATTTCGAACTCATATGTAAATGACTTAGTTATAGCAATGGAAATTGTCCCTGAAATTATTAATTTTTTCGATGTTTTTTGATATTTTATTGTAGAAATATCGTTGAAGTGCTGTGGCTACATTATGTAAATATAGGATGGACCACTGTGGCTTTAGACGTGTGAATATTTTTGTTGTTGAATGAGTTTTATGTTTGACTTTAAATCGGTGATTATCTTTTGGCTTTTTTTATCGTTATCGTACAGTGAATTATTAATTTGTTATTTTGTCGTTTCTCTATGTTGAGTATTGCCTTTGCCTGATAAATTTCTTATCTGTAATACATCGAGTAAGAATGAGTTTTCACTCACGACAGGTGCAAAATAACCTGACGAAAGATGTAGACAGAGAAAGTAGTCTTTATTTTCATCTTTTCTCGCTCAACTACAAAAACAAGAAATGATTTTAAAGTAAATGGTATGAGATGCACGTGCAATTATATTAATTGTATGCCAAGAAATATGAGTGAAAACGTGAAGCAGCCCGCGCTGCAAAGCACGCCACGAAGTGAGACTTTTGAGGATACACAAATTAAGATTTCTTCACCTCAACGAGATTAAATTTGTATAAATTATCAAGGTGCATGCTTACCAAGTATTTTGAGTCTTGTTGACCACGTTTGAGTTGAGTAGGTCCGAAGAAAAGTGGTGAAGAGTTCCGAGCTGAGAGCAGTTGAAGTCGCTGTCTTGGCGGTTTTCACGAGAGTACCCAAAAATCTCAAGATGGCTGAGCTCTATGAAAGTGTCGATGAGAGACGCGGCAGTCAAGCGAGAGACAGATAGTAGTATCTCGCTTGAACAGCGTGTCCAGGAGGTGCTGCCCCGGCTGCTCGCATGGCAGCCGAGCGTAGCACTGCACCAGTAACCTCGAGCTGCCGCACGTCTGGTCGTAGTGACCGTGCATCAGCTGATTTCTCAATACTCTAATATAAAAACAAAAAAAAGTTGACAACGTTGCAGTTATCAAGTACATAACTACTAGATACGTAATTCCTATATGTAAATCCATTTACCACTGACATTCTTATAGTACATTGTTGAGCAACGGAATTTTCCATTCCATTGGAGTTCGTTTAATTTAGAAAAAGAAATCCAATGCTCTGTAGCTCAATGGTTACAGAGCCTACCAAGGAATGTTAACAAAGCATGTGGAAGACTCGCGAAATCACAATTATAATATTTAAACGCTCATTGTATTTATTTTGAAGCTTCAATAATGGAACGGAAGATCATCCATTGATTATAATTTAGTTCAGTCATATAGTTTTCACAAACTATTGCATTTTATTCGTTCACACGAGTTCCAACCCCTAATCGACAAATGATCGCAATAAGAACTTTAAAATATTATACTGTTGACCGTACTATAGCTTTTTGCGTAAAATGAAAAAATGAAGTATGATTAATCTCCTAAACATTCTATATATTGGGTCTGGGAAAAAGTTCGTGGCGTTTTTCATCGAAATTGGTGCAGTGGTTGGAAATTTGTTTGCGTTTGAAAATGGAAAAAAGTAATGAAAAATTGCGCTATATTTTGCAATATTATTACGACAACGGGAAGAACGCTGCGCAGGCTTATGAACAAATTTGTGCTGTATACGGTGAAGGTACGAGGGTCGATCAATAAATAGTCGGCTTGGTAAAGAAAATCGCATTTTTTTGGACAAAAATCTTTTCATTTCTCAACATAATCTCCTTTTAGCTCGATACACTTATTCCAACGATTTTCCAATTTTTGATGCCCTCCGAATAATACGATTTCGGAAGGTCCTCAAAATAGGTCTCTGTTTCGGCGATGAGGTCATCTCTGGAACCAAATCTCTTTCCGCCAAGACATTTTTTCAGGTTTGGAAACAGAAAGTAGTCGGAGAGGGCCAAATCTGGAGAATACGGTGTATGGGAAAGCAATTCGTATTTAAATTCATGAATTTTGGCCATGGCAACTGGGCACGTGTAAACGCGTGCATTGTCTTGATGGAAGAACACTTTTTTCCTCGCCAAATTTGGACGTTTTTTCTTTAATTCGTCGTTGAATCGGGTCAGTACGGCTGCATAGTATTCGTCATTAATCGTTTTTTTCGGCGGAAGGTAATCGATGTAGATTATGCCGCGTGCGTCCCAAAAAACTGTGACCATGACCTTACCGGCCGATGGCACCGTCTTCGCCTTCTTCGGAGCACGATCGGTCCATTGTTTCGATTGCTCCTTTGCCTCTGGTGTATAGTGATGGATCCATGCTTCGTCCACGTTTACGTAACGATGCAAAAACTCAACAGGATCACGCTTATAGATCGCCAAACACGCCTTTGAATCAGCTACACGTTCTCTTTTATGGTCGACAGTGAGCAAACGCGGCACCCATCTTGCGGATAACTTTTTCATACCCAACTGATCACTCAGGATTGAAATCACTGAGCCATATGATATGCCTATGGCCTCAGCAATCTCACGCACTTTTAGTCTCCGATCATTTAACACAATATAGTGGACTTTTTCAATTGTTTCTGGTATGACGACCTCATTTGGACGACCGGGACGTTCATCGTCAACAATGCTCGTAGGACCGCGTTTAAATTCAGCTGACCAATATTTAATGGTTGATAACGAAGATGCAAGGTCCATATAAACTTCGTCTAGCTCCGCTTTGATTTCATTGTTCGTTTTCTTTTTCAAAAACAAAAATCGAATCACTGCACGATACTCAATTTTTTCCATTTTTGTAAAAACACAAAAGCTGTTTGTCTTTCGATGGCTGTCAAATGCAAACTAAACATCGCAGCGAGCTGAAACGTTGACAACAGTCATGTGAAGGATGGCACTACTAAACGTCGCTATTGATTTCTTTCCTCGACCAACAGATGGCGCAAGGCCGACTATTTATTGATCGACCCTCGTACTTTATCAAAATCTGCTGCGCGGCAATGGTTCGCTCGCTTTCGTTCTGGTATTTTTTATGTGAAAGATGAGTCACGCTCTGGTCGTCCTGTGGGCTGGGGGAAGGGAATCGTCCACCATGAGCTACTTCCAGTTGGTGAGACTATTGATTCTCAACTCTACTATGGACAACTAGAGAGATTACGCCAAGCAATTGAAGGAAAACGGCCCGAATTGATTAATAGGAACGGTATTGTCTTCCATCATGACAACGCCCGACCACACACTTCTTTGATGACCCGTCGAAAATTGCTAGAGCTTGGTTGGGAAATTTTCATGCATCCACCGTATAGTCCAAACATCAATAGAATTAAGCTGCTTTCAAAAGAAGCCTGTGAAAACCACTTGATTCAGTTTTTCAACCAAAAACCACAGAAGTTCTTCACCGATGGCATCATGGCTTTACCCGAAAAATGGCGAACCATTGTCGATAATAATGGAGCACATTCAGTTTAAATAAATTCATTTTCACACTATAAGAGAACCAGTTGAATTTCACTAAAAAAACGCCACGAACTTTTTTGCCAGACCCAATATTTTGTACAGTCATTAGAACGGTATGTTACCGGCGCAACTTAAATCGTAACGCGATCGACTCGTTCAACCTTGAATAACAATTCCCTGGTTTAGATATTCAATTATACGTCGATCTTGAGATTGAAATTCACGTCAACCATAAATAGAACGTAAATTTTAATATGAGATCAGTAGTTTGTGTACGCGTTTTCTCCATCTCACTCTAATCCCTACCTTGCAGATACCCCCACCACTCCACTTTTGAGTCGCCACGCTACCATCTCTATTTAAACAGTGTCGGTAAAGTTGAGAGGGTAAAGTGGGGTGCTGTGGGTACCCGGATAAATGGGATTAGTAAAGATAAGAATGGAATAAAGGAAACGCGTACACATACTTGGAAAAATGCAGAACTCTAATGCAGGCGTTGACGGCTGCAATGACGGCTATCGTCCTTTCTCTCTCTCTCTGTCTCGAACTTACACTATACACTTACGCATATGCATGCACACTAGCGCTCATTCACACCCACGCATATGCATGCACACTAGTGCCCATTCACACCAACGCATATACATTTCACTAATCACTCAATAAAAGACTTTTAAATAAAAAATTTCACTTTTTATTAATTTTAAATTTACTTTTCAATTAATTTTTATTATTCCTCGTAACAATACTTTTAATTTATTTTTCGCCGGAGGACGATGTCCTAACAGCATACTTAGGACAAAAAGTATGAACGCATAACGCAAATAACGGGTCATCCAACATAAAGGGTGGTTAAATTTTAAGGGCCGATGTTGAATGTGAACCACACCTAAACGTCAAGTTTTTTTCTGCATTTCATTTGACATTTCTCAATTTCAGACTAACTCAATTTGAACCATGGAAAGATACACAATCGAGCAACGCGTTAAAGTTATTCAGGCTTATTATGAAAATGGGCGTTCAAATCAAAATGCATATCGTGCACTTCGTGATTTTTTCGGTCAATTTAATCGTCCAAATGTGCGTACAATCGGAAAAATCGTGCAAAAATTTTAGCGAACCGGGTCTGTAGGAGATATTAAAACACCAGTGCATGCTCGTACAGCTCGTACTGCAGAAAATATTGCTGCTGTTCGCGATAGTGTGGCTGAAGAGCCGTCCACCTCAACTCGTCGTCGTGCCCAACAATTGCACCTCTCACGCTCGTCGTTGATGAACATTATGCATAAAGACTTGCATTTACACGCTTATAAGGTGCAATTGACTCAAGAACTCTTGACCATTCCAAACGTCGTCAATGGTCAGAATGGTGGCAAGAAATGGCAACAGTGGATGATCAATTTTCGAAGAAAATCATCTTCAGTGATGAGGCACATTTTCACCTCAGTGGATTCGTCAATAAGCAGAATTGCGCATTTGGGCGAATCATAATCAAGAGTGATTGTCGAATAACCAATGCACCCACAAAGAGTGACTGTTTGGTGCGGTTTATGGGCTGGCGGCATCATCGGGCCGTATTTTTTTCCAAAATGAGGCCGGTCAGGCAGTTACTGTGAATGGTGTTCGCTATCGTGAGATGATAACGAACTTTTTATGGCCCGAATTGGAAGATATGGATGTGGGCGATATGTGGTTTCAACAGGAGGGTGCCACTTGCCACACAGCTAACGAAACAATGGCTCTTTTGCGCGACAAATTCAATGGCCGTGTTATCTCACGTGGTGGCGATATCAATTGGCCGCCAAGATCATGTGATTTGACACCGTTGGACTTCTTTCTTTGGGTTTATTTGAAAGAAAAGGTGTACGTCGATAAGCCAGCAACAATTCAAGAGCTAAAGGATGAGATAATTCGGCACATTAACGGCATAGAACCTCAATTATGCCTAAGCGTCATCGAAAATTTGGACCATCGGATGGAGGTGTGCCGCCGAGGTCGCGGCGGCCATTTGGCCGATATTTTGTTCCATACATAATTGAACCATACCATATTATCATAATAAAAAGAATTGACAATAATTTCCTAAATAATTTGTGTTTTATTCAAAATCAACATCGGCCCTTAAAATTTAACCACCCTTTATATGAAGGAAGTGCTTTTTATCACAAAGAACTTATTTTTATAATTAAATAAAAATAATGAAATATGAATATTACATGCTTTTGAATTACGATTGCTGTGTTAATGAAACAAAGAGGAGAGCTCCTTCTTCTTGTTTTTCCTAATCTTTCTACAGCAGACCTTTGCTGATGCTTCGGTTTTAGGGCTGTGTCAGCACACATTTCTTCACTTTGTGATTATCCACAGCGTATACTTCAGAATATCTCGAGTGGAACGTATTCTATATACAAATATTTAGAACGGTGCTTTTAATACAAATTGCTGCACCCATAGAGAATGATTGCATTCGCGACGCTACCCCCAATGCATTATCAGCGATATGACCACGGTGCAGCACAATTATCTCGGACAAAATAATTTTCATAAGATCCGTAACCTTCGGCGCTAGTAAGGCCGTGTTGTGATCGATCGCTTCTTGAAAGAATTCCTTGGATCCGATGATCTCATACGCTATTGAACGAGGTGTATCACTGGCACCTATCTTTTCGTGGACATACGATACCACCTCATTCATCGTTTCACTTTTGTGCTCGAATGTTTGCATGTGAATATCAATTTGTCGAGCATAAAAAATGGTGGCCGGTGAAATACGATGTTTGGGGAGTATTTTCAGAAGCGTTTCCTTTTCGGTTCTCCAGATTCCTCTTGCTTCTCGTATTCCTCATTATCACTTCCGCTTATTTTACCCAACAGACAACTCTATGCTGGTAATATGGGGTTAGAGGTGTGTAAAGTACTATGTACTCTGTACGAGTATTACACATTTTTTCGGTATCAGCTCCATGAGCTTCGAAATACCGTTGTACGCGAGAAAACTCACTTTTGAACAGTTTCCGCTCGTCTACACTGAGCCTTATCCCGGTAAAAGTATTCGACAATATTTTCACCACTGGAGGAAGACGCGCGGAGTTCAGCTCGAGACCAGCGACGATTATTTTACCGAATGATTGATTTAATCCGTACATGACGGGGTTCGCTACATAGGGCGATGTCGTGTAACGCGTATTACCGTTATTTGCCATTTTTAATGCCTCCGAGTTGTCTACGCACCTTCGCTAATATGCGCACTAAGTAAAAATGTTAAGGAAACTAAATACACACGAGAAACTCGTGGTGCGAAGCGGTGTGGTTTGGATCACTCGGGACAGATTAATTACTCAAGAACGTAGCATTAAAATAGAAAGATGTAGTTATTTATTGACTTATCGCGGGGAGAAATGATGACGGAGAAAATACTGCTCATGTTAAAAAGGAGACTCACGTTAACGATGACACATGTGTTCGTGAAGAGCGTCGGACGAAAAACTAAGCCTTTGTAAGTCGTCTTGGTACAGGTGGCTCTCTGCCGACCAGAGATCCACTCGGTTAGTAAAATTAAGGTTGAAATCTGGTACCGGTAATTCTCATACTCAGACACAGACGCTCGCATTTGTAATACAGTCGTTCTAACTTACACATATGCGTGAACATCCCGCTTGCCTCGTATACAATGTACCCTATACGATGAATGTTGGCTGGACCATGTGGGTAAGGTGAAGTTTTCGTAATTTACTCATATGATGAGGCTATTTGAATTAAATCTAAGAACTAAAACTACGTATAGGGGGCGCCGCCCCTCGTGACGTAATGGCGGAACGGCAATAACCAGTCACTAAAGCGAAACACAGATTCGATGCATTTGCAGTTGAGATCCTTTGTTTGATTTCGAAACACTTAACAAGCTAGTTGTCTCAATGCTTATAAAACTAACACGTTTCTAATTCCACCGCGAAAACCAATACGTTTCGATATTCGACGCGAAAACTAGCATGTTTCGGCTTTTGCGACGAAAACTAGCACATTTTGATATTCGCCGCGAAAACTAGCATATTTCGGCTTTTACCACGAAAACTAGCATGTTTCGGCTTTCATCGCGAAAACTAGCATATTTCGATTTGCACTGGAAAAAGTAGTTTATTTGCCGAACTCAATCGAATAAGATTCAAAATTTTCACGAATGTTTTAATAATTTGTTCGGGAGCACTATAAGGAGTAAATGAAAAACATTAAGGGTGTATCGCCCGTACACCCTTGAACATTTATATTCGTTTTCTTTAAAAAAAATAATAACATTATTGAAAATACGATTTAACAAATTTACTGGAATCTTAGAGATCGCTATCGTCTAATATATTCGAAAAAGCTTGATTATGTTCCATAGGAATGATACCTCTGTCAAGCATTGCTTGTAAATCTTTTTTTTTCCTTGGAGCAAGAGGCAATTTCTTATGTGATGTCTGTTTCAATTGAAACTAATGAGTATCATTCATATTTTTGTTTTTTTTTTTAAGATTTACATCTCTCGTCCTTCTTGATCGAAATCATATTTAACGCGGACTGTATCGACGTAAGGTTGAACGAATATTTCTCGAATACTCGCAATTTTTATTGGCGTTCAGTTAAACATTTTTGAGATTTCTAAAAAATCGTGAATTTCTCTTTGTGCTACTTCATTGACGAAGTAAGGCATTGTTGTTTTGGCCTCTTTCATAAGTGTGCACCATTGTTGCTGTGTGTACACCGATTTGTTGCAAAAATACTTCGTCAATTTTGAGTAAAAAAGGATGTTCAAAAAACGTGGAGTACAAAATGAGAAACAATTCCAGTGATACTGAAACGTGGTAATTTTCACGGTGAAAGTCGAAACCTGCTAGTTTTCGTGGTAAAAACCGAAACATGCTAGTTTTCGCGCCGATATCAAACGTGCTTCTTTTCGTAAGAAATCTGAAACATGCTAGTTTTCGTAAGCAGCGTCGATATGATAGAGTAATCCTAAGGTGAAATTATGCCGAGAAACATTTGTACCAGTATTTCGTGGTAAGGCGCCTTGACTTATTAGACGTTTACCAGAGCACTAATTTATTCGTCGATCCCGGGGTCGCTTGACTCGCTGTCACTGTCAACACATTATCGAAACGATAATTCGTTACTGGACGATGTTTCGGGACTAGGATTGGATTCTGTGGTTTTAACAGGGAGGACACAGATTTGAGTGATCGGGCGTTTCAATTATATCTGGGCAGTTTTAAGCGTGACTACGCGGATGCGGTCGTCGGGACCTGGACGACACGTGTTGACGCGACCTAAGAGCCACTTCGACGGTGGTAGGTTTGCATCTCGTATGAGTACGAGATCCCCCGTCTGTACATTTTCTCTGATTTTTGTCCAATTCGTCCTAACTTGTAGTGAATGTAAATAGTCACTGGACTAACGCTTCCAGAAGGACTCGAGAGTTTGGCGAACAAGCTACCATCGAGTTAATCTATTCTCGTTTAAGTTTAGTATTGATGGTTCTGGTACGCTTTTTAAAGGTGCACCTATGAAAAAATGACCTGGTGTTAGGTAGGAGAAATCGTTCGGGTCGGTACCGGAGGGGCCTATGGGTCGCGAATAGAGATACGCTTCAATTTGTAAGATTATTGTGATGAGCCTTGAGGGAGAGGTGATACTCCTACCAAGCGTATTCTGAGGTGGCGAATCGAGGGATGTCCTCCTTGCTTGCAAAGGATAGGGGTTAAATAAAATAGCCTCTGCGGACCAAACACACTCAGCAGAGGGCAGGAAACTGCTGTCTCTGCTCGACCACCCTGGATTCCTGGCACACTGGGAGTGCTCATCCCACCTCGGACTTATCACCCGAGTGGGGCAATGGGCTGATGTGGCTCGTCCTGTCGAGGTGGTAAGGGGATCTGGGACTTTGCCACCCGTTCGGGACCTGGTGAGGTAGTGTACATTGACCGCCGCTGTCGGAGGCGGCGGTGCTCCGAGTGAGCGTGGTCCGTCCGTGTATTCTGGGACGACAAATCGCAGGCTGGGCCTGTGAGTACACAGGTGTGTAGCAAAAAACAAACAGTGAATGGATACTCTCAATAAAAACGATATGCAGTGAAATATGGAGGCAACATCAAACGGTGGATACAACCCGTTTGATGCAACCAGTAGTAAAGCGACACGATTGATCTCGGAGAGCGGGTGACTGTAGCGAGGGACGACGGAGTACGCCTCGAGGAGGCGGTGAGCAAGCTGGCACACTTCGTAAATGGCCATAAAAACGTCCACAAAGAAGTGAAGGATGCCGTCCGCACAATCGCGCGGCTATGGAAAAAGGCGCGATGGGAGGGAGCGAGACCACCACGGCCGCCACTACCGAAGAAGAGTAAGTTGGGGACAACCTAGACGTCCCCCCGAGTGGTTGTCCGCACGCAGTCGGGCGAGAGACCCCGAGAATCACCGGGGAAAACAAGCGCGAACAAGCGCCGCCCATCCCCGTCGCCCAGAACCCCGGAAGCCTGGATTGAGGTGGTAAAAAAATCGGGGAAAGAAAAAATCTCCAAAGCAAAGGGCCCCGACAAAGATCCAGGGGACGCGGGCTTCAGCAGGAACTGCGACCCCAGGACCGATGGAAAAAAGCCCGCAGAGGAAGAAAAAGGTGAACCAGCAGCAGCAGCACCGACAACAATAGCAGCAACAACAGGTAACCGCCCAGAGGACGGCGCCGGCGGAGGCCCAGCAACGGATGACACAAAAAAGGAGAACCCGGCCAGACGCTATCATCATTAAGAGCGCCGGGGATACTCCGCTGGGGAACATACTAAAGACCCTAAAGGCCGAAGAAGAGCTGGCAGCGGTCGGAAGGGCGATAACCAGGATCCGGAGAACCGGAACCGGCGACCTGCACTTCACCATCATTGGGGCAGATGGCGACCGTCTTCGAAAAGACCCCAATGGCGGATCTGGAGGTGAGGGACCTGGACGAGTCGACCGCGGTCGAGGACGTGCAGCAGTCCCTCGTCAACCTAACAGGGGAGCAGGTGCCGGTAAGTGACATACGCCTGAGGGCAGCCTGCGGGAAATCTCAGGTGGCTCGAGTTCGCCTACCCAGACGCCAATGCGAAAAGGCTCTGTTGTCTGGGATTCTGAGCATCGGGTGGGTCAATTGCAGGATCCGCTCGGTCGAGAGGTCGCAGCGGTGCTATAAATATTGAGGCAAGGGGCATATCACGGCGAAATGTAGGACTGCTTGAGGTGTGGCAACACCGGTCACTTCGCCGTGGCGTGCCCAAAGGGCCGGCACATGCCAAGAACAACCAGCACGGCAATTGTTGAAGAACTACAAAAAAACAGATGGGAGCGGCGGAGGACCTCTACCAGAAAAACCAACAACATGTGGCTCCTCCAGATACCAGGAGGTGAATCCTCAACAGGTGCCAGGTCACACACAATCTCCTGACGCAGGATGTGAGAAAGAAGCACATGGATGTGACCATCATAAGTGAAAGCTTTAGAGGTGGGCTGCAGCGAGGAAACCCCGTTCGGAAAAGCACCCTGCAGGCGCGGAGAAGGCTACGGCCATGGAAAAATAGGCGGAGTTCATATCTTTAGCTGCTACTTCTTGCCCAGTGAGCCCCTCAACCGTTTCGAGGATGCCCTCACTGGCCTGTTGAGGGAGGCTCGCACGCTGACCCCCCTTGTGATTGCCGGCGATTTCAACGCCTGGTCAACACAATAGGGGTTCAGAATTACGAACCCACGAGGGAGAGCCCTTATCGACGCAATGACGATACTCGACGTTGTGCTTGCCAACGAGGGAAATGTCGCAACGTTCACGGAGATGGGGGTGGGACCCATCGTGGATCTCACCTTCGTCTCCCTCACCCTCTACAAAGGGGGTGGGAGCTGGAGAGTGAGTCAGGGGTATACCGGCAGTGATCACCAGGCGATCCTGTTCGAGGTATGCCCCATAAAGAGGCTCATTCGGAGGGGGAACACAGGCTTGGTTCCTCCCGCTGGAACGTTCGGGACTTTAACGAGAACACCTTCATCCAGGCACTGGGGTTGTGGCAGCCCGAAGCCACCACCCCCTCCGGAGCCATGACCGCAAACGCAAGCAACAAGGCGAGTCGTCTCATGCAGTGGCTCTCCCGAGTGTGCGATGCCTCCATGCGCACCAGCAAGGGGTGTGCGAAGGGCTTACCGGTGAACTGGTGGAGTCAGACCATCGTCGAGCTGCGGCGATGATGCACAAGAGCGAGAAGACAAACACCCGAAGCGGCTAAAGAACTCCGCCTGCAGTACTCCGAATCAAGGAGAATCCTGCAGAAGGAGATCAATGATAGGAAGCAGCACTGCTGGAAGGAGTTATGTGCCGAGTTGGACGCGGACCCATGGGGCAGGGCCTACAAGATCGCCGCCAAGAAAATAAAGGAGACCCAGCCGAAGATGGGGCAAGCTGACGTCGAGCGGATCGTCGGCAGCCTCTTCTCCGGCATCGGCCGGACCATCCTCTAACCTCGGGGGGAGGTCATCGAGTGCGACATCCCCCCGGTCGTACGGAGGGAGGTCTTGGACGCGCGTCTGCCCTTCGGCAGGAAAAAAGCGCCGCGCCTGGACGGCATTCTAAACCTGGCGCTGAGGGCGGCAGTCAAAGCCGCCCCCGAACTGTTCGCCGAGGCGTACGATGAGGTCTCCGCGGGGACGTGTTTCCGGACGTATGGAAAAGGCAACGGCTCGTCCTGATCCAGAAACTCCGGAAACCCTTCGGTGATCCATCCTCGTATCGCCCGATGTGTATGCTTGACCCAGCGGGAAAGATCTTGGAGAAGATCATCCAAGGACGGCTCCGTAGTTGCCTGGACTGCGACCTCGCGGGGAACCAGTACGGGTTCCGATCCGCGAGGTCGTCGACAGATGCCGTGGAGGAGGTAAAGCGGCTGGCCATGCTATGCATTGGCGGCCCCTCTAGGAAGAGAAGGTTCTGCCTCATGGTTGCACTGGTCATCAAGAACGTGTTCAACTCGGCCAGATGGGACAAGATTTGGGAGGCTCTCTATCGGAATTTAAACGTCCCTGGATACCTGATGAGGATCATCGGCAGCTACCTGAGTGACAGGGTACTGCTCGCGGAGACCACGACCGGGGCTAGGGAGTACAACACTACCATAAGCTTTCCGCAGGAGTCGGTACTTGGCCCGGACCTGTGAAACGTCCTTTACAACGGCCTGCTGATGCTCCCGATGCCGGGGGACTGCCGGTTGGTGGCGTACGCAGACGACGTTGCGGTGCTTATACCGGGCGTCGAATGCGGGGCCATCACCGAGCTTTGCCAAGCCGTCATGGAGACTGTCTGGCGCTGGATAGAGTCAGCAGGCCTCTTCCTGTCCGTACACAAGACGGAACCAGTACTCTTCACCGGGAGGAAGGTGAACCTCCACCAGGAGGAACGTGAACCTCGATCGACCCGACCTTCCGGGGCTGCATGATAAGCAGCCAACCAGCCATCAGGTACCTGGGTGTGATGCTGGACCAGCGGCTGAATTTTAAGGAACATCTCAGGTATGTGGGTGGTAAAGCTACCGCTACAGTCGGCGGGGTAGCGAGGATCCTGCCCAACGTTGGCGGCCCGCGGGGTGCCAGGAGAAGGGTGCTCGCCTGTGTGAGCACCTCGATCCTGCTCTACGCGGCCCAGTGTGGGCAGAAAAAACGAAGATCCGTGCGTAACTAAGGCTCGTTATCCCCGCTCACAGGACAAGTGCCCTCAGAATCGCATGCGCCTACAGGACAGTATCCGGGGACGCGGCTATGGTCATTGCTGGTCTGCCGCCCCTGGATCTACTGGCCGAGGAGCGCATGCGACAATATAGGAGGAGATGGGATGGGTCCAGCAAGGGCCGGTGGACCCATATCTTAATCCCGAACATTGAGGCATGGATCACCAGAAAGCACGGTGAGGTAAATTACTACCTCACCCAAATACTCACGGGACACGGGGGGTTCCGGGAGTATCTTCACTGGATAGGGGCAGCAACAACACCTGACTGCCCCGAATTCCTTGGGATCTACGAGACAGCAGAGCACGTCCTGCTCGAATGCCCCCGTTTCGATTAGGACAGAACAAGATGAGGACGCAGCAGTGGCAGTTGCGTCACCGCCACGGACTATGTGGCATCGCTGCTGCGCTCCAAGACACTCTGGGATGCCGGTCACTAATTCGCAACCGGGGTACTCGACACCCCCCTTAAAGACGAGAACAGCAGTAGTCGAGTCCACAGGGTTGAAAAGGACGATTTTGAGTGGTTCGAGCGGCGGGTAAGTTTTCCATTAATTGTTGGGGTACCCAGGCGCGCTCTTGGACACACGTAACGCATTTGTGCATGATGTTTTGCAGAAATGGTCTGTGGCCTACAATCCAATAATATTGTCTCAACACACTGATAGTGAGCTAAGGACCGGCGTGGATAGAGCGTAAGTGTGCATGTTCCGCGATCAGCGTCGAAATCCGATATTTTTCTAGGAAGATGGGATATTTTTGTTGAACGATAGCGGTGACCGTTGGAGGACCGCCAACACAAAGAATCCCGTACCCATCAATAACGGATTTATTTTATGAACCGTTGCCTTGCATGAAACCGGTTGTTGCTTAAATAGTGCATAGACTGCTTCCTGGAAATGCTTAGCTTGACTAGAATTAATCCAATATTTTTTTGCGTTTAGAACTTCGTCGCCGTGAAGTCTTAAGTCGACTGCCAAAAGCTGCTGTTTGGCGCGAGCAGCAATTCGCATGCAGTATGCAGTGACGCGAAGTAGCTTTGGTCATGACGAAATATCCGCATTACCGCTGCGATGGTTGTGCTTTGATCGTAGGTTGGTTCGTGTTGTACCGGTGATTCCGGAGTCCGTGGCTACGACGATTTGTTTAATTTAAGCCATGGCGGTCCTTGCCACCAGAGGTGATAAACACGAAACTCGGATGCTGATAAACCTCGCGACGTATAATCCACAGGGTTCTGTGCTGCTGGAAGTATTGTTAGAAGTATTGTGCTCTCCTTTCATTTCAAACGAAGTAGGAAAACTACTTGTTGAAAAAAAAAGGAACACAGTAATAACGCATTATCATGCACATCATTCGAAGAAAGAATAAATAAGTGTCTAGAAGTTCAAGGTCACAATTTAGAACATTTAATCTAATTTATTAAACAGTGAGAGGCAAGGGGACTCACCTAAAACGAGCACCCCGATGGAAACAAAAACTACTACGTCCACGTCGTTGTTCCTGGGTAACGCTAAAAGTAGTTGTTAACTTATTGATAAACGAATACATGCTTTCGATTGCAGCGCCATGTGTGAGAAAATTTCATATCAACAATAAAGTGAAATCAATGGATTTTGTCATGGCAACCAAAAAAAAATAGGGTTTTCCAATCACGATTTTGAAGCAACTTCCATTTTCACCACAATGGGGTAGGGATGGGGGGAGGGTGGATCGAGTTTCGTATCGCTGAATAGCTTTTTGACAAATGAAACGTGTCTTTTTTCGATCCGATGTGTAATTTCTCGAGATATTCGCAAAAATCAGGTTTCTTGCGATTACAGCGCCATCTATCACGAATCGAAAAAAAAAGTTTCAGATAAAAGTTACTTATTTTTTTATGGGGAATCCGAATCTGCAAGAAAAAATAGGGGTTTCGATTTACGATTTCAAAGTCGCCCCCACACCCACCCCAGGGGGTAGGGTAGGGAGGGTGGATCGAGTTTCGTATCGCTGGATAGCTTTTTGGAAAATTAAACATGTGTTTTTTCTTTTTTCGATCCGATGTGTAATTTCTCGAGATATTCGCAAAAATCAGGTCCCTTGCAAATACAGCGCCATCTATCACGAATCGAAAAAAAATGTTTCAGATAAAAGTTACTTATTCTTTTATGGGGAATCCGAATCAGCAATAAAAAATAGGGGTTCCCATTTACGATTTCAAAGTTGCCCCTACCCCCACCCTAGGGGGTAGGGGTGAGGGGTTGACTTTGGTATCATTGAATGACCCTCTTCCAGGCAAACAAATTTTATTGAGAACTTTTTTTGATCCAATGCGTAGTTTTCGGAATATTTCAATGTCTTCAGATAAATCGGCCTCCCTGTATACAAGTAGTATGCATACACCTTTGCTCCATCCCACTCCTATCCCCACTCCGTCCCCCAGCACGTGGCTGCCCTCGCCACCTCACTTTTTCACCGCCGCGCCAACCACTCTGCTTAACCAGTGTCGGCAACATGGAGATAGTAAAGTGAGGTGGTGTGAGTACGCTGGTGAACAAGGAAGAGTAGAGATAAGAGCAGAATGGAGCAAAGGTGTACACATACTTGTAAAAAGGAATAAAATTAGGTACTCACCTCTGCTGTTGTTGACGTCCACCTTCCTTCGACGGCGATTTGAAACTCCTGTCTCTCACTATCTCACTGACACAAACACATACTGCGCGCGCGCGCGCGCGTGGATACTTTCACAACCGAGCATCGTCCGCTTCAGGAAGCTCAGATCTTCGAAGCCCTCGTCCACGTCGTAGCCATCGTACCCGATGTCTATTTCGGCGCCGAGGACTCCGGACACCGGCTAGCGTCGTAACGAGGATACATTACGAAAAATACGTTTTTGACTGCGCGATCATGAAGTTAAAGACAGACTCAATGCTCAGGATGCTGCTGGTTGGTATCACATGGTTCGAAGATAACAAACCCCCCTCTGAATCATAACTAGGTATCCAGAGCTCTGAATGCAACGACAGCGGTTTCGCATGTGTGTACCGCTTTGCGCTATGCTCCTCGCGAAGCGCTTGCTCTGCAGTAAAAGGCGCAGAATATGATACCGTACCGCAAGAGACCTCGATTATAGTTTATATATAATTATAAAATAAAAGACACATAAAGACGATGTATTTGTTTTTAAATCATCAATACTTCATTTACATCACTTTACACACATTTACCGTCGTATGCAACATCCCTGCAAACACGGTAATCTTCCCTCGGAGAGACCTCCACCGTTAAATTTATTTTTATCACTGTCGGATCGTCGAGAGGTAAAAGCATTGTAATATTCACGTACTATTCTATCGTTTTTCATTACATTACCGCTAAAAAGATTATTAAATCGCGACATGGTGAATCCGCACGACATAAGATGCACGAATACGAGAATAAATTGTCCACACACATCCGATGTATTACTCTGTAGGTGCTTGAGGCCGTACCGATAGAATTTGCAGTTTCTTCGCAGCCGTGCGAGATGTTGCGGTATAATCGTTGGTAGCCCGTAGCTATCAAAGTACATTCCTTAACCATGATGACTAAGATACATGGTAACGACTATACACGAGGAATGATGTCAGCTGGATTTACTTCAACGGTTGAAAGTGGTAGATACTGCAGACTCTCGTAGATTTGACTATGTGTTCAGCATGAACACATAGGCAATCATTAAATAATGACCTATACGCTTTGATAGACGTACCAGGTGTACAAGTATGAAATGCGGATTTCAGACAACAGATGGCGCACGAATGCAGTTCGTGCTATAAAGATTTGACACTGCACCATTTTGTTGTGTCATCAACAAGTGTCAGACGCGCACGAGTGTTAAATTGGAAAAGTGTGTGCATAGTGTTTTCTTGTTGTGTTCAGTATGGTGAAATTTAGACCGAACCAAGAGCATTCGCGGACAGCATTAATTTTTTGTTTTCATTTGAAGAAAACTGCCGCTGAATCATACCGATTACTTCGAGAAGCTTAAGGTGAATATGCTCCATCGCAAGATACGTGTGAATGATGGTTTCGGCATTTCAAAAGTGGTGACTTCGATGTTGCAGACAAGGAACGTGGAAAGCCGCCGAAAAAATACGAAGATGTGGGATTGCAAGCATTGTTGCACGAAGATGATTCGCAAACACAAAACCACTCGCCGAGCAATTGGGGGTTAGGCAAGAAGTTGTTTCCAATCGGCTACGAGAGATGGGAAAGATTCAGATGACCGGTAGATGGGTACCACATGAGTTGAACGAGAAACAAATGGAAATGCGCAAAAACACATGTGACATTTTGCTCGCTCGGTATAAAAAGAAATCGTTTTTGCATCGTATAGTTACAGGGGATGAAAAGTGGATTTATTTTGAGAATCTCAAGCGTAAAAAATCATGGGTAGACGCACCATCCACATCGACCCCAAGACCGAATCGCTTTGGCAGAGAGACGATGCTGTGTGTTTGGTGAGACCAGAAAGGCGTGGTCTATTATGAGCTGCTAAAAGCTAGGGAAATGGTTAATACTAAACGTTACCAATAACAATTGACCAATTTTAACCGTTCGCTGCTTGAAAAAAGGCCAGAATACCAAAAGAGGTAACTCAGAGTCATTTTTCTTCATGACAATGCTCCATAACATACGGCAAAACCGGTTCGCGATACGTTGGAAGCACTCAGCTGGGAAGTTCTATCCCATGCGGCTTACTCAACAGACTAGTCTCCTTTCGATTATCACTTGTTTGCATCGATGGGTCGCGGACTTGCTGTGCAGCGCTTTGGCTCGTACGAAGATGTGAAAAAATGGCTCGATGAATGGTTGGCAGCAAAATGGGAAGATTTTTACTGGCATGGAATTCGCAAATTGCCCGAAAGATGGGAAAAATGTATAACAAGCCATGGAGAAAACTTTGAATAAAGCACTTTTTATCATTCTTCCGAATTTAACATGTTTTTTAGAAAACAAAATCCGCATTTCATACTTGTACACATGGTTTATATGCAAAATTTATTTTAAAGCATCGTCGATCGTGTCACGATTACATGGTGAAAATTTCTTCTCTTTCTTATTCTCCTCCTCTTCGTCTGCCGACCAAACATACATGTATGATTCTCCTTTAAACGGGTGCTCGGGAAGCCAATTTTTATTTGGAAAGCCTGGTGTATTGCACAATGCGAAGACGCTGTATCGTTTATCATAGCGTGTATGGAGCATTTTCGCAAAGATTTCGGCATCAATATGTACGATGGAGCGCCCTCCTCATCCTTCAGGTTGAAAATTTCACGACTCGTGATATTGCAAAAAAATATAGCCTTCTCGTGACCGCGTGTATAGATACGTCTTGATTTTCGCGAAATTGCACGCAAGTTAGCGTATGCTTGTTTACAACTCACATCGCCCTCGTTCCATTCAAGACCGTGAAAATATTGCGAGAAAAAATTATGATGGCTTCTCGAATGCTGCGGTAATTCGTCAAAGTAACATAGTGGTGCGATGATCCAATGAGCACAGTACGGTCTATCCACTGCTACCACGGCAATTTCTTTCGGAATAAATTCCGAGTCTTACCACGCATTCCCTGTATATCCACGACGATATTCATTTTCACGTCTAATCTGTACAGATGCTCAAGTTCAATTAATTAGTTACTCACAAAAGTGCTTCTTCGTCTCTTAACACGAAACAATTTTATTCCGACATCAGCACATTTTTCGCTCGGTAAAATCCACCATTACCTGCCGAGAGGCATCGATTTCAAGGACATTATCATATTCTGCGTAGACTACACAATTTACCGCTGAAGCAAGCGCATCCTCAAATCGTACGTCTATTCTCGCACTATCGTGCTTTAATAAATTCCAATGTGAATTGCTGTTCGCCGAAAGATCGAATGTCCAATCAAAGCAAACAGACAGTAACCATCGCGATCAATCGAATTACCATTGTTCAAGAAATGTATTCCAGTTCCCGATAACAACGTTTAAAAAGCATCCACATACAGATTATTTTTCGTGAAGTCAGGTCGTAACGGTTTCGAAGGTATTTGAGCACCTACTACCTACAACGAGAGATAATTTATCTTGTAATTTTGGAAATTGAATGGATTCATACTGAAGTCGCCATTAAACAATTTGTTATCAACATAACCGATAATTATACGCTTCGGCCTTTGACCTAGCACGATATTATCGATCGTCGCTCCATGAACATCGGAGTGTATTGAAACGCTCATTACCTCGACTCTCGTAAGAGGCTATTTAACAGTAGATTTTGCCAGAGTTCTAGCTTGCGAGGGAGAGCAGCACACAAGAAGCTATTTATCTTCTATGAACGAGAAGCAATGTCTCGAGAATCTTTAAGCCGCATTGACCATTTTTTGTATCGCCTGCAAGACAAAATGAATCTCTAGACCGCACCAGCCGTAGTCGCATCTCGACTCGGTGGTGTCTCGACATTAAAATAGGAACTACTCCTGATTGTAAGTATCGCAATGCAGATGACCGAGCAAGTCATACTTTCACAGCTATATTTCTATCAAGGATATCACCGGTTACGTTTACACCAGCTCGCAATGCCTCTTTTCCAACTGCTTTAGCACCCTCGAATGGTATAAGATTTCCAAATCCGTCTCTTATATCGATCTCAATAGTGTGTACGTTTTTGAGCAAGAAAGGTATATATTGTGGCGCCGAAAACGATTTAATTTTTATTGAATCATACTGACAGTCGTCAGCATCAATGGGAACAACTCGTAAGAGGGGTATTTGTACATCGCCTGTAATATAGCTCTCGCAGATATCGGTGTATAGAAACATGCTGCCTGGTATGGCATCGGTAAGAGATGCAGTCCTCGCCCTTGTGTATTCGCAATGCGGTTCTATCATTACAGACTTACAGGCCTCTTCCGAGAATCCTAGTAGACTGATGATAGCGGGCGATACGCGAAAGTCGTGGTATCGTAGATCGTCGCATACTAGCGCCACTTTGACCTGCCTGCTGTGAACCGATTTAAAGCGCAGGTGACCAGCCACATGAGATAACTTATTTATACTCTCCAAAAGAACGTCTATAGATATAGTGATATACACTAGATAGAACTTGGTCTCTATCTACCCGTCTCCGATTTAAGCCCGATAAATCATAATCGTCATCCTCAAAAGATACGAGATTTCCTACAGTGGGAACATGTAAAAGAACTATCGGATAAACAATTTCCATAAAAGAAACAGACCATTCTCCGTGCAAATGTATCTAACGCGGTAGTTTTGTAATAAATTTCGTCGTCGTATTATCCGGAAAATACTGCATACTACTGTTCCTCTGTAGTACGATATAAAAAGAGTTACCCTTGGAGCTCATATTTATCAGGCATGGTGATTCCTAGCGTTCTTTCTCTTTGTCTTAATCTTCTCTTTCGTCTTCTCAGGTGACGGAGGCATTCGTACTCGCGATAATTCTGCCTCGTAGAAAATACTCTCTGCCGAGCACACACAATGCAATGTAAAATGTGAGTGTTTACAAGAGCTCTTCCGCCGACGATCCAATGAGTTAGCCGTATCTGAGCTAAGGTGAGCTGAGTGCCTCCGTGATGAGTCCGCACGTGAGCTTGATCAATAATGAGAGTTGAGAATCGAGAGTGACGAGATAGAATGGCAGGATGTTTTTTCCATATGTGAGTGCTGACTGACAAAGGCGACCTCCTACTCTGAGGCCACCTTTCTGGCCGATGAAAGCTGTCAGTCTACTGAAGGGGTGAGAGGATGAAACAAAAGAGCCTGACTGCAGCACTTGCAACTCGTGTTGTAAAAAAACACGGCTTGTGTTGTTGGCTCTTGCTGTGAGCGCAGCGGTTCCTGCCGATTCTAACCTCTTCCTCATTCTGGCCACTATCCTGACACAAAATGAGGTGAGACGACACAATTTTGTGAGTGAAGAACAGCGATGAATGAGATTCCAATGGCACTCTGGCGTCAGAGTTGCAGAGAGAAGAGCTACCCCCGGTCGGGCTTGCATAGTGTTCAAATCTTCAGAATCAGTTGAGGCTTTCCGCCAAAATTCAACAGGTTTCACCATCCACGATGGACCTGATCACCACAACTGATGAGAAGACAATTGAGATGTTGAGATACCCGCGAGGCACAATCAGCTGGATTGCTTGTGCCTGACACGTGACGCCATTGAGGATTGGGTGTGAGTTCTTGTATTTGAGCTACTCTGTTTCGGACATAGTCTTTCCACCGAGCTGAATGAGTTACGATCCAGGTGAGAGTTACCGACGAGTCCGTCTACAAGTGAGTAGATGAAATTTCAACCTTGAGTGTGGCTTGAACATATGCAACCCATTTTGCTAGCAACAGTGCTGCAGTCAGTTCAAGCCGTAGTATGGTGAGCTTCTTGAGTAGAGCTACGCGCGTTTTGAGCAGACAAGTTAAGCCACCTTTCCTGTGGATGATGAGTGAACAGCGATATAAATCACTGCAGCTATGGCTTGGTCGAGATGCATCAGAGAAGCTGTGAAGTTCCACTGTTGAGTCGTTCCATGCATTAAACCACCGTGGAATTGAGAGCTTGGCCAAGCTGGTGAGATCTGCTCTGATGACAATCCAATGAGATGAGACTTGGGATGGCAGTGGATCATCCTATTTGAGATTGCGAAGCCAGAGTTCGTGTAAGAGAATATTAGCTCTAATCACAACCGGTGAGACGAAACCAAGTGAATCAAAGAGTTGAGCCACCTCTGAAAGAACAAGGCGATCGGTGAGTTTTTTTTTTCTTAGTTGAGCTGAACCTTGATGCGAATGTGAATTTGTCCTCATAAGGAGACCAAGTCAAACCAAGAATTTTTTTCTCGCAGTCGTCGTTGCGATAGCTGAGCTTGATGGTAGTGTTAAGATACTAGCAAGGAGCTTGAGGTCCGACGAGTGCCACTTGGCGAGTGGAAAACCGCCCGCAATGCACAAGTCCTTGAGTGGTGAGCTATTTCAATGATGAGCACATGATGCCATTGAGAGACTTTCCAGATGATGTGGAGCTAGAGCCACTAAATACCACAGGTAACTTAGTGGTAACTCTGTCTGGCCTGAGAACACCGTGGTGAGGCAGATAATATTATGTTTCTCTTGCAGATAATGATGAAGCGTTCACCATGTGACCACGTTATTCATATTGGTCCATGAGTTGTGAGTAGAACTGACAGTATTCAGCATCCTTTGAGATTTTCCGCATAATGTGTTGCAGACACCGATGTGCTTTTGAGTATGAGTTTCCCAGATTTGCAGGTGAAGATGTGAAAGGCAGCCGAACGATGTATCGGCCTCTAGAATCACGCTGATGCGTGTCACGAAAATGATCCTCGCATGCCTGCTCTTCTGGTGTGAGTTGACCGACTGTGTCCTTTGGTAGCTGTTCTTGAACCCAGAATTTTGTAAGCACATCTTGTAATTCCTGATCGTCGTACGGCACAGCATCATAATGAAACGTGAGTGCGTCAGATTGGCATGAGTTGACCAGTCCAATAAAGAGCCATCCAAATATCGATAATTGTGCAATAGGTGATGATGGTGTGCCTTTGATAATGTTAGGTTTAATAACCTGTCCATACATATCTGCTCCAATTATGATGTCGATCGATCGTGGTGTGAGAAATTCCGGGTCCGCCAGCTTAAGCTTCACTATATGAGACCATGTTCGTGCCGGCGACTCGAATGATGGCTAATATATTGTAATGATGTTAAGAATGTGAGCCAGAACCGTGGCCTTCTCCTTGGTGTACATAGAGCACATTGTGAGTTGAACCGAACCATGTGTCTGCGTTCAGTGCCTTCCACCGATCCCTGTGATCGAAATTGTTGAGTGCTTGCGTGATGTATTGAGTTTCCGGAAGAGCTCTTCCGTAATGAAAGTCAATTGCGATTCTGGATCGAGGTCAAGACGTGCTTGATGAGTTGCTAGTAGCGTTGAGCATCTGTTTGTGATTGGAACCGATGAGTGAACGATTGCGTCAACACCCTGGTGTGTTGACGGCTGTGTATTGTGTGGGTGAGCGGCGTCGGAAGTTGCAGATGATACCGTTTAATGCAGCAGCGTGCGGTCTGTGCTTGCCATCGCATGGTGCACAGTTGATTAGTGAGTGCCGACCTTTGCAGGAGCAAGATTCGCAGACGATGACCGTGTAGAGCTAGTTGATTGCGTCAGAGTGGCGTAACGATCATGTTACACGAGGAGACGATCCAAGAGTACGACAGGCGCGAAGTACAATATCGGTCAGAGCAATGAGCGGAAGTCACCAGGTTTGGTGGACGATTTACTGGTGAGCGAGGACTTGATTGCGTAGGCGGTGACACCAGCAGCTTCTTACCAGAAGCCCACTCGACTCCGTCACCGACCTGAGCTCGCTTGCCTTTGTCTGTCATGATACTACGAGAGGGTGCACTAATTAAGATGTGCAAACTCTACATCTTTGCAGATAGGCGATACACGTTTGAGCACTGTTAATGCGAAAATATAGAAATAAGCAAAATAAAACTCCACAGAGCTGTCCGATACCCCACGATGCAGAGTTAGTGCTGCGATGAGTCGATCAACGTGTAGCGTTCATACTACGGAGCTAGGCTGGTGGGCTCCGCTGTAAGTGCTAGAGCTCGTTGAGCTGTCGGATCGTGCTCCGACGAGGTGATCTGGTGGTACTCGTTCGTTTGGTGATGGCGCCCGGTGCCGTTCCATCTGGCACTTGCAATGACCACTTATCGTTAAGATCCCGTTGTCTGGCAGGTTGCGCTTAGAAATGGTGCGCAAGGATGAAAACGTGACACGGAAATAATATAAAGGAACGAAGATACTTCGCAAAACGCTACATTACCAAACTGCTTGGCTGACGAGTACCAGGATGAGCCGATGAGGTGAGACTCTGAGGAATATCCGCAAAGTCCCACGTCAAGATGAGCCGAGAGATGCGTGCCGAAGGTAGATAACCCTGGTACTACCCTGAGCGTGAGTCGAAATCTGGCTCGAAGGACCAAAATATTGAGAATTCCTTCCTGGTGTAGTTGGAACGACCCTGTAACAAAGGGTGGTTAAATTTTAAGGGCCGATGTTGAATGTGAACCACACCTAAACGTCAAGTTTTTTTCTGCATTTCATTTGACATTTCTCAATTTCAGACTAACTCAATTTGAACCATGGAAAGATACACAATCGAGCAACGCGTTAAAGTTATTCAGGCTTATTATGAAAATGGGCGTTCAAATCAAAATGCATATCGTGCACTTCGTGATTTTTTCGGTCAATTTAATCGTCCAAATGTGCGTACAATCGGAAAAATCGTGCAAAAATTTTAGCAAACCGGGTCTGTAGGAGATATTAAAACACCAGTGCATGCTCGTACAGCTCGTACTGCAGAAAATATTGCTGCTGTTCGCGATAGTGTGGCTGAAGAGCCGTCCACCTCAACTCGTCGTCGTGCCCAACAATTGCACCTCTCACGCTCGTCGTTGATGAACATTATGCATAAAGACTTGCATTTACACGCTTATAAGGTGCAATTGACTCAAGAACTCTTGACCATTCCAAACGTCGTCAATGGTCAGAATGGTGGCAAGAAATGGCAACAGTGGATGATCAATTTTCGAAGAAAATCATCTTCAGTGATGAGGCACATTTTCACCTCAGTGGATTCGTCAATAAGCAGAATTGCGCATTTGGGCGAATCATAATCAAGAGTGATTGTCGAATAACCAATGCACCCACAAAGAGTGACTGTTTGGTGCGGTTTATGGGCTGGCGGCATCATCGGGCCGTATTTTTTTCCAAAATGAGGCCGGTCAGGCAGTTACTGTGAATGGTGTTCGCTATCGTGAGATGATAACGAACTTTTTATGGCCCGAATTGGAAGATATGGATGTGGGCGATATGTGGTTTCAACAGGAGGGTGCCACTTGCCACACAGCTAACGAAACAATGGCTCTTTTGCGCGACAAATTCAATGGCCGTGTTATCTCACGTGGTGGCGATATCAATTGGCCGCCAAGATCATGTGATTTGACACCGTTGGACTTCTTTCTTTGGGTTTATTTGAAAGAAAAGGTGTACGTCGATAAGCCAGCAACAATTCAAAAGCTAAAGGATGAGATAATTCGGCACATTAACGGCATAGAACCTCAATTATGCCTAAGCGTCATCGAAAATTTGGACCATCGGATGGAGGTGTGCCGCCGAGGTCGCGGCGGCCATTTGGCCGATATTTTGTTCCATACATAATTGAACCATACCATATTATCATAATAAAAAGAATTGACAATAATTTCCTAAATAATTTGTGTTTTATTCAAAATCAACATCGGCCCTTAAAATTTAACCACCCTTTATATTCAAAATTATGAGTCTTCACTCACGGCAAGGTGTTAAATAACCAGATTGACAGACGTTGGTAGAGCAAGTGATTTATTCTACCGTCGCACTATACAATATAGAAAATATGTAGAAAAATAATACAAATAAATATAAACAATGAATTTAATTAATAATTCGGAGAAGCACACAAAATATTACAAAATAAAATAAAAGTGAATTTAACGTGAATTTAAACTGGAAAGCACACAATTGTATTAATTGTGTGCTAACAGGTGAAGAGGTTAGTGTGATGCAGCCAGCGCTGCATAGCACGACACAGAACGAGAGCTGAGAATGCACAAGCAGGTAGCATGATTTCACAGCAATTTTCCAGAATGCTTAATTGTGGAAATAAGCTGGGAATGAGAGCGTGCATGTACCGTTATACCAGTTGAGCAAAAGCAGTATGAAATATAATGAGAAATAACGTGATGCAGTCAGTGCTGCAGAGCACGGCAAGTGAGACTATGAGGATGCACAAATGAGTGGAATATACTCACTGTACTTTCCCAGCAAGCATAGTTAGGGGAAAGCACAGTGAATAGTAAGCACACGCTTAATTATATTAATCGAGCAGGGAAATTATATTGAGGAAGACGTGGTACAGCCCGCGCTGCAGAGCACGTCACAAAGTGAGACCTTTATATTGATGTACCGCTGAGATTTACACTCCTCACTGTCATTGAATTGCGATGAATTGTAACGAAGTACCTTACCGTGTGTTTGAGTCCTGGTGAGCACGAAAATGCTGAGAAGATCCGGTGAGATGGTGAAAAGTCCGAGCGAGTGTACCGAGGATGTGTGCGCTGTCCAGGCGGTTTTTCACGAAAGTGTCAAATTTTTCAATATGGCTGCACTTTACGAAAGCGTCGTTGAGCGCTGAAGTCAAATGAGTAAGATACAGAGAGCTATGCCGGAGTCAAACAAGAGAGCGCGAGCCTCTTGCTTCAAGCAGCACGTTCGCGAGGCACTGCCTCGGCTATCTCCAGCATAGCCGAGCGCAGCACGCTACCCAGCAGCAACAGGTCGACGCACGGCGAATATCGATCGCCGTGCGCCAGCTGATTTTACAATACTGTGAAAGATGCTATTCGCGAGAGAGCGCGAGAATCAGGCAGTAATCTGAAACGCAAAGCCTCTGAAAAAATTGACACTCTCATGCGGGGGTCTGGTTATAAAAAGCACAAACTTTCGCCAACTCCTCATTCATCGAACGAACGTAAGCCACGATATATCTCCCGTAAAAAGAAAAGTGTAATAAAGAGAAAAGTAATAAAGAAGAAGAACAACAATAAGAACAATAAGAAGAATAAGACTCGTCAACGAACGGTTGCAGATATTTTTGGATAGCTGAAACAAGATGGCTCCAATTTGGTGTATTATAAGCCAATTTCTCTGCTAACCGATGATTCACCTATTGAATTTGTTATTCCTGGACAGGGTGATGAGTATATCGATCTCGCGCATACTATACTTACAAGGAAAGGTACTTTGGTGTCCCCCTCCTATTTTAATGCAACTCACGTATGTTGTAGAGCATCGAAAACTAAAAGACACGTATTTTTTTTTTATCGGCGGAAAAACATTTTTAAGGGGTGAAATCGCCCTTCAAAAATAGCATGTCGAGGGGTGATTTTGCAGTTTCACCCAGAAGGCGTCAACCGATTTTAATAAAACAAAAACCAAAATACTCCTCATTGAAGACAATCAAAATTCCACGCTAAGTTGAAAAAAAAATTCATTTACAGGGGTGAACAACCCCCTGATTTTTCAAATTTCCACCCTACACAAAAAACTAATCAACCAAATTAAACAGAACATGTACCATTTGGAAGGGCAAGTTAAAATAAAGTTGACGTATTTTTGCACATTCACAGGAAAATGAGTTTACGTGGGTAAACTACCCCTTATCCATTAGTACGTATATTTGTGCATACATTTTTGTTTCTCGTTATTTAAATGTCCGAATTGATTCAAAACATTCTTGTTAGCCGAAGTCAAGGGGGGGAACTTCGCATGATGCTTTATTTATTATTAAGGGGGTGACCGGCTGGTACTTACAAGAAGGTCAGTTTGGTGTCCCCCTCCGATTTTGATGAAACTCACGTTTTGTTATTGTTTGGGTCCCTAGCTATAGCTCGCTGTTCGCACAAGACACCGGGTTCGCAGCTATGACCAACTAGTTCTTACTGTACCCCGAATACTGAGGCCTTTATTCACGCTTGTTTAAGCTACCTTATCGCGCCATTAAGGGGCTTACGATTCGGACGCTTAATTAGCACGATCAGCCGAGGTATCCGTACGTAGCAGATAGATGGTGCTGGCCCTGACGTCGTCCTACCCACGCAGGTACACCCTACGAGTCTAGTGCGCGTGGTGCAGCAAGTCGGGATGCCACTCCCTTGACCTGGAGACACACGTGCTTCTTTACTCTTCAAAAGACATGTAGCCACGGCGCTATGCATGGGGACACGTTAATCAGAGAATGCCCTAACGCTGTGATTGGGGGCGGCTAAGGCGCAATGCAGGGGAGCCCTTTCCTCACAGAGTATCCTAATTAATTCGTTTACTCAACTGACGGCCAAGCGCGATGCAGGGGAATCAGTTGAGAAAAAGAATACTGGTTGCTACCATGATAATTCCCAAACGGTTAGTGTTTATCGTTATTGTTTCGTTCGGTCAAACGACGGCCAAGCGCAATGCAGGGGAATCGATTGGTCGAAAGAATACTTGTTTCGTTACATATTGAATTTAAAATGATATGAAGTTAGGTTGGCTGTCGGGCAGCACTTCGTCTTGAGGAATAGATTTTCAAGAAGAGCCTGGAGGCTTGTCCTGTCGCGGCTTATATAGTTTAGTAGATGGACCCCGGGGGGTGTTTTGTGGTAGGTCACGTGATGTTTGTCGCACTTCAATCACTGGGTGAAGGAGGTGCGGGGTAGCGTGGAGGTGTTCCGTTATGTCTTAAATTTCTATATTTAGCCTTTGCTTTGTCTTCCTAGAGTTTGAACCGAGGTTCCTGCGAGGTTGAATTCGGTTGGTTACTGTTAAATTCCTACCTGCTGGAGGTTAAAACTTCCTTTTGATGTTTTTGGTGGTTTGATCAACGTTCTTTACTTGTTTTGTCACATGTGGGTTTTTTTTATACCTTGTACGTGTTCGCCTGTCTACTTCTTGGTTTGAGATTCGCCGGAGTTAATTGATTATTGCTAATTTTGTGTTTCATAATATGTTTTTTAGATGTTCCTCTCTGATTTTTATTTTGTTCTAGTTTTCGTGTGTTTTCCCGTGTAGAGCTTGCCCTGATCTCAATTTGTTAATTGAGTTTTGTGCGAGATTGGCTTGTTTTATGCTTATATTCTATTGTTAATATTTTATCCGTGAGTGGGGTATGTGGTGAGGCTTTATGTGAAGGCACTCTGTTGTTTCGTCTTGAGAATTTGTGGAATTTCGAGAGTTCCACTAATTCTTTTGTCGTTTCTCCGTACTGTGGCGTTCTTTGCGCGCTGTCGTCTGTGTGGTATGGTTGGTTGGGGGGTAGTGCCGACTGTGCACTCTTTGCATGGTAAGGCGTTTGTTGTTGCGCGTGGTGCCGCCTGCTTTCTAGTAGGGCGGGGGCTACTACGCTGGGGTCCCGTCTACAGCGCGTGGTACTGCTGTTTGTCCTGCCTCCTGTCTTGCTCTTGCGAGCTTCTTGCGAGCTATGTTTGTTTTGATGGTAGTTTTTGAGTTAGGTGGGGCCTACTTCGGACGCCATGCTGTTTAGGGTGGGTACTCGTGGTTGCCTGTGTGTACCTACTTTTCTGCGATGTTTTCCTAGTCCAGTTGGTGCTCGTTTGTACCGTGTTTGCTCGCTTTGTTAATATCAGGAGTACAAATTGAAAATGCGGGATTTTTTTCTATTTTTGAACGTTTATTCTGAAAAAATGGTAACAAATGAATTATTCAAAGTATTGTCCATCGCTAGCCACAACTTTTTCCCATCTTTCTGGCAATTTACGGATACCGTCGCGAAAAAATTCGGCCGGCTTGGCTGCTATCCAGTCATCGACCCATTTTTGGGCTTCTTCGTAAGAATGGAAGCGCTGGTCAGCTAGGCCATGTGTCATCGATCGAAAAAGGTGGTAATCGGAAGGAGCAACATCTGGGCTATACGGCGGGTGGGGTAAGACTTCCCATTTCAGCGTTTGTAGGTATGTTTTGACCGGCGCTGCAACATGTGGCCGAGCGTTGTCATGTTGCAAAATTACTTTGTCGTGTCTTTGCTCGTATTGTGGCCGTTTTTCTTTGAGTGCGCGGCTCAAACGCATCAATTGAGTTCGGTATAGTGCTCCTGTGATGGTTTCGTTCGATTTCAATAGCTCATAATACACCACACCCAGCTGGTCCCACCAAATACAGAGCATGAGCTTGGCGCCGTGAATATTTGGTTTGGCCGTCGATGATGATGCATGGCCGGGGTAACCATATGATTTTTTGCGCTTCGGGTTATCGTAATGGATCCACTTTTCATCACCAGTGACAATGCGATGCAAAAAACCCTTCCGTTTTTGCCGTTCGAGCAGCAGTTCGCATGCAAAAAAACGGCGCTCGACGTCTCTCGGCTTCAGCTCATACGGCACCCAATGTCCTTGCTTTTGGATCATTCCGAGGGCTTTTATACGATGGGAAATGGCTTGTTGTGTCACTCCCAATGAATCTGCGAGCTCTTGTTGAGTTTGACACGAGTCTTCATTGAGTATTGCCTCCAATTCAGCATTCTCAAACTTTTTCACTTGGCCCGGCCGCTCTTTGTCCTCAACGTCAAAATCACCACTTCTAAACCGCACAAACCATCTCTCGCACGTTGAAACCGATGGAACATGACTCGGATAAGCCTCGGAGACCAATCGATGTGCTTCAGCAGCACTTTTCTTCAAATTAAAGAAGTAAATTAAAACTTCCCGCAAATGCTGTTTTGTTGGCACGAAACTCGACATATTGAGAGCTCAAAAAAACTATGAATTTGACACTGCGACAAATTGACACATACTGAAAATTAAAGCTATAAGACGTAGCTTTGACATGAACATAGTCACAGTACTGCCTGATGCGTATAGCGTTAGTAACGCCATCTGTTATCAAACCCGCATTTTCAATTTGTACCCCTGATAGATAATCACTTTTTAGTGATTTCTTTGTTTTCTCCATTAGTTGTAGTCTGTGTTTGTTGGTGTGGGTTGGATGTGTTGGTGGTCTTAAGGTTTTATATTCTAGTAGCGGATCGCTGTAATTGTGTTCCGTTACAATATATTCCGAAAGAAATTGCCGTGGTAGCAGTGGATAGACCGTACTCTGCTCATTAGATCATCGCACCACCGTGTCACTTTGCCGAATTACCGCAGCATTCGAGAAGCCAGAATAATTTTCTCTCGAAATATTTTTACGCTCTTGAATGATACGATGGCGATGTGAGCTGTAAACAAGCATACGCTAACTTGTGTGAAATTTCGCGAAAATCAAGACTTAACTATACACGCGGTCACGAGAAGGCTATACTTCTTCGCGATATCACGAGTCGTGAAATTTCCAACCTGAAGGATGAGGAGAGCGCTCCATCTTACACATTCATGCCGAAATCTTTGCGAAAACGCTTCAGACACGTTATGATAAACGATACAGTGTCTTCGCATTGTGCAATGGGCCAGGTTTTCCAAATAAAAATCTGGCTTCGCGAGCACCCGTTTCTCAGCACGCTACATTCCGCTGGGCTTCCTTATCGAGCTTTTTCCTTTCTGCGTTGTCACTATCCTAAGATTTTTCAAATTTCCTCTCCCTTCAGTGGTATAGAACCGGGAATTTCGAGTTTTTCCCTTTTATGGTCTATTTCTCACAGTTTAATCTTGAATTACCTCTCCTTGGTGCGTCTCGATTTCTTATTTTTATATTACGGGGCTACAGTATACTGATTATTCGGTGACTATTCTTGGGTATCACAGGTCTCCTTTCCTTCTTTTTCTGCAACATACCTCTGTGTCTTTCTATGATCTTCGGATCTACCCTTCCCAGTATCTAGTTAATGGTCTGACGCTTTAACCGCTACATTGAGCCTACAACTATCCTTACTTATTATGATCCTACTTTTTTCTAATTATCCAACTCAAATTTTCCCTAGAAGATTTTCTTTAGTCCTCTTAAACTTGATCTAGTCCGCTGCTTGATAATTTCTGCTTTCTATCGACTGCTCGGCTTCTTAGTATCTATTTACTTATTCTCTAGCGTCTGATTCCTATTTTTCTCTAGTCCTTCATTTATCCTAATATTTTCCTAGCTTCAACTGGCTTTATTTGATTATTTAAAACAGTTTAACACGCCTACTTGCTAATTTACACCATTAGGTATCCTGATCCCTATCGCTTCTGGAGATGTGATTCTCTATTTTATTTATCTGTAACAGGCTAGATCTGTTGCTTGCTGAGGTTTTCTCCGGAGAAGAGGCTCCTGCCTCTTTGCAGCCTCTTTTATATCTCCACCGCTTCCTTTCCCACCCTCTCATCGTTTTCCTCTTATTTCAAATTCTGATGTAATTTCGTCTTACTACAGGTACCTGCCATTATTCCCTGACATTCCCTTCGCTATCTAAGCGGGTCAGCTGGTTGCTGACCAGCTGTTTTCGACTGCGAGGGAACATTCCGAAGTCGGATTGTTTCTACTGTGATGCTGTTCCGATCCATGCTCAACGGGATCCTCATCCTTATATTTTGGCGCGGGGCAAATATATTGTTTCTCGTTTACCTACGATATCGAGTGTCATGGATGTTTTTTATGTTTGATCAATAAAATATTACTCAAATGGATTTACCTTTTTTATTTGAGTATTTTTCTCCTATAAGATAACAGCATCTTTATCATATAAGGAGGGTCGACTGTGACTACGTCACGCAAGATGTATCTATGCATGCGGTCACGAAAAGGCTATATACTTCTGCACGATATTACGAGTCGTGAAATTTCCAACATGGGGGATGAGGAAGGCGCACCATCGTATTCAGTTATGCCGAAATGTTTTAGACACGCTATGTCATGCCTATGATAAGCAATACATCGTCTACGCACTATACACTGCAGAAGGCTTTCGAAAAAAAAAATTGGGGTCGAGAACCCCCGCTTAAAAGAGAATAAGAAAGAGGAGAAATGTTCACCATGCAGCCCTGACACGATCGACGATCTTGTAAAATATATTTTGCATAAATACGCCTCTCCACGTGTAGGTCATCATTTAAAATTTTGAGCATTTTTAAGACTATGGGTTCAGCATAAACACTAGACGAATCTACGAGAATCTGCCGTATCCACCGTTTTCAACCGTTGGAGTATACCCTGCTGATGAAATTCCTTGTGCATGGTCGTTACCAACCGGCCTCGTTATTAATACGGATAATCACGACAGACCTGGAGAACACTGGATTGCTATGTACGTTAACCATCATTTGATAGCTACGGTCTACCGCCAATTATACCGCACCACCTTGCACGGCTACTACTCCAGTGAAACTAGCTCAAAATGATATTTTTTCAGGATCATCTTAGTGATCCTTCAAAAGCTTAAGTCCAGATTTTTAAGATGTCAGGGGTTTGCATAACGCCGTCATCTTGGTTTTAGCATTTTTACTATTTTCGAGGATATTTCGTAAACCATACAACCTACGACTAAAATTGATTTGAGCATCATTGTTTAGAAGAATATTACGAATATATTTTATTCGGAACTTTCTTGCATATTATTAATATTGGATCCGGGAAAAAGTTCGTGGCGTTTTTCTCGATAGTTGGCAACAATTGCAAATTAGTCAGGAAACACAGATCGCAGCGACACCACTGAACGCTCATTGGAAAGGTGACACTTCGACCATTACTTTGAGTGTATAAACATCGAAATTGGTGCAGTGGCTGGAAAGTTGTTTGCGTTTGAAAATGGAGAAAAGGAATAAAAATTGCGCTATATTTTGCAATATTATTACGACAACGGAAATAACGCTGCGCAGGCTTGTGAAAAAATTTGTGCTGTGTACGGTGAAGGTACTTTATCAAAATCTACTGCGTGGAAATGGTTCGCTCACTTTCGTTCTGGTAATTTTTATGTGAAAGTTGAGTCACGCTCTGGTCGTCCAATCGCTGAAAAAGCTGATGAAATTCTTGGAAAAGTCCAGCAAGATAAGCATATCAACAGTGTCGATAGGCATTGACCACAAAACTGTTTTGAACCATTTAGATAAAGCTGGCTACAAAAAGAAGCTCGATGTATGGGTTCCTCATGAGTTGAGCGTAAAAAACATGATAGACCGAATTAACATCTGCGATGTGCTGCTGAAACGCAATGAAATCGAACCATTTCTGAAACGTGTCATAACCGGTGATGAAAAATGGATCACGTACGATAATCGGAACCGTCAAAGATCGTGGACAAGGGATGGTGAGCCGTCACAAGCGTTCGTTAAGCCACGATTGACGGCGAAAAAGGTGATGCTGTGTGTGTGGTGGGACTGGACGGGGATCGTCCACCATAAGCTACTTCCAGTTGGTCAGACGATTGATTCTTAACTCTACTGTGGACAACTAGAGAGATTACACCAAGTAATTGAAAGAAAACGACCCAAATTGATTAATAGGAAAGGTGTTGTCTTCCGTCATGACAACGCCCGACCACACACTTCTTTGATGACCTTTCAAAAATTACGAGAGCTTGGTTGGGAAGTTTTCATGCATCCACCGTATAGTCCAGACATAGCACTCTCTGACTATCACTTATTCCGATCTCTGCAGAACTCTCTCAATGGAATTAAGCTGCTTTCAAAAGAAGCCTGTTGTTGGATAATCAGCTGGCGCACGGCGATCGATATTCGCCGTGCGTCGACCTGTGGCTGCGGTCTAGCACGCTGCGTTCGGCTGAGCCGGAGATAACCGAGGAAGGGCCTCACTGAGCCAAGGCTGTGCATCGCAGGCATGTCGCGTTAAGCGAGAGGTTATCTCTCTCGCTTGACTTCGGTTTCGCTCACCGGCTATCTCGCTCATTTCACTCCAGCGCTCAACGACGCTTTCGTATCCCGCAGCCATGTTGAAAATTTAGGCACTTTCTGAAAAATCCACGGGAACAGCGCACGCATCTACTGCACATCTCGCACCTTTTCACTGAATTCACCGGACTCGTTCAACATTCTGTGCTCTCCAGGACTCAAAACTCAGGTAAGAGTACACCGTCATAATTCTGTGTAATTCACTAACGGTGAGGAGTAAAAAATAAGTCGGTGCATCTTCATAAAGGTCTCACCCGTCAACGTGCTCTGCAGCACGGGCTGCACCACGTTTTCCACACTACTTGTTGCTCATACAATTAATACATTTGCGTGTGTGCTTATCAGTTCACTGTACTTTCCACCAACCAAGCTTGCTGGGAAAGTATAGTGAATTTATTCCACTTATTTTGTACATCCTCAAGCTCACTCTACCGTGCGGTGCAGCGTAGGCTGCTTCACAGTCAGTAGTAGTAAAGTTCCAGCTCTCAAGCACCGGAGTCGCATGTGCAAGCACTCATTCTCTGAACAGTCTATCTTTCTATCTTGTCGAGAAGGTGCTGGAATTAGTAAAACCAGCCTGCGCACTCACATATCTCATCACGTGGCGTGCTCAGCAGCGCTGACTGCAGCACGTACACCACTCTCAATTCATACAGCACACAATTAATAATTGTGTGCTACTCAAGCAGTTCACCGAGTCAACACATGACAATACATTATAATAGTGTGCCTTTATTGTTCTATTATTAAAAATTCAGTTTTAATTCTTTATACTTTATTTTTACACTTGTTATTTTGGATTATTTAATTTGAGTTTTTGTACACTGACAAGCGGACCCCGCACTGGCGGCGACCCCGCGGCATCAACTAGTGCAGGCGCGCCGTCGCCGCCGCCGAGGTATAAGCTTATTTAAGAGTCTGCTGATTGATTTTGATAGACACTCATCGATATGGATACACGTTGGAAACATCCGTGGACAGCTGTGATAAGCGGTCCTACGGGTTGTGGTCAAACATATTATGTAAAAAAATTCTTTAAATACATGCGCGAAATGACGGATGTCCCGTTCAAGCGTATACTTTTTTATTACTCAGAGTGGCAGTTCGGGTATTCAGAGTACGGTGATAAAATCGAATTTCGCGAGGGTTTACCGCAAGCAGTAGACTACTCGAATGATGCAAGACCTAAACTTGTGGTCATTGACGATCTAATGCGCGAGGCATCCAACAATACTGTGGTCGATCTTTTCACCAAGGGTAGCCATCATAAAAATCTTAGTGTCATTTTCATCACGCAAAATCTCTTCCACCAGGGTCACGGGCAGCGCGATATCTCCTTAAACGCTAATTATATCGTTGTCTTAAAAAATCCGCGAGATCGCGCGCAAATTCAGCACCCAGCCCGCCAGGTATGTCCCGAGAATCCGGGATTTTTGCAGGAAGTATATTTCGATGCAACTGCCGCACCGCACGGCTATCTATTATTCGACTTGAAGCAATCGACGCCTGATAATTGTCGATTTCGCGCCTGTATATTTCCCGATGACCAATACCATTACGTTTACGTGCCTCAAGAAGCAATAAAAGTTCGCGATGCGTCGCGCGATGTACCAGTAATGTGCTTGTAATGGCGGTGCGCGGACCTCTCGATAAAAAGCAGATAATTATATTGCAAGCGTTGTGTTATCTGAAGCAAGAGCAACGACGTGCAATTTTGCGCAAAGCAGATGTAACGCTCGTACGCTGTATATGCGAGTGTGCTCTAAACGTTTTACAAGGAAACGTGAGTCTGAACAACGTGCAAAAGAATCATCTTCGGAGGCACGCGACAATTCTTCGACGACTAGCCGCCAAAAGGGGAAATTGGAGCGGTAAGAGGAAGATCATCGTCGAGCACTGTGTCGGATTTCTCAAGTTGCTTCTTGTGCCTGTCCTGGCCTACGCGAGACATGGAATATGCCAGAAAGATGGTACTTATTCCTCATGATAACATACATCGTCTCGCTGGACTCGCCACTACTGCTGCTGCTACTAATACTACTACTAGTGCAGACCCGTTGCCTTCCGTACAGACTACCGGTACGCCATTATCGCGCCTCGACCTTGAGCTGAGTGAAATTCTAAACTCTCACTCGTGCAAGAGCGAGAGAGAGAAGTGGATAGCGTACCAACAGGTTTTACAGCGTTATCTTCACATGGTCGAGTACGATAATGCAGTACCGAATATTTCATCAAAACGAAAAGTAGCAATACTCGATAGCCACGAGAATAAATCCGACGACGTTTTAATGAACAAAGTTAAATCTCGACTCAATGACACACTTATTATCGATAGCGTACCAAAAAAATTTAAATCTAAGGCAATATCGTTGCTTCGCAATTTGCATCGCAGCGCCGTTGGTAAAAAAATGACATGGGATCGTGACGGTGTTGTTTCCATAGATGGCAGAAGAATTTCAAATTACAATATCGTTGATCTTGTTAACGATGCTATGCGAGCTAGAAAACGCGAGAAACCCATCGGACGATCTCACTTTGCCAAACTCCTGCGAGCGATACAGATGCCACGCGAATTTATCGGCAATCCCTAGTTACTACACGAGCCTACACCTACATCATCCTCGACACTACAGCGGCGTCTTATTTTACCGCGCGAAAACGATAGTAGCAGCGGCAACAGCAGCAACGGTAGCAACAACAACGACGACGAGGCCGAGACCGCACACTCAAACAGAGATTTAATGCTCACGGCTGAAAACGACATCATCGAGGGGGAGGAGGGGAATGAAGAAGAGGACGAACAATTACAAAACATCGCACAAGCAGAATATCGACCCCCCACATAGTTAGAAAAGAAAAAAAAAAGAATCCATTTAACTGGTCATCGCTAAAATTATGAAAATTCTTCAAAAAATCTATTATGACACCGCTCATCCTGCTTCCTATTCTCGAGCAAAAAATTTGGCCCAGGTGGATCGAAGAGTAGCGCGAAAAAATGTTTTACCATGGCTCGAGACACAGGATTCATATAAGATGCATCGCCTCGTGCGACGACGATTTCCCCGTCGTACGTACAGCGTGAGTAATATAGACGATGTATGGGAGGCTGATTTAGCTGATCTTCGCTCGATAGCCACGTACAACGATGGGTACGCGTATCTGCTTGTTGTTATCGATGTGTTGAGCAAATACGCGTGGGTCGAGGCTTTGCGTGACAAAACGAGCGCAAACGTGGCCCGCGGTCTCACACGCATACTCGCGCGCAGTAACAATTGTCGCCCGCAGCAATTGCAAACTGATCGAGGCAAAGAATTTATCGGCACACCGTTTCAGCAAATTATCAAGAAAAACAATATCGATTTTCGCGCTGCTCGTAACCCTGATATAAAAGCCTCGATTGCCGAACGCTTTAATCGAACAATAAAAGAGCGAATGTGGCGCTACTTTACATACACGCGAAATAAGCGTAACATCGATGTTTTACAACATTTTTTACATATTTTACACGATATTTTACACGATCTGAATAACGAGACTATCGACGGTATTTTTTACGAGGCAGAATTATCACGAGTACGAGTGCCTCCGTCATCTGAGAAGACGAAAGAGAAGAAGAGAACAAAGAAGAAGAAGAAGAACGCTCGGGATCATCGTCCGTGATAAATATGAGCTCCAAGGATAGCTCTTTCTTTGTCGTACTACCGAGCAACAGTAGTATGCAGTATTTTCCGGATAATACGACGACGAAATTTATTACAAAACTACCGCGTCAGATACGCCTGCACGGAGAATGGTCTGTTTCTCTTGTGAAAATTGCTTATCCGATGACTCTTTTACATGTTCCTACTGTAGGAAATCTCGTAACTTTTGAGGATGGTGATTATGATTTATCGGGTTTTAATCTTTCAACACGGAGGCGCGCTGATATAGACCAAGTAGCACCTGGTGTATATCGCTCTATAGACGCTCTTTTGGAGAATATAAATCAGCTACCTCACGTGGCCGATCATTTGCGCTTTAAATCGCTTCCGAGCGGGCAGGTCGAAGTGGCACGCGTATGCGACGATCTACGCTACCACGTCTTTCGCGTATGGCCCGCTATCGCAAGGCTACTAGGATTCTCGGAAGAGGCCTGTAGGTCCGTAATGATAGAGCCGCATTGCGAATACACAGGGTCGAGGCCTGCATCTCTCACCGGTGCTATACCGGGCAGCATGTTTTTATACACAGATATCTGCGAGAGCTATATTACAGGCAATGTACAAACACCCCTCTCACGAGTTGTTCCCATTGATACTGATGACTGTCCGTATGGTTCGATAAAAATTAAATCGTTTTCAACGCCACGATATATACCTCTCTTGCGCAATAATTTACACACTATCGAGATCGATATAAGAGACGAATTTGGGGATCCTATACCATTCGAGCAGGGAACGTTGACTGTGACACTAAATTTCAAAAGGTCCCACGATTGATTACACCACTATGGATGATATTGACAGTGTGCAGCACGGATGGGGTCGTCACGGGTACGGTGGCATTAGCCATGTTTATATCGGAACACCTAATCAGCGAGGACACGGTATCGGTAGCTTTCTCGGGGGCCTGTTTCGTCGAGTGTTACCACTTTTGAAGAAGGGCGCTAAAGCAGTTGGAAAAGAGGCGTTGCGCGCTGGTGTAAACGTAGCCGGTGATATCCTCGATAGAAATATAGCTGTGAAAGATGCTATTCGCGAGAGAGCGCGAGAATCAGGCAGTAATCTCAAACGCAAAGCCTCTGAAAAAATTGACACTCTCATGCGGGGTTCTGGTTATAAAAAGCGCAAAATTTCACGAACTCCTCATTCATCGAACGAACGTAAACCACGACGTATCTCCCGTAAAAATAAAAGTGTAATAAAGAGAAAAGTAATAAAGAAGAAGAATAATAATAAGAACAATAAGAAGAAGAAGACTCGTCAACGAACAGTTGCAGATATTTTTGGATAGCTGAAACAAGATGGCTTTTCTACATGCGCACTCCTGCGAGTGTCTTAAATCGGAACTTGAATTATTTTCACTCCCACCGACGCAAACTACTGTCAAAGGCTCCAATTGGGTGTATTACAAACCAATATCTTCGCTAAGAGATGATTCACCGATTGAATTTGTTATTCCTGGACAGGGTGATGAGTATATCGATCTCGCGCATACTATGCTTAGTCTGAGAGTGAAAATAACATCTCCTACCACTACGGAAATTGCCGCGGGCACATCGTCGAAAGTAAGTGCCGGCCCTGTAAACAATCTCTTGCATTCTATGTTTAATCAGGTGGATGTATACCTGAATCAAAAATTAGATTCACCTCCAAATAATGCCTACGCTTATCGAGCGTACATAGAAATACTTTTGAATTACGGTCCAGCAGCAAAAAATTCGCATCTCACGAGCGTTCTCTGGTACGACGATACACCTTGAAAAATGGATGATATAACATCGGAAAATACGGGTCTTGTGAAGAGAAAACAATTTTTAAATGTCGAAAAAACTGTAGACTTGCTCGGTCATCTGCATTGCGATATATTCAATCAGGAGCGGTTCCTATCAAACGGCGTTGAGATGCGACTACGGTTGGTGCGGTTTAGAGATTAATTTTGTCTTGTGGGGGATACAAAGAATGGTCAATGCAGCTTAAAGATTCTCGAGGCATCGCTTCTCGTTCGTAGAACAAAAATAGCTCCTGGTGTGCTGCTCTCGCATGCTAGAACTCTGGCAAAATCTATGGCTAAATATCCTCTTACGAGAGCGAGGTAAAAGCCGTTTCAATACACTCTGGTGTTCATGGAGAGACTATCGATAATATCGTGTTAGGTCAATTGCCGAAGCGTATAATTATCGGTTTTGTCGATAACAAAGCGTTTAACGGCGACTTCAGTATGAATCCATTCAATTTCCAAAATTACAAGATAAATTATCTCTCGTTGTGTGTAGATGGTGCTCAAATGCCTTCGAAACCGTTACAACCTGATTTCACGAAAAATCATCTATATGTGGATGCTTTTCAAACGTTGTTTTCGGGAACTGGAATACATTTCTTGAACGACGGTAATTCGATCGATCGCGATAATTATCGCGATGGATACTGTCTGTTTGCTTTTGATTTGACACCCGATCTTTCGGCAAACAGCAATACACATTGGAATTTAATAAAGCACGGTAGTGTGAGAATAGAGGTACGATTTGAGGATGTGCTTGCTTCAACGATAAATTGTGTAGTCTTCGCGGAATATGATAATGTCCTTGAAATTGATGCCTCTCGGCAAGTAATGGTGGATTTTACCGGATAAGCGAAAAATGTGCTGATGTCGGCATAAAATTATTTCGTGTTAAGACACGTAGAAGCGTGTCCGCGAGTAACTAATCAGTCGAACTCGGGCATCTGTACGGATTAGACGTGAAAATGGATATCGTCGTGGATATACAGGGAATGCGTGGTAAAGACTCGGAGTTTATTCCGAAAGAAATTGCCGTGGTAGCAGTGGATAGACCGTACTCTGCTCATTGGATCGTCGCACCGCCGTGTCACTTTGCCGAATTACCACAGCATTCGAGAAGCCAGAATAATTTTCTCTCGAAATATTTTCACGGTCTGGAGTGGTACGAGGGCGATGTGAGCTGTAAACAGGCATACGCTAACTTGCGTGAAATTTCGCGAAAATCAAGACGCATCTATACACGCGGTCACGAGAAGGCTATACTTCTTTGCGATATCACGAGTCGTGAAATTTCCAACCTGGAGGACGAGGAGGGCGCCCCATCGTACACATTTATGCCAAAATCTTTGCGAAAATGCTTCAGACACGCTATGATAAACGATACAGCGTCTTCGCATTGTGCAATGCGCCAGGCTTTCCGAATAAAAAATTGGCTTCGCGAGCACCCATTTAAAGGAGAATCATACATGGATGTTTGGTCAGCAGACGAAGAGGAAGAGAATAAGAAAGAGGAGAAATCTTCATCATGTAGTCGTGACACGATCGACGATGCTGTGAAATGAATTTTGCATATATATACGTCTTTCAAAGCGTATCGGTCATCATTTAATCATTGACTATGTGTTCAGCATGAACACTAGACAAATCTACGAGAATCTGCAGTATCTAGCACTTTTAACCGTTGGCGTATACCCGGCTGACAGAATTCCTCGTGTATGGTCGTTACCGGCTGGACTCGTAGTTAACACGGCGGGCCTGGAGAGCATTGGATCGCCATGTACGTTAACCATCATGGAAAAGGAATGTACTTTGATAGCTACGGGCTAGCACCGGTTATACCGCAACATCTCGCATGACTACGAAGAAACTGCAAGTTCTATCGGTACGGCCTCAAGCAGCTACAGAGTAATACGTCGGATGTGTGTGGATAATTTTGCATCGTATTCCTACATCTTATGTCGTGCGGCTTCACCATGTCGCGATTTAATAATCTCTTTAGCGATAATGTAATGAAAAACGACAGATTAGTGCGTGAATATTACAATGCTTTTGCCTTTCGACGATCAGACAGTGATAAAAATAAATTTAACGGCGGAGGAGTCTCCGAGCGAAGATTACCGTGTTTGCAGGGATGTTGCATACGACGGTAAATATCTGTAAAGTGGTTAATTAAAAACAAATACATCGGTTTACTGTGTCTCTTATTTTATAATTATATATAAATTATAATCGAGGTCTCTCGCGACACGGTGTCAAATTCTGCGTCTTTTACTGCAGAGCATTCGCTTCACGAGAAGCACTGCGCAAAGCGGTACGCACGTGCAAAACCGCTGACATTGCATTCAAAGCGCTGTACACCTAGTTATGATTCAGAGGGGCGTTTGTTATCTTAAAACGCTGTGATCACCACCAGCCTCATCCTGAGCATTCAGTATGTCTTTAGCAGTGCACGACGAAAGTTTAAATCGTGAAAAATGTATCCGCGGTACGACAACTTCGCGCTAGCCGTGGCTTTTGTGTGTCGGGTGGTTTGCGGTGCGGGGGATAACGCGATATTCCTGTGCACGGAATTAACGTGTGTTGCGTGGCTCAGACTAGAGGACGATTTGGAGAGCTTATATATTGATGGATTTGCTGACAGGAGTGCTTTTAAATTTGAGGAGTTATGTGCGGGCGCCTCGTGTGTCGTTGTGCGGCATCAAAGGGCTATGCGCGGGGAGATCATCGACATGGATGGTGACGGGTGCTGCGAGGTGCTGCTCGTCGATATCGATGAATCGATATCCGTCGATTGGCAGCAGCTATTTCACCCTGAGCCATCGATTAGCGCACTACCTGTGTTGCTCGTGAGATGTACGGTATTCGGCCTCGATCATTCAATTGACGAGGACGGAAATCTAGATCGGATCGATGAAACGCGCGGTAATGATACGCTAATCGGGATACGCATGCGTACCCCTGACGGTGCCCTCGCTCCATGGGTGCGGGTAATTCGCATTACCCGGGCGCGTAGCTGTGGTTTTTGAGTAAGTGAGTGAGTGAGTGAGTGAGTGAGAGAGAGAATGCGTGTGTGCGTGTGTGCATATGTGTGTGTGTGCCCGTCACCCTGGAAAGTCGTCGCAGACGCCGCCAACACAAGGGTGAGTTACAAAATTTATTCCAAGTATGTGTACGCCTATGCTCCATCCTGCTCTTATCTCTACTCTTCCTTGTTCACCAAGGTATTCACACCACCTCACTTTACCATCTCCACGTTACCGACACTGGTCAAGCAGAGTAGGTAGCGCGGCGGTAGAAAAGTGAGATGGTGGGGGTAGCCGCGTGGTGGGGGAAGGAGTGGGGATAGGAGTGGGATGGAGCAAAGGTGTACACATACTACTTATAAATTATCGCAGAAAAAAAGTTTTTTTTTTAATTGAATGTCCATATGTTACAGTCAATTCGGTCGTCCATTTGAAAAAATTAAATAATATTTAAAGTGAATAACGGAAAAAAGTGATTTGAAACGTAACTCAAATAATGTACCTTCACAGCACATAGAAAAGAAAATTTTTATACGAAATGAGAGATTACGTGATAACGAATACGAGTGAGAGAGAAGGTCTGAGCGATTAACGTTCGAGAACCGATAAAGGCAGACATGCTTAACAGTGTCGGTAACGTGGAGATGGTAAAGTGAGGTGGCGTGGGTACTCTGATGAACTAGGAAGAGTAGAAATAAAGGCAGGATGGAGCAAAGGTGTACACATACTTGGAAAAATGAATAAAATGTTGTATTTACCACCCCAGCTGATGTCGGCATCCTCCTTCCACGGCGATTTTACATTCCTGTCTCTCGAATGTACTCACTCTCTCACATACACAGAGCACTGTGTCCTTAATTTCTTGCAAAGTCCGCGTCCGAGAAGGTCACTTCGTCAAAGCCCTCGTCCGCGGCATCGATATCGTAACCGATGTCTATCTCATGACCGAGGGCCTCTATAATACCCGCTGCAACACCCGCAAGCTCCCCGTTCGTCAGACGAACCCGCAGAGCGTTATCGCCGACAAAAGGACGCATCATGACAGCGATCAAGGCATCGCTACCGCACGCTTCTTCGATGAGTTACTCAATACCTACAACATCCATGCGCTCAAACTCGTCTATCGAGAACCCCATGACAAGAGCCGGCAGCATACTTGCTAGAGGCTCTGGCGGAAATAGGTGAGACCAGTCGATGTAAATGGTCTCGCCGAAATCGACTAACAACACCTCGCAGTACCCATCAAAGTCTGGGTAAACCACTTCGCTGCAGACAAGTCTATTGAAACGAGGCACAATACAGGACATTCCGATATAGAGTTCGCCAAGTCCAACGGACCTTCCTCGACGCTCCACTAAATACTCGCTACGTAGAATTTTATCCAGTTCGTCGCACGCATCGTCCATTTTCTGGATACGCAGGAACATGCTCATTACACTTTCGACTACAATTACCCGGCAGCAAAACGCGTCACTTAAAATCTCCTTGTCGTATCGCGGATACATATTGATTTTTATTGTTTGTGTGTAGGATGTAAAAGGCAGACTGAATGCTCGAGATGCTGCTAGAGAGTAACACGGGAATAAACATAACAACCTCCTGTGAATCATAACTAGGTGTCCAACGATTTGAATGCAACGAAAGCGGTTTTCGAGTATTTATTGCCGTGCGCTGTGGTCCTTGTAAAACGCTTGCTCTGCAGTACATACGTAGAATATGATCCCTTAGAGAGAGAGAGAGAGAGAGAGAGAGAGAGATTGATTGGTAGTTTATTTATGCCTTGGTAACCCTTTGGCAACATGTGTATAATACCAATGAAATTATAATTAAATATAATTAATATATTATATAATTAGTAAATATAGAAAAATATATATAATATATAATATATAACTATAGATAAAAATAAAATTAAAATAAAATAAAATAAAATAAAAATAAAAAATATAGAATAAAATATAATTTATAATAACAAAATATAAGAAACATAAGAAATCTTAATTTAACGGAGAAATAATAAAATAACAAAATATCGCGAGTCAAATCAAAATAAGTACTATTTAAGTATAATAAACTAATAAACTAATAATAAAATTTAAGTATACAAAATTCTAGAATTTACAATATATATAAAAAATAAAATAATATAAACAAAATATATATATATACATTAAATCAAGTCTACATGGTCAAACAGGTGAGCATATAGACGTATCTTAAAGATATCTAAGCTAGACGATGAAGTTACAGTTGTCGGTAAAGAATTCAACAGAGAGATTCCTGAGATGGAATACGCTTGTTGATAAGTCGTTGTGCGATACGAAGGTGTAATAAATATGGACCTTGGTCTCCTCTCAGAGCGCTGAGACATTATACCCTGACTTTAGAACAACTCTAGAATATAGGATGGTGCTTTTTTACCAATAACATTGTACATAGAAATACCGAGAAAATAGATGCGTCGTGATTTAACAGTAAGCCAGCTAAGTCTACGCCTATAAGGTGTGATGTGCGTATCAAGTCGGAGATCAAAAATAAAGCGAATGCAAGTATTTATGAGCCGTTCGAGTGTTGTGTTGAGTTCTTCAGTTAGGCCATGATAGACTAGACAACAATAATCTAAAAGAGGGAAAACAAGAGAAGTAATCAGCAATGTTCTTAATTCCTGCGAAAGCGCAGTTCGATGGAATTTTAATCTGTAGATGGTAAAGTTAACTTTTTGTGAGATATTTTTTACTTGAGTTCGCCACGATAGGTTACTATGTAGTATCACTCCTAAGTTTCGCACTTCATTAACAAAAGGGATAGTCGTGTCATTTAAAGAGATGGGTGATACTGCGCTGAAGTCGAGTTGCCGAGAATAGGAATTGCTACCTAGTACAATAACTTTCGATTTGGCTATATTAAGTTTCAAACCGTTACTAGCTGCGAAGTCAGCAATGGCGTATACATCCTCGGATATTAATTTCAGGCCTTCGGCCAGTTGAGATGGTAGGCAGCTCAGGTAAATCTGTGTATCATCAGCGAAAATTATGTGTTGAGAATGATGAAGAACACAATCTATGTCGTTGATGAAAAGCGAGAAAAGTAGCGGACCAAGGACCGAACCTTGAGGCACTCCCGAGGTAGTAGATAGCCAGGAAGAGCAACTACCATGCTCATCAACCACCGCTTGTGTCCTCCCTGTCAGATAAGAAAAAATCCAGTCAAGTACTGGTTCCGCAAACCCTATTTTCTTGAGTTTCAAGAGAAGTGCCAGATGGGGGACAGTATCAAACGCCTTACTAAAATCAAATAGGATTAGGATGGTAATATGCCTTTTATCTATATTTCGCCTGACATCTTCACATATGCGCAGTAGTGCAGATTGTGTACTATGACCGCTTCGATACCCTGTTTGACGTGGGTCGAATATATTATTCTCCTCAATCTAATCCGTAATCTGCCTGTGCACTAGTCGCTCAAGTACTTTCGACAGCTCACTAAGATTCGCTATCGGTCGCGTATCAGACGGAGAGAGGGGTGTTTTAATCTTAGATAATGGGCGAAGATAAGCTTTCTTCCAGCACTTCGGAAACTCGGACAATTGTAGTGACATATTAAAGATATTCGTTAGTAATTGACATGGAGCCTGGATTGATTTAATTACTGAGAATAGCGAAATTTTATCAGGACCAAACGTAAAAGACTTAGAACTAGAGCAAGATGCGATAACGGAGCAAACTTGGTCTGTGGTAATTTCAGTAAAATGGAATACATTTTGTGGTGACTGAACAACTGAACACAGAGTACTAAACTCACTATAAGAACATGGCGGTAGTTGACTCGACACAGTTGAATAAAAAGCATTAAGTTCATCTGGTTCAAAGAAGTTGAGCGGAGATGGACGTGAAGACTTAGCTAGACCCAGTGTTGCTAGCGTCTTCCATACCTTATTCGGTTCAGTAATATCAGTCAATTTCAGAATATAATACTGATTTTTGGCTTGTCTTAGATCATTCTTAAGTTGGTTTCTATGTTCTTTGAAAATAGATAGATCTAGAAGGTTGTTTGATCTTCGTGCTCTAGTATATAATCTATTTTTTAAAGCTATGCGGTCTCTCAAGTTTTGTGAGAGCCAAGGCGCAGGCGGTTGACATACACGAAGAGTTTGTAACGGTGCGTAATTATTTAAAGATGTTAAAAATATCTCTGAGAACGTATCAACAATCATATTAATACTGTTTGGTGATGTATGTCTTCTTAAATTATCAATAGAATTTAAATTTGGGTTGCAGTCGCGAAGAATGGGAATATTAAAACTATTTGACAATGAGTCACAAAAACCTGTGACATCTAGATTTTTATAAGCACGGCGAGTGATAGTGCGATTGATTATGGGTTTAGTATCAAACTTGTAACGCAGTTCTAACAGGTCATGACCTGCTATGTACGGTGATTTTGACTTGACAAACGATTGTATCTTATCTTCGCTATCGATAATGAACACATCAATCCACGAGTCTGAGGTCGGAGTATGATGAGTCGGTAGTGAATCAACAATGTGAAGCGACTGTGAGAAAGCTAAGTGACGTAGATATTTCGACTCATAATTATTACTAGTTAGATCACAGTTGAGATCGCTAGCAATAATAATATTGCTATAAGCATGAGAAAAACAAGATAAAGATTGCATGAAATCTCCAAGCATTCGACCTTTCGGTCGTCTATACACAGATGCGAACAACAGTTTCTCTGAATTTGACCCTGTAATTTCAATAATTAAATATTCTGGTCCATTCGAAAACTCTATCGGCGAAGATGTCAAAACTTCAGCTTTTAGGGACGAATGAACATAGCATGCGACACCACCTCCTTCTCTGCCTTCACGATCGTTGCGTATAAGAAAGTAATCATTTATTCGTACTAAGTCATCTGAAACATACGAATGAAGCCACGTTTCACACACAGAAATAATGTGGAAAGCGTGCTCGGCAATGGTCGATTGAATGAGTTCCATATGTGCTCGCAGTGAATTAGCATTGAATTGAGCGATCTTTAAACATGGAGACGACAATAAAGGAGAAGCAACCGATCGACATGTAGGTAGTCAAATTAGTTTTTCTAAATCTGCAGGCGTAACAATGCTGATCGATGGTTGACCCTCGCTTTTTCTAACATAAATTACTCCCGAGCGTGTCCACACAAATTTGTATTTTCTTTCAGCCGCTCGTGTTTTTGTAAGGCGTAATAGATTATAGAGCGCTGCAGGAAGGTACTCGCTTACATATATTGAACCACGTTGGTCTGTATCAAAAACTTCATTAAGCGGTAGGTTTTTTTTTGGCTCGCTTTTTGCCGATGATATATTCTCTAACTTGTTGCGATTTTAAGGTCACTAAATAAATGTTATGAATATTGTGAGAGAGAGAAAGAGGGAGAGAGAGAGACAGAGAGAGAGACAGAGAGAGAGAGAATCTTTAATTATAATTCTCTAATTATTACAACATAAAAATAAGAAACACAGTAAGATCAGGTATTTTTTTGAAAATTAATCAATGTTTTATGGAAAGCACTTTACACATTTACCATCGTATGCAACATCCCTGCAAACACGATAATCCGCGCTCGGAGATTCCTCCACCGTTAATTTTGTTTTTATAAGGATTTAATTGATCGCATTATTCAATAAAAACAACGTACACAGAACAATCGGTACTGTCTTACCTGATATGCCATGACTCATTATACAAAGTTGGCGGGTGACACTTTCCTTTCCCGAAGTTAGATCTATCTGTACAGTGTATGTAGAGGAGGCTCTCTCTTTCCATAACACGAATAACGAACCCTCGGTGTCGGTTCATATGCAGGGGCTGCTTGCTCTGCAAAAATTATTTCTTATAATTAAAAATAAATATTACATGCTTTTAAATTACGATTTTTTAATTATTTATTATTTTTTACTTACCAAACTCCGCTGCTTTGCTGCTAATCGGCATTAGCACGTATTGCATGATCTGCTGTGTTAATGAAACAAAGACGAGAACTCCGTCTTTTTCCCGTCGTAGACCTTTGCGGATGCTTCGGTTTTAGGACCGGAACAACTCACATTTTCTCTCTCTCTCTCTCTCTCTTTCTATGAATGTCCTCAGCGTATACTTTATAATATCTCGAGCGAAATGTATACTATATACAATTATTAAAAACTGTGCCTTTATGACAAATAGCTGCACCTACGGAGAATTATTGCGTTCGCAACACCTGATGCGTGATCAGCTGTATGACCATAGTACAGCACAATTATTGCGGACAAAATAATTTTTGTAAGCTTCGTATCCTTCGGCGCTAGCAAGGTCGTGATGTGCTCGAGTGCTTCTTGAACGAATTCCTTGGAACCGATGATCTCATACTCTGTTGCACGAGACGTTTCACTGACACCTGTCTTTTTACGGACATACGATACCACCTTGTTTAAACACCGCTGAATCGTTTGACTTTCGTTCTCTAGTGCTTGCATATGAATATCAATTCTTCTACTTATTTCGACGAGCATATCAAACGTTGGCCGCTGCAGAACGATGTTTGGAGAGTATTTTCGGAAGCGTTTCCGTTTCGATTCTCCAGATTCCTCTTGATTGTCGTATTCCTCCTTAGCACTACCGCTTATTTTACCAATGGAGACAGCTCTCAGCTAGTAACACGAGGTTAGAAGTGTGAAATGCGCTGTATGCTCTATGTGGGTATTACACATTTTCTCGGCATCAGCCTCATGAGCTTAGAAATATCGTTGTACGCGAGAAAAATCCTTTTTAAACACTCGCCACTCGTCCGCACTGACAAGGTAGGATAGTTTGGTGTCCCCCTCCGATTTTGATGAAACTCACGTATGTTGTAGAGCATCGAAAACGAATAGACACGTTTTTTTTTTATCGGCTGAAAAACATTTCTAAGGGGTGAAATCGCCCTTCAAAGTTAGGCATGTCGAGGGGTGATTATGCAGTTTCACCCAGAAGGAGTCAACCAATTTTAATGAAACAAAAACCAAAATACTCCTCATTGAAGACAAAAAAAATTCCACTTGAAGTTGAAGTAAAAAAATTCATTTGCAGGGGTGAAATTGCATTATCACCCCTAACTTTAAAGGGCGATTTCAACCCTTAGAAATGTTTTTCTGCGGATAAAAAAATACGTGTCTTTTAGTTTTCGATGCTCTACACCATACGTGAGTTTCATCAAAATCGGAGGGGGACACCAAACTGTCCTTCCTTGTAAGTGTAATTCCGGTAAAAGTATTCGACAATATTTTCACCACTGATGTAAGACACACAGAGTTCAACTCTAGCCCGGCGACGATTATTTTACCGAATGATTTATTTAAACCGAACATAACGGGGTTCGCTATAAATGGCGATATCGTGTGAGACGTAGCACCGTTATTTGCCATTTTTATTGCTTTCTCGTAGACTGTAACTTTTTGAATGAATCGTCGGCGGTGTTCATACTCCGTTTCATACAGATTACAACCACCGTCTAACTGCAACGCCGCTTCTTTTCATACGGTAAATTATACGCCTAAAACTGACTTACCAATATCCTTTGATATTTGTCGCATTCTCCTTAGCAGTGTAGTAACAGCAGCAGTAAATATATCCCAAATCACTTGCATACCCTCGCACACGTATGTAGTGTAACGTGGTAAGATATTCGAACGCTGCGTCCTCCTCGTACGTCGGCTGCCAACACGATATCACAGGGCTTTAGGAGACGATCGCCGAATTTTATTTAATTACTTTTATTTTTGTTTGTATTTTTATATTACAATTTGTACGACCGGATGGACCGAGAAAGAGGGAGAGAGGGAGCACCACATCCACTAATTGCTGACTTCGGGATTCGACATTTTACACAGACAGCCTTTTACATCTTTCTCTGTTGGGATATATATATCATTGTCCCGCTCGACGTTTACCTACAAGCGTCACGCCGCTATCTGTCGTCGGCTATCATCTACTTGCAGCGATCCATCTATCTTATGGGGTTCACCTGCCGGACTGAGCTACACACCTCTATGATCGGTTGTTAATTTATGCGTCGTCCAGCTGAGGCGCTAGTCGCGGTCATCGGGCGACACCGATTCCCCCAATTAACCGAGTTTGACTCGTTAGGAGAGGATCATAGTTCACGGACGCGCGCACAGTGGTCCCAAAACCCAAAAAGCTGGCCAAAAGTAAAAAACGTATTTGATTCGGGTTAAAATCTGTAGTCGGGGGTTTTCAGGGTCGCTGATTACGAATTTAAAGTCAAAATTTAGAAAAACAAAATGGCGGATCCAATATGGCGGAACATTTCTTCAAAAACGTATTCAATTCAGGTGAGAGTCTGTAGTCGGGGGTTTTCACGGTCGCTGATTACGAATTTAAAGTCAAAATTTATAAAAACAAAATGGCGGATCCAATATGGCGAAAAATTTCTTTAAAAACGTATTCAATTCGGGTGAGAGTCTGTACTCGGGGGTTTTCGGGGTCGCTGATTACGAATTCAAAAACAAAATTTAGAAAAACAAAATGGCGGATCCAATATCGCGGAAAATTTCTTCAAAAACGTATTGAATTCAGGTGAGAGTCCATACTCGGGGTTTTTCGGGGTCGCTGATTACGAATTTAAAGTCAAAATCTAGAAAAACAAAATGCCGGATCCAATATGGTGGAAAATTTCTTCAAAAACGATTGTCAATATTTTATGCAATTATGATTGTGAATAAATGTAATGGAAAATGTAATGATAGTTGACATTTAAAGATTCGGGAAGAAGAGGATTTGAATAATGTAATTAATTATTATTATGATGACAATGAACATTCATTATATTATTTGTTATGCCGGTACCGCGTAATTGGATTATTCGGTATTCGGTATAATATAAAAAAGTTATTATTTTCAAAACACGAATTTATATAAAAAGAAGTGTTTATTATAGGCAACGGTAACTTTCCGTTGTCTATTTAAAAGTCAAAGTAAGAAAATACAATAAAAAGTTATTTCGAGTCTTTACGAGGAACCGCTCATTGCGTCGAGCGTCTCGTCTAAGTGTTGGCGTCTCTTTACGTAGTATACCTCTCTGTCGAGTGTGCTGTTCATATGCTGCATTTGGGCCTGTAGAGTCCGTTCGCTGGCCTGTATGTGATGTGCGCTCTCATTAAATAGGCTAAGAGTGGTTTTGATAACCTGTATTTGGTTTTTCAGCCCTTCCTTCAAGGTCTGATGGGACGCCTTAAGGTGCGTTATCTCATCGTGGAATTCCTGTGCGTCGGCGGCGTCCATGTTTCCCGTGATGGTCTTGATTATGCTTCCAAGGCCATCTACTAACCCTCTGCGTTCTCGAACGGGACGCGTCCCGAGGAGGTCGAATATTGTCGATACCCCCATCTCTATCCTTCTCTTCATTCTAAGTATGGAATCGTCGAGGATGGGGCATATGTCATTGATGCGGGTTTCGTTTTTGCACAGCTCCGTGAGGCGTTGTAGACTTTTGCTGATCTCTGCTTCTCGGTGCATTAGAGCGGCGAGGTCCAGCCTGACGATCAACCGCCATGTTGATTGGATTATCTTGAGGCTTCCTATTTCTTCGTAGTAGATGCCTGGAGTGCTTGTAAACGCGCTGACGACGTAGTCGGGATGATGCTGCGTGGGTTTAGCTAGTCCATCTTTTGCTGCTATCAACCTGTAAGGAGGTAGGAGAAAAGCGTGAGAATGCTCACTGCGCTAGTACCCCTTCTTTTCTCTAGCAGTCTCGCGGGTTTTGTCTCGTGATGTTAGCATTGCTAGATGTGCTTTCGACCATCAATGACGTCGTCCATTTCTTTCCACATTTCGGGGTTTTATGAAGCTGTGGTTTGCAGCGGGGCAGACCTAACCCCCGAGGTGCTTGATTTCGTGGTAAGGTTTCTTCTTTCTCCGTTGATTATTTATTTAAAAATTTTTGTGCGTATACGAATTTTTGTAAGGTTCTCTTTTGTCTCTTTCAGGACGATCTTGTAATAAAAGGACAGGGCCGACGCAGTCGCTCAAGCGAAATCGTGGTGGCGATGGTTGTCCGCCGCCGCCGGGAGAGCTGTCGCAGAGCAGTCGACAATCTATGGGGCCTAGGGATCTAGGCCGGCGATGATGAGGAACCGTTTCCCGATTTTATCGGTCTGGGTCGGCTCTTCCAGGAGGGTCCCCTAGTTTCCTGCCCACGGTGTGGGCATAATTTTTAGAAATTCCTATCTTTTTAATGTTTAAAATTGTATTCATTGCGATAATTTTTCTATAAATTATGTTAATTTCAATCGTCGTTATTTCATTGGAGTTCCTTTCCTTGTGCTCCGTGGAGCTCCTTTCCCACCTCTATTTAGTACTTAATGTTCGATATATAGCTTTAGACGGTTTGCGTGTACCGTCTGAGTTTTCCGTCCTTTCTGGACGATGTAATTAGCGGGAGGTCTTGCTTCCACAATCTCGTGGGGTCCCGTCCACTTCGGGGTCAACTTGGCCGACCGCCCCCTGCGCACCATCTCGTCGCGAAGGAGTACGCGTTCGCCGACACGGTACTCCTGCACCTGCGCGCCGTGGTCGTACGCGGTCTTCGACCGTCTTTTCGCGCCTTTTAGATTATCGCGAGCTACCGTCCATGCGGCGCGTAATCGTTCGCGTAACTCTTGGACGTTGTCGTCGTAAGCATAGGTGCGACGGGGCTCTTGTTTCACGGCGGTCGGTAACTCCGCTTCGCGTCCGTACACCAATACATGGGGTGACAATCCGGTCCCCGTATGCGGAGTCGTGTTGTACGTGAACATCGCGTACGGCAGCCACTCGTCCCAATTACCTTGATCCTCGTTTATGAAATTTTTCAGGTACTCAGCGAGGGTGCGATGCGATCTTTCTAGTGCACCATTTGATTCTGGGTGGTAGGCAGTCGTTTGCATTTTCTTGATTCGGAGCAGTCGATACATCTCTCTGAAGGTCGAGCTGAGGAAGTTCGTGCCTTGATCCGATAATATTATTTCCGGTGTCCCGTGCCGGCAGATCAATTCTTCAACGAGCGCCTTTGCTACTGTCGAGGCCTCTTGGTTCGGCAGTGAGATCGCTGCGCTGTACTTGGTAAGTGCGTCTTGAATTGTAAGTATGTATCAGGAGTACAAATTGAAAATGCGGGATTTTTTTCTATTTTTGAACGTTTATTCTGAAAAAATGGTAACAAATGAATTATTCAAAGTATTGTCCATCGCTGGCCACAACTTTTTCCCATCTTTCTGGCAATTTACGGATACCGTCGCGAAAAAATTCGGCCGGCTTGGCTGCTATCCAGTCATCGACCCATTTTTGGGCTTCTTCGTAAGAATGGAAGCGCTGGTCAGCTAGGCCATGTGTCATCGATCGGAAAAGGTGGTAATCGGAAGGAGCAATATCTGGGCTATACGGCGGGTGGGGTAAGACTTCCCATTTCAGCGTTTGTAGGTATGTTTTGACCGGCGCTGCAACATGTGGCCGAGCGTTGTCATGTTGCAAAATTACTTTGTCGTGTCTTTGCTCGTATTGTGGCCGTTTTTCTTTGAGTGCGCGGCTCAAACGCATCAATTGAGTTCGGTATAGTGCTCCTGTGATGGTTTCGTTCGATTTCAATAGCTCATAATACACCACACCCAGCTGGTCCCACCAAATACAGAGCATGAGCTTGGCGCCGTGAATATTTGGTTTGGCCGTCGATGATGATGCATGGCCGGGGTAACCATATGATTTTTTGCGCTTCGGGTTATCGTAATGGATCCACTTTTCATCACCAGTGACAATGCGATGCAAAAAACCCTTCCGTTTTTGCCGTTCGAGCAGCAGTTCGCATGCAAAAAAACGGCGCTCGACGTCTCTCGGCTTCAGCTCATACGGCACCCAATGTCCTTGCTTTTGGATCATTCCGAGGGCTTTTATACGATGGGAAATGGCTTGTTGTGTCACTCCCAATGAATCTGCGAGCTCTTGTTGAGTTTGACACGAGTCTTCATTGAGTATTGCCTCCAATTCAGCATTCTCAAACTTTTTCACTTGGCCCGGCCGCTCTTTGTCCTCAACGTCAAAATCACCACTTCTAAACCGCACAAACCATCTCTCGCACGTTGAAACCGATGGAACATGACTCGGATAAGCCTCGGAGACCAATCGATGTGCTTCAGCAGCACTTTTCTTCAAATTAAAGAAGTAAATTAAAACTTCCCGCAAATGCTGTTTTGTTGGCACGAAACTCGACATATTGAGAGCTCAAAAAAACTATGAATTTGACACTGCGACAAATTGACACATACTGAAAATTAAAGCTATAAGACGTAGCTTTGACATGAACATAGTCACAGTACTGCCTGATGCGTATAGCGTTAGTAACGCCATCTGTTATCAAACCCGCATTTTCAATTTGTACCCCTGATATTTTTTCCCGGAGTCGCTTTCCGGTAGCGGTCCTACGATGTCGACCGCAACCTTTTCAAATGACTTCGATGGGGTGTCCGTTACCATTATCGGCACTCGTTCCCTTTTCCTGATTCTATTCTTTTGACAGGATTCACATGACGATATATAATTTTCTAAATCTCTTCTCAGGCCGGGCTAGTCGTATTTGGTCCGAATCCGATGTAACGTACGCCGTATACCCTGATGCCCTCTTATGGGGGTGTCGTGGTATTCTCTAATTATTTTCTGGTGGTCATCGGCAGAAGGAGTGGCTACGCCACTGCGGCAGTCGCTATACTCTTTTATAACGTTGTCTTCGTCCGCGCTGCTGGAAGTTCGTGGGCTACGGGCCCCGCCGTGCCTCGCTTCCTCAGCAGGCCTTTGCGGTGCTCTGTCCGCAGTTTCTTCGCTTGGTGTGCCCACCGGTACCTCCACCGTTGGGTCGCTCTCTGTCTCGAGCGGCCTTGCTACGTTTGCTTTTCGCGGCCTTCCGCGCTTCGCGGGTCCGCCATGCTGTGCTGGGCCCGCTTCGTCCTTGTCAGCGGTGCTCGCAGTCTTACCAGTAGCTTGCGTAGCTTGTTAGCGTGGTCTGCCCCTGCCCCGACCGCACGGCTTTTCGGCGGGGCTGTGGGGTTCAGTAGAGCGATCTGCATGCACGCTGCGAATCTCTCTATCCTCTTCTGGCGCATTGGCCAGCGCGGCCTCTCTCTCTGCCACGTTGCTAGGCTGGCCCGGGGTATTCTCGGCTCTCCGCTTTGTGCGGCTGTCCGTACCCGGGCGCTTGCTGTCCTCGTCTCTCTCGCGGGCGGTCTTGACCTCTCGCTCTGGCGAGTTACCATGGGCATACGGGGTATCTTCGGCCGTCCGCTTTGTGCGGTCATTCGTTGTGCCTCCTTGCCCCGTCGTGCTGTCCTCTTTTGACACACGGACTTCGCTCCTCGCTCTGGCTTGGGCCCTCGTAGTAAGGCATATTCTACTTAGCGCATCTGCATTCGTATTGCGCTTTCCTGCCTTGTACTCTACGTTGAACTCATGTTCCGCCAATTTAATTTTCCAACGCATCAATCTCGAACCTGGGTCTTTTACTCCGAACAGCCAGGTGAGCGGTTGGTGGTCCGTGAATACTGTGAAACGGGTACCGTAAATATATGGCCGGAATTGAGCTAGGGCCCATACTATCGCAAGTAGTTTCTTTTCAGTAGTCGTATAATTCAACTCGGCTTTAGTCATTGTGACGCTCGCGTAGCATATTGGCAAATCTTCCCCGATCTTGCCTTGCGAGAGTATCGCGCCGAGCGCCTGATCTGAAGCGTCTGTTGTCACGACGAACGGCTTTTCGAAGTCCGGATACTGTAATATTGGGGCCGTGGTAAGTGCAGTCTTCAGTTCCTCGAATGCGGCATCCCTTACGGCAGTCCACTCGAATTTAACCCCTTTCTGGGTTAATTCCGTGAGCGGCTTAGCAGTTTTCGAAAAATCTCTGATGAATTTTCGGTAGTAACCGGCTAGTCCGAGGAAGAATTGAACTCCTTTTACATCTCTCGGCACCGGGAATTCCTTTACCGCTTCTAGTTTTTGGGGATCCGCTCGCACTCCCTCTTCAGAAATTATGTGGCCGAGGTACTGCGTTTCCTTTCACAGGAATTGGCACTTGCTGGGTTGCACGGCCAGCTTTGTCTTTCTCAGCCGCTGTAGCACTTCCCACAGTCGGTCGTTATGCTCCTTGAAGGTTGTTCCATGTATCACGATGTCATCGAGGTACACGTAGCACTTGACTCCTTGTAGTCCGGCCAGCGCCGAGTTCATCTTTGGAAGGTCGGTGGTGCGTTTTTGAGTCCGAAAGGCATTCGGTTATACTCAAAATGGCCCTGCGGAGTGGAAAATGCGGTTTTTTCCTTATCTTGCTGTGCCATCGGAATTTGGTGAAATCCTGAGGCGAGGTCCAGGGTCGTGTAGTATCGGGCTCGTCCCAGCTGGTCCAGTATCTCCGTGATGTTGGGCAGTGGGTATGAATCCCCGATGGTGGCTTCGTTTAACTTTCGAAAATCCACTACTACGCGCATTTTTCTCACTCCGTCTGCGTCGGGTTTCTTCACTACACCCAACAGCGGCGCGTTCCATTGACTCCGGCTGGGTTGGACAATGCCTTCCGCAAGCATTTCGCTGGTCTGCCTCTCCACTTCTCTCTTATGGGTTTCGGGCAGCCTGTATGGGTGCACCTTAATGGGCTGCACCCCATCCTTAAGAGGTATCTCATGTTCTACCATAGGCGTGCAGGGCAGCCTGTCCCCTGGTAGGTGGAACACATCTTCGTATTCCCTCGTAATCTCATCGAGCGCTCCGCGCTTTTCCTTATTGAGATTTCCCGTGTCTAGCTCTTGAGCTAGTCGCACGAGGCGGTCTGCCCCTCCCTCTGCGCTGACGGTGCATACTTCGGTCTTCGCGGCTTCGAGACCGTGACCCACTGCCGTTATCTCTAGCGGCTCGAGTTCCATCACGGGGCGTTGTACCTCAACAGGCTGCTCGGTGGTGTTTATAAGACTTACTGCACCGCTACTACCGTGCGGCGACGTGAAGCAGGCTCCCATAATCACTCCGTTTCCGAGTTCCCTTTTTGAGAGTAGCCCAACGAATTTGCTCGTTGTTGCGGCATAGGTGACTGTCTCGCTGCGTGGCGGCAGAAATACCTTCGTCGTGCCGTCCAGCAGCGGCATGCAATGCCCGTACAGTTTCAATGTCTCTCCGTGCAGGATATCGGCCTTGTGATACTTGATAAAATCCATACCTAGTAGTCCATTGACCTCTAGCGGCACGTTATTCGGGACTATGTAGAACCAATGTTCCACGTTTAGCGCCGGTGTCTCCAACACAATTTTTGCTATGCCGAGGGGGGTGAATTTTTCGCCTGCCACACCCTGTAACTCGACGGAGCACCTGCTCACCATGGTCTCGGGCTTCAGGCATCCCTCTTTCAGTATACTGCACTGGGCCCCGGTGTCCGCTTTAAGGGTGAGTACACCGGTCACAGCCAACGGTGCGATGATGTGAAAGTCGCTGGCCGTTGCGCAGGATGCCGGCAGCGTTACTTGCAGTAACTGCTGCGTTGTTTTCCTCTTTCTGCACGCAGGTTTCTGCTGGGCCGTGAGCGTGTTTATTCTCATCGTTCCTAGTGGGCTGGCATCCGTCTCTACTCGACTCGTTCCGGCATTGACTGTAGATTTTTCACTCTGGCCCCCGGAGTTCCTTGGGCGTCGATTATGCTGTGGCGTCTGTGCTGGCTCGTTCTTATTTTGTGACAATCTTTTCCTATAGTCCCTCTACACGTAGCCCTTTTTCTGGCAGTAGTTGCACACGATGTCTACGTTGTGTATTGACTTGTTTCCACTGGGCATTGGCAGGCTCACTCTTCCCGATCTCCGGGTGCAGTCTCGTGCCATGTGTCCAGCTTTCCCGCAGGTGAAACAATTTTCGCTCTGCCGGGATGGTGCGCCCTGGGACCTTCTGGGGTGGCCCAACGCTTCACCTGCCCCTTCCTTTGGCTGCACCATGTTGGTGATCTCGATGGCTCCCGTTACCGACTCGTGGAGAGTGGCGTAGTTACGAGATCTCACCAGAATTTGGACCTGCCCATGCAGTCCATTTTCAAAGTTGGCTTGGGCGCTCTTCCGTGTTATTTTCTCGATGATGCGCATTTCCGTCATCGTAGTTGCTTCCTCGCAAAGCTTTTCTATTATATCGACGGTGATACGCTCGGTCCTGGCGGCGTATACCGCGATGTCCTCTCCCTGACCCTGCCGGAGGGAGTTGAAATCTACTTGTCATGCAGGCAACGACTTCCGCTTCCCGTACAGGGCCTCCAGCTCGGTTTTAAGCTGTGCTACCGAGTAGATGATTTTGTGCTTCATTTCTCTGGACGCTCTACCCTCGAGCTTGCTGCTGAGCACTAGTTCTAGCAGGATGTCTTGATCCCGGGGCGCTACTCGCTTGAAAACAGTCTCGCAGGATCGTAAGAAGGCGTCGAGTTCGTTGGCGTTGTTTCCGTCGAAATGCTTGATGTTTTTTTAGCGCAAGTCCAAGATCAAGCGTCCTACTCGGTATTTCCGACCCCCACTGTTGTTCCGACTGGAACACGGGATCCGCAGGGGGATTATCCGATTCCTCAAATCGGGCTTGCCTCGACCGCGGACGTGGTATCGGACGTTCTTCCAATCCTGTATTTTCCAGCCTCCGCGATAGTTCGGCGTTTTGCTCTCGTAGGGACCGGATGAGCTCGAACTCGTCCGCACCTACCTCGTTGAGCGTGTCCGCCAAGTTCCGTCTTGCCGACGGTGTTTCGGCTTCCCTGAGTTCGCGATCGAGTTCGCGTTGGCCTCGATCGTGCTCGCGCTGCAGCCTTTCATACTGTCGTCGAACTCTTTGCAATTCGCGTTGGCTTCGGTCGACCGCTTCCAACCGATCGCGTACTCTTGCTGGTACCGACCGGGCTGTCGTACCGGTAGCTGCTGAAAAACCTACACGATCTATGGTTCGCATATTTTCTATTTCCCGTTTACCCATGTCCTCGGTGATGTGCTCGGGCGTTTGCTCGCCAGTGGCCATATTAAACAAGTCATCGCTAGCGTCGCTGTCGAAATCCCCGAATGACGCACCCCTACGTGGGTTTACGCTAAAATGGGCCGTCAGTCGGTCTGCAAGGGCCCCTTGTCCGGTCGAAGGGATTCGCCCCGACGGCGAGAGCCTAAATAGCGGGCTCCTCTAGGCTCTGACATATTTGCTTATTTCGCGGCGAACTCTACTTAGAAATATTCCCACAAAATCTTAAGAGAAATATATATATCTAGTGGAATATTTTTCCAAATATCGATACTACTCTGGCTTTGGCAACTATTTTTTTTTTTTTTTTTTTTTTCACGGATATATGTAATAGTAATGTAACCGCCACTTACAGAAAGATGATCTGGTAGACGGTCCTTTCCATGGCGTTGTTCTCGGGTGCAGTTCCTCCGGTGCTGTAGACCTGTTGTCTCGTAGCTTCCTTCGAAGGTTGGTCCAGTTATCCTCCCTGGTACCGTTGACCCGTCTCTTGGTGGTTCCTGGGCTCGTCTTCTGTGCGTCGGCAATGACTGCGCGACGGCTTCGTATCGAGTAGCTGTTTCGCGTACTCGGTTGCACACTTTGTGCAGTTCTCCGCGACTTGACGTGACACCGTCAATCGGGACTTTAAACGGTTGACCGATACGTCACCCCGCACCGACGTTCACTTCGTGTCTTCGCGTTAGATTAGTCGGGTTTTCACGAACTACACTGATGTCCTTGCACGCGTTGTAGTCGTCACGTTAGTGTCGCTCTTAACTTTGTCCAAAACACTTTTGCCCTAATAAATCGCGAATCGCTTAACTTCGGCAGATCCCACCGCTGCCACTAAATGTTATGCCGGTACCGCGTAATTGGATTATTCGGTATTCGGTATAATATTGAAAAGTTATTATTTTCGGGATGGTTTGCCGATAAGGAGATGAATCTCGAGTTATTGATGAAAACACGAATTTATATAAAAGGAAGTGTTTATTATAGGCAACGGTAACTTTCCGTTGTCTATTTAAAAGTCAAAGTAAGAAAGTACAATAAAAAGTTATTTCGAGTCTTTACGAGGAACCAACCCGTTCTTTCTTGAGTCTCAATTAATTCTGCCTTTTCGTAAAGCAGTTGCTAACTGTCTTCACGAAAATCCTTTAGTTTGCGTTTTTAGTGTTAGCCTATCGTCGAACGCCAAGCGAGTCGCCTCATGCTGCGTCGGTGTTCCTGGTGTCGATCGTACGATCGGGCATTGGACTTCGTTTCCTGTCTTGAACGAATTCCAATGTTTCTTTGCTATGGAATATTCCCGAATATATGAAATACGGAGTGGAATATTCTGCGGCACAATATATTATATTATATATTTCACTATATTTACATTATATTTCTTACATTCTTTCAATTCTAATCGATATAATTTTGGCATGTCTTACAATTAATCGCTGTCCTCTAATTAGTCATCATAGTCAGATGCATCGCTTGTATTGGTTGAAGAATTCTGACTTGATCGGGAACTGCAGGTGGAATCAAAAGTTCAACCGCGTATGGGGATAACGATCTTAGTTTCTTGGGAGGAAGTTTTCGCAAACTGGATATTCCTGGATCTGACGTTACTAAAAGTCTGCAAAAAATGTCTTTCATGTTTTGGATGCGGTCACATTTCGTGAAAAATCTTCTCGGAATATTTTGATGTACTTGTTACATGATTCCTGGGCTTCTTCAGACATTTGTCTGATATGAAGTATCGAAGATTCCATAATTCTGTGACCGTGGATAAGAATTTTGTGTACTGTTGCTGGAATGAAGTACCATGGATAGAGTTCGACAAATTTTCGTACAGTATCTTCAGTGTATTGGCGAAATTTGGTTACATTGATTTCGAAACCGCAAGAAATTACCTGCAATACAACATGGAATCGCTTTATGAATTCTTCATCAATTCCCGTTATTGAAGCAGAAATTTCAGAATTTTTGAAAAAACTCCGAGTTGTATTTCCGTCATTTGAACTTCCATAGCCTGGCTTTGGTTGATCAACAAGAAGCCCTAATCCGTCACGGAAGCCTTGTTGTATACTTTTTTTTCTTCTATCAACATTTTCTTTATCCTCTTTGTGCCCTCTGAACTTTTGTGATTCCAATTTGTAAACTACATGCAAGCAACATTCAAAAAAACGTATCCAAGCATGCAACGATGATGTTCCGAATTCAGAGCGATCTTCATTAATCGGTCTTTGCAGCATGTTGTCGATATCATTAAATTCTTTGGACGTAGCACCACAAAGGTAGCAACGCATACTTGACGATGTATTCGTAATAGAATTACAAATTTTACCATTTATCATTGTCAACACAAGTTTGAAACCGATGTTAACTTGTTTGCCGCCCGTTACTGTTTGAAAGGGCACAAGGTTCCTCACTTGCGCTTCGATACAATTAACTTCTGCCCTAGTTGCTTCGGCAGTTTCGTGCAAGAATTGAATTCCAATTGGGCGACAAAATCTTGGCGACGAAGGACGTGGATTTCTCGAAATAATCACGTGTGGATTGACTTTATCAAACACTTGCAAGGGAACAAGTGAAATAAAGAAAATGTTGGCAACCGATTTTCTGCCGTCTCCATCACTAAAGTTTTGCATATCAATACTAAATTGCCAACTTTGTTTTCAGGAAGACTTTTAATAACGTCTGATTGTACAATTAATATTCTTTCAGCTGTATGATTTAGCAATGCTTAGAGTCCAACAGTGGCTCCACTTTCAGTTACAGAAATTTCTGATTTTTCAGGGTAACACTTTTTTTTAGCATCCAATACACATTTATAAGGTGGGTATAACCTACAGTTTTTTCGCACACATACAGAACGTATTAATTGGTATTGACTTTTGGTCATTTTACCTTCTACTACAAGTGATAATGCTTCGTTGCCTGACAGCATATCTTCTGTTACGTGTTCTATAGATTTCCGGTACTGTGATGCTTTCGATGGGCTGCCTTCTGTAACATCGTTAATTACCTTTGAAGCTTGTAAATTTCCAGACGCCCGGAGACTCATTTGTGTAGCGTAGGCCAATTCCTCGACGGTATGTTCTTTTCGAACCTTTTCTGTCCTCCTCCGTTTTGACCGACCACTCATACCTTTCCAGCTTGTGGAAGGACGTCCTATTGTCTTTTCCGTGGGAGGATGCCCTACAGCGTTCTCCGTGGAAGTCATCGAACCTTCATTTTCAATTGTGAAAGACACAGGAACGTTGGCCACTCGTCGAATTTTTGGAAGAATTTGGTTTCCTTCCTGCAGACTTGTTGCCATCTTTTTTTAAATTCCGATATCAATCTACCCATGGCATCTTTTAGGCTTTTCGGCAAATTGTATCGTTGCTTCAGTTTTTTTAACACCTCCGTTTCAATAATGTCAGTGACCATGTTGATATTTTCGTTCAATACCGATTTCACAAATTTGAAAATTTCCTTTCTCGTAAAAGAAATTTTTTTAGTGTTACGAGGAGGTTCTGAAAAAAATAGAAAAATAACATTAATAGAAAATCTTCAGACGCGAAAATTACAAAAAACAGCAGAAAATGCATGCATCATCGCACAAAAATCATCACCGAAAGTAAAGTCGCAGCTAGCCGCAGCTAATTTTTGGATATGTTTTGAAGGAATGTCTAAGCAACAATTTCTATTTGGTTAAAGAGCCGGGGTCGACAAGGGTTTTCACTTATTGATTTTTCTAATACGACTTTTCAGAATGGGACCAAGAAAAATACCACTACGGTTATTAATTACTTACTATTTGTTAAGTTATTAATTACGTTATTGTTAATAATAATTCCGAGCAACACATTCAAATTGTACTTACTTTCTGGAGGAGAATCCATTTTGCAGAATCCAAATCGATTAACTTTTGATCATTCTACACGCGTCTGAACTCCGTGTTATTTTTGACGCGTGACGAGTGAACAATGTGCCACGCCCGACGCTCACGAACGGAATGCGTACCCCAGCCAGGTAGAGACCCTTCCCCGTTCTTAACGGTCATAATACAAACTATCAGGGGTACAAATTGAAAATGCGGGTTTGATAACAGATGGCGTTACTAACGCTATACGCATCAGGCAGTACTGTGACTATGTTCATGTCAAAGCTACGTCTTATAGCTTTAATTTTCAGTATGTGTCAATTTGTCGCAGTGTCAAATTCATAGTTTTTTTGAGCTCTCAATATGTCGAGTTTCGTGCCAACAAAACAGCATTTGCGGGAAGTTTTAATTTACTTCTTTAATTTGAAGAAAAGTGCTGCTGAAGCACATCGATTGGTCTCCGAGGCTTATCCGAGTCATGTTCCATCGGTTTCAACGTGCGAGAGATGGTTTGTGCGGTTTAGAAGTGGTGATTTTGACGTTGAGGACAAAGAGCGGCCGGGCCAAGTGAAAAAGTTTGAGAATGCTGAATTGGAGGCAATACTCAATGAAGACTCGTGTCAAACTCAACAAGAGCTCGCAGATTCATTGGGAGTGACACAACAAGCCATTTCCCATCGTATAAAAGCCCTCGGAATGATCCAAAAGCAAGGACATTGGGTGCCGTATGAGCTGAAGCCGAGAGACGTCGAGCGCCGTTTTTTTGCATGCGAACTGCTGCTCGAACGGCAAAAACGGAAGGGTTTTTTGCATCGCATTGTCACTGGTGATGAAAAGTGGATCCATTACGATAACCCGAAGCGCAAAAAATCATATGGTTACCCCGGCCATGCATCATCATCGACGGCCAAACCAAATATTCACGGCGCCAAGCTCATGCTCTGTATTTGGTGGGACCAGCTGGGTGTGGTGTATTATGAGCTATTGAAATCGAACGAAACCATCACAGGAGCACTATACCGAACTCAATTGATGCGTTTGAGCCGCGCACTCAAAGAAAAACGGCCACAATACGAGCAAAGACACGACAAAGTAATTTTGCAACATGACAACGCTCGGCCACATGTTGCAGCGCCGGTCAAAACATACCTACAAACGCTGAAATGGGAAGTCTTACCCCACCCGCCGTATAGCCCAGATATTGCTCCTTCCGATTACCACCTTTTCCGATCGATGACACATGGCCTAGCTGACCAGCGCTTCCATTCTTACGAAGAAGCCCAAAAATGGGTCGATGACTGGATAGCAGCCAAGCCGGCCGAATTTTTTCGCGACGGTATCCGTAAATTGCCAGAAAGATGGGAAAAAGTTGTGGCTAGCGATGGACAATACTTTGAATAATTCATTTGTTACCATTTTTTCAGAATAAACGTTCAAAAATAGAAAAAAATCCCGCATTTTCAATTTGTACTCCTGATAGATATACCACTACAACTATTCCAACCATTGAAAGTCCTTAGATTTTTTTTTTTTTTTTCGACTTTTGGCCAGCTTTTTCGGATTTGGGACCATTGTGGCGCGTGCCAGCAGGACATCAGGGCTTTTTCCCGGTTACCGTTGAGCGAGCAGGACGTGGCGCTAAGCGTAATTTGGTGGTACAGCCCAACTGTTGGTCTTGTTTAAATCTATTGCAACATATCGTGGGTACCGGGAGACCTCTCTGGGAAAATCGTATCGAGAACCGAGTCGAGGGAACAAACTAAGTCAGGAGAGAATCGTCAGAAGTCGATCTTGGGATTATCGAGGATTTACGAAGAACATCGCTGCCGCATCGTCCCGGTGAGCTCTCTTTCCTTCCCCGGTCTTTAATCATTATTTGATTTTATTGTTTATTGACAGACAAGTCGATCCGAGCTTGTGCATACCTGTAACTTCTGCATTCCGCGCATAGTGTATAAATTTGTATCGGGACCGACTGCGCCTGTTAGTGTGTATTCTCGAGATCGTTTTGCGGTTAGAGCCAGGAAGAAGTCGTTTCGTTTCTTAGTCGTTTTGTTTTGTAATTGTTGACTGCAAAATCGCGCGCGAGTGAGTACATTATCCCGTGGTATGAACGTGTGAGAGGGATTTGAACGTGATAGACCGCGTCAAGGATTTTACAGAACAATAGACTTTTCATTGACTTATATTATTCTATTTATTTTCTTTTCTTTATTTTATTATTTGAGACTACCTGTCTATAACTTCGCCTATCTAATTATGTTGACGCTTATTGACTTACATTATTGTATTTATTTTTTTGTTTATTTATTTATTCTCGTTATGTTGGACATTATTTTATTATTTTCGCGAGCGTAGGCAGTGCGTGCTCGGCCGTCGTTCCGTATTTTGTACTTTGTGGAGGGATTAGCACGGTTCGAAGCGCAGCTTGCATTGTTAGATCGTCCGTTACTTTTATTTTCTGTTACATAACTAACGTAGACGGTATTGTGATTATATTGACGGTAGTTATTTTGTATTATTGACGGTAGTTATTTTGTATTATTTTACTTCATTGATTTGATGCTCAGTAATTATTGTTTCGCTAACGAGTGATTCTCAGTTTGGCCTGCCTGCGATTTTCTAGTTAAGAGATTCGAACAAGTAAAGGCTTCGCGTACGTGACCTTCCGGCGTCCCGTGATTATAGAGTTATTTTGTGTATGTGGGATTAGTCCGGTATAGGCCGAATCGCGAGCTGTATTTCGAGACGATCTGTTATCCGACTTTGTCTGATTCTGTTTTGTTCTCTCCGGCTATTATTCGAAATTCGGGGCAAGCGTTGTTGGCAATAGGGCGCCTGTAACGTATGAGAGTGAGAGAGAGAGAGAGAGAGAGAGGACGTGAGCGACGGGATAACTCGTACTGCCAAAATGATGAAGTTTTAATTGATTTAAGATTATTTGTTAAAAACCAAGATTCATTTCACGGGATCTTCTCTTTCACATTGTTTTTCTTGTTATTGTAATAAATTAGTAATCATTCTAATTAAATAAACAATCTGCCCCGGTGGCATTTGTAAATCCCGTATTTGAAGTATTGTCTGTTTTATTTATTGATTTTATTTTATTTTATTTGTAAAACAAAAGGAAGGAAAAATAGCTCGGACCGGCTATAGGTGACGTCGTATGTTGAGGCACAAATTTACGTTACAAATTTGGCGCCCAAGGTGGGACCCGATTGTCAAGGGGTTTATTTAATTAAACTTTTTTTTATAATTAAGCTATTTAAAAAAAAAAAATTTATTAGTCAAGTTTATTTAACTTTATTGATTAGAGACTTCAATTCTTTTTAATTATTTCAGCTTTCCTATATATGGTATTTAACAAAAAATTTTTTATTTATCATTTATTTATTGGTTATTTGATTATTATTACTTGACGCAACAATATTAGTTTTTCTCGGGATATTCTTACTAATATTCTTTTAATTTTATATCTAAAAGTTATTATTTAAATTTTATATCTGAAAATTATATATCGATAATAATACCTCGAAAAGTATTACTGGTGGTCGAATTTGGCAGTAGAGTTATCCCGCTACGCATGGTAGCAGGCCTTCGTGACGCGCACGGTATTCCAGGCTCGCTCTCATTGTCTAGTGCCGTGCTCAAGGCCGGCCGTGTTTATGTTTTGTTGTGTGTCGCCGACCGAGTAACAGTCTTTTGCATTGGAAACTGGTACTCCCAGCCAATGTACTATTCTTTCTAGCCTGTTATAAAACTCCAGAGTATTACTTGAAATTATATGTGTTAACGAAATATTTCGACCGAGTCGAGCGAGTTTGCGGGTCCCGGGTATATATACCCGTACTCGTTTCTGTCAATCGCATCTTTATTTTATTTATTTATTCATATATTCATAATTAATTGATCAATTCTTTAATAGATTGCTTATTCGTTCAAATAATTTATTGATAATTTCTCCTTTTTTTTTTCTTTTTACGTTGCTTTATTTAAATTTCATTGGTAATTATTATTATTATTCGTATTATTATTATTATTATTTTTTTAATTATTATTTTTTGGTCCAATTCAGTTTTTTATATATTTGATCTATCATTTCATTTTTTTCCTTTTGATAAGGAGTAAATTCGTCTTATTATTATTTATTTAAGATTTTTTTTGTAGCTACTTGCTTTACTTATTTTGATTATTAGAACGAATCTTAGATCGGGACTGGTCCCGTTAATTGAGCATAATTCTTTCAATTTTCCTTTTCTTTGGTTGGCCTTACGATATAATCCCGAAGGGACTCACCGCTCCTCTGTGACCAGCCGTATTGTTTTTTTGTATTTTATTTCTATTCGTTAATTTCGTTTGTTTTGTTTTATCTCGTTGTTCTTTGCGTTTTCATTTGTTGCTATTTTTGTTTTTTTGTTTATTATTTTTTTTCGACTTTGTTATTTCTCTTATCTGACCTGCTTATTTAGTTATTAATTTTTTTTGTTTTTACCATTTTTTTGTTTGTTTTTGTTGGTTTTTGATTCTCGTCCTTTCGATGATGTAGGGGCTACCACTTGTAGTGTAAGAACGACCTTTCAGCTCGTACATCGGGGAGAGAGAAATAACCAGTTATATTCACCGGATTTGTTCAAATATTTTTCTTTAAATTTTATTATTGTTATTATTATTATATATATTTTTTCTTCCTTTTCTCCCCTCGCGAGTTAAAATGGTTTTGTCGAGGACTCCTGGGGAGATAGCCTCGCTTACTGAGAATGAGGTGAAGGCGGAATTGGCCTTACGAGGTTTGCCTATAGGGGGTACCTCCGCTGCTATGCGGAAAAGATTATATTTTTCGCAATGGTGGCGAACCCCAATGAATCGACTACCGGTCTAGTCACGGTACACGAAGATGTCAGCCCTCCTGCACCGAATGATGCCATCCTGTTGGCACCGGAGGAGAATGATCACGCAATGATGACAAATCCGTTTCACCATTCGTCCCCAATCAGAATGAATCATATGCATTCCCGTCATTCGACGCCGGCGATCACCGCGTGCGATATTTTGAGGAAATGGAATGTTTCATTCTCTGGTAAACATGGGGAAGAAGTGGACGAATTTCTTGCACGAGTACAGGATAGTCGAGGCCTCGTAACCATATCTGATCAAGCCTTGATGAGTTGTATACCCCTGTTTGTAAAAGGTATAGCGTACCATTGGTTTAAATTAAAACGGTCCCGGTGGACCTCATGGAAGAAGTGCAAGGAGGCCTTCTAGCAACGTTTTGAGGACCCTGATTTTCAATTTCCGCTATAAGAGCAGATCCGAACGCGTACCCAGAGGGCGGAGGGACGGGTAGCAGATTATTTTACCAGTATGTGGAATTTGTTTATTAGAGCTGTGCCGCCACTACCGGTTGAAGAGCAAGTGAAGATTACTTTCCGGAACCTGCTGCCTAGACTCCAGGTAGCGATACCCCTTACTGATACCTTGGACCTGAAGGGTTTGGAGAAAATGGCGATCTGGGTCGAGCGTAGCTACTGTGCCGCCAGCTTGTATCATGCACGTCCGGCTCCGGAGAAATCCATGCTCCCGGAGTTTGCATATCATCCACCCGATAGGCCAAGGAATCGCGTCACGTTTGGGATGTTGGAGCAGGGTTTCGCAACGGTACGTGAGGACCGAGAATCGTCACGCGGATTTACGAATCCCTTCGTGGGTGGAGATCCAAGAAATGTTATCTCCACCCCGCCTCATCATGCCAACTTTGTGGGTCGGCCTGGAGGAGGAACCGCCTGGGCTTCCCGTAGAGGGTATTCGCCGGTTCCGGCTCAACCAGCTATTCGACCGGAAACTGCTCCGCCACCGAAACTTCCGGCAGCCAGCACTAACCCGTTCCTGGCGGAAGTTCCACCGCCTAGGGAACATACGGGGACAGCGTCAAGCTATCCACATCCCGATAGGCAGGTCATCTGTCACAACTGCGGAATCGCGGGCTATTTCTCGAGAGGATGTGCGGTTCGTAAGACGATTCGTTGTTACCGATGCGGTAAGGAGGGCGCAATGACCCGAACGGTCCACAACTGCTCGGGAAACGGGGTTGGGAGTCACCGTTAAGGAGAGAGACGTCTTCCTCGATCCAGGAAAATTCCCCGCTAACCATCCCGGAATATTTGTGTAGTCCGGTAGAGGACGACAGCGGAGTTCGACATGTCCTCGATCTGTCTCGAAATTTTTGGTCGACCGCTGCACGCGTTGGTGGACTGCGGGGCGACCAGCTCCTTTGTCAGCACCGAGGGACTGTTGAAGATGGCCAGGCTGGAATATTCCCGACGGCTAACACCGGAACATCACAGCACTATCGCAAATGGACATCAGATCACCTGTACGGAGGAAGTTGAATTCAGTGCAACGTTGAGGGGTCGTTGGAGCAGACTCACGGCAAGCGTATATGCTGACCTTTCTGTCCCGTTGCAATTGGGCCTCAATTCTTTTTTCCTGTTAGAGATCGGAGTGGATCTAAGGAGGCGTAAGTGGTTCTTCAGCGGGGAAACCACGGAATTCGACTTCGAGCCAGTACAGGGCACTGATAATGTTAACACGTTGATGCTGATTACGGACCTGTCAGAAGCCGAAACCGTCCGATTGAAAGAGTTCCTGTCTGTACAGGTTCCAAAATTGTAATCAGCTCCCGGGGTTACCAGTTTGGTGGTACACAATATAGACGTTGGCAATGCGCGTCCAATCAAACAACGATGGTATCCATTCAGCCCAGTCATGAGGGAGGCTATGGATCAGGAGGTCGATCGCATGCTGGAGGCCGACGTGATCGAGCCCTCTACCAGCGAAGGGAGCACACCGATCGTGATGGCGGCTAAACCAAACGGCACTTTCCGGTTCTGTCTCGTTTTTCGCAAAGTGAACGAGGTTTCCAAGAAAGACGCTTACCCGATGCCGTACATGAGTCACATCTTGGACTGCTTGAGGTCGGCCAAATACATCTCTACTCTGAATCTGAGTCAGGCCTTTCAACAAATTCCGCCATATCTGGAATCCCGAGAGATCACGGCATTCACGGTCACTCATAGGGGACTATTCCAGTACAAGCGAATGCCGTATAGACTGACTACAGCACCAGTCACATTTTAGCGGTTATTGGACCGGGTTATTAGTCCCGATATGCAACCTCATGCGTTTGCCTACCTGGACGATATTGTCATCGCCACCGATACCTAGGTTGGCTGGAACGGGTTTTTGAGAAAATCACGGTGGCAGGTTTGTTGATCAACCCTGAGAAGTGTGAATTCTGTCAGAAGGAGTTAAAATACCTCGGCTTCTTGACTAGCCGTGAGGGGATGTTGGTAGATCCGGATAAAATATCAGCGAACCTTGAGATCCCAGTCCCGAGGACGGTTAAACAGGTCAGACAATTCCTGAGAGCTACTTCGTGGTATAGACAGTTTATTCCTGAGTATGCAAATGTAGCTGAGCCTATTACCAAGCTCACAAGAAAGCGGCAGGAATGGTTCTGGGGCCAGGAACAACAGAGGGCTTTCGACCACCTAAAGAAAGCATTGACAGAGGCACCGGTATTAGCCCGTCCCGACTACACCAAGAAATTGAAACTCCGGACTGACGCAAGCCTGACCGGTCTAGCTGTTCTCACGCAAGAACCACATGGGGCGGAACACCCGATTGCCTACGCGAGTCGTAGCTTGACAAGTGCGGAGCGTAACTACGACTTTTGGGAGCTTGAGTGCTGGCGATCCTGTGGTCAGTAGAAAAATTTAAACCCTATCTGAATGGGTATCGTTTTACTGTAATCACCGATCAGGCGAGTTTGAAGTGGTTACCGTCCCAGAAGGAACCAAAGGGGAGAGTAGCCCGATGGACATCGAAGCTGATGAATTCAGACTTCGATGTGTTATATCGAAAGGGCTCACAAAATCAACTGCCCGATGCTCTGTCCCGAATGTTTGAATCTAGCCCTCCTGGGAACGGTACTGAGGAGCATGACTGGCCTAACGTGGCGGGGTTGCCACCTCAAGCTTCTACGAACATGTTGCTCACACTGCCTCCCGGAGAAAGAGATCCTTGGTATGATACACGGGTCAAGGATGTACGGAAGAATCCAGCGCTGTGACACCTGCCAGCGTATCAAGTCACGGCAGGGACCACCGATGGGCCTGATGGGCGGTAGGGTTATTGAGGAACCATGGACCGTGGTAGCGGCAGACATTATGGGACCCTTTCCACCCAGTCGGTCTGGATTAACTTATATTCTGGTAATCCAGGACCTGTTCACAAAGTGAGTAGAGTGTTGCCCATTGAGGAAGGCTACGGGAAAGAAATTAAGGGAAGCGTTGGAGGAGTTGGTGTTTTCCCGGTGGGGGGTTCCGGAGATTCTCCTAACGGATAACGGGACGGAGTTCGTCAACATCAACCTACGGCAAGTGGTGGCTGAGTATGATATCTTCTATGCCACTACTCCACCATACCGCCCCCGGGCCAGGGCCCCGGGCGTGGAGCGGGTGAACCGGGTTCTTAAGACCATGATTGTAGCCTTCTTAGAAAACGATCATCGGAAGTCTGATTTACATTAGGCAGAGTTGCGCTTCGCATATAACACCTCGTACCACTCCTCGATAGATACGAGTCCTGCGTTCCTGAACTTTGGCCGAACACCGCGACCCCACCAATTCTATAGGAGAGTACCGGGGGAAAAAGAAGTAGTTGTGACAGATCCTCATGGTTGGTCCGCGCAAATAAACCAGTTACAACCCCTCAGGGACAAGGTTCAACATGACCTCGAGGAAGCTTACCGCAGGCAGTCTCTTCAGTATAACAAACATCGTAGTCCCGTCACCTTTAAGGTAGGGGATGAGATGTTGCGTCGTCAGCGGGTATTGTCCTCGGCCTCCCAGAATGTGGCAGCCAAACTGGCTCCCAAATTTCAAGGACCCTATTATCTTAGCCGAGTCTGATCACAAGGGGTATACGAGCTGAAATATCGTGAGGGAGGTATGGTTCGGAAGGTTTCAATTGACGATTTGAAGCCTTATCGGTCCCATGCCCCATTTGATATTTCAGATAGACCCTCTTCACCTGGCAAGGTACCTGACGAGGTACTTGGATGAGGGATCCGTTGGGTTAGCGCCGACGGGTCGGAAGGATCTGTGGCGCTGGGTTCGGAAGTGTAGGGTTCTGGAGAACCTGGTGCGCTCCAACATAGTGTCCGGGACACTCCCTCCCCTTCTCCCGATACAGGAGATGGGGAGGGCGCAAATCGTGCTCCGCGAGGTCAGGTGGTGGCTGGCGTCGGAGGAACCACGTGGCCGACCGAATTAACATTTGCGATGCGCTGCTGAAACGCAATGTAATCGAGCCATTTCTGAAACGTGTCATAACCGGTGATGAAAAATGGATCACGTACGATAATCGGAAGCGTCAAAGATCGTAGACAAGAGATGGTGAGCCGTTACAAGCGTTTGCGAAGCGAGGAATGACAGCGAAATAGGTGTTGCTGTGTGTGTGGTGAGACTTGAAGGGAATCGTCCACCATGAGGTACTTCCAGTTGGTCAGACGATTGATTCTCAACTCTACTGTGGACAACTAGAGAGATTACGCCAAGCAATTGAAAGAAAACGACCTGAATTGATTAATAAGAAAGGTGTTGTCTTCCATCATGACAACGCCCGACCACACACTTCGTTGATAACCCGTCAAAAATTGCGAGAGCTTGGATGCAATGTTTTGATGCATCCACCCTATAGTCCAGAAATAGCACCCTCTGTATATCACTTATTCCGATCTCTGCAGAACTCTCTCAATTAAGCTGCTTTCAAAAGAAGCCTGAGAAAGCAACTTGATTCAATTTTTCAATCAGAAACCACAGAAATTCTTCATTGATGGCATCATGGCTTTACCCGAAAAATGGCGAAACATTGTCGATAATAATGGAGCATATTTGGTTTAAATAAATTCATTTTTATACTATAAGAAAACCAGTTGAATTTTACTAAAAAAACGCCACAAATTTTTTCCCAGACCCAATATTTTCATGGCTCATGCTTTTGTAAAGTGATCGTGTGCGGTCATCTTCTTGGTTAGTCGTATTCATTACATCGCTTCAGTATATGCAGAGGAGAAAGAGAGTATTAAAGAAAGAGCGTCGTTGAGTTCGCGATGCGTGAAAAGAATTTTACAGATCACACTATCGGAACTTCCGACGCAAGCGGTTGTTCATAAGATTCGCGGTATGCTGTGTGAGTGTCATCAGTGCGATTTAGTTGACGCGTATAATATTGAACTGTTTGATAAACAAATAATTATTGATTCGGTGGTGCGTGATATTCGTTGACGCATGTGGCTGAATGAGCCTGCTTTGCAGCCCATAATCAGTGAAAGACGTAAATAATATATTGCGTTATTTATTTTAATTTTATTTCCTTTATTTCACAAGATTTTTATATAGTTTGACGGTATGAAGAAGAAGTAATGGGATCCGACACCTATGATTTTAATGCGGAGGGTAGAACCGATCCCATGATCACAGCAGGGATACCGATGGTGATAGCGCCGCAGGGAATCGTTGGATAAATTTTACCCAGCCGTTCTGCGGATATAAACAAACAAACGGTCTTTTCATGGTCGGTCCTGCGAGAGAACCAGATGGAGCCGTCGCAGGTCCATCGCGACAATACAGTTTAAGCGACGATATCAATAGCAATACAGGCAACGAGGAAGAAGAGAAGAAAAAGAACGGGTGGAGGAGGAGGGCAACATGGAGAGTGAGGAGAATGACGATGTGGAGTAGGACCCAGTAGATTCAGGTAAGCTTTTAATAAAACAATTACGCTGGCAAAAATTAAAAAATAACGGGGATAATAACAGTAAAAATGAAAAAAACAGGATACGAGTCGGACCCAAAAGTTTTTCGCTTTGCAGGATTCACTGTGCCGAGACCACCGACAATCGAGTTGGTTTACGAAATGCGTCGGCGGTTCCCGAGTGGAGTCGAAGCATTCGAGGACTAGAAGCAAATATGAGTTCGTAATTGATACGTTACAGAATCGATATACATAGTATATAGTGACAAACAAATCATTGAATTGTATTAAATAAAAAATTCTAATAAATGGTTCAATTATGCTTGCAGGTGGACAGATTCGTGGTGGACTGCTATACGGAGAGGTGATATTTTGCCTCCTCGTGAACGCTTCGGTATCGACAATGAGCAGAGCCGATATTTTCCACGCTTTAGGGTGCAGGGGCGGGAGGCAGATTTTTATTTTCGTTAGCCACCGGACGGTATTGATTATCTGACTTGATACGAGGGCGGTGTACGAGATGTTCCCACTCGTCTTACAGAAACGTGCGAGGGACATGAATATGTGGGTATGACTCTGAGTGTGCCATCTTTCGCGCAAGGATCTGTATGGTTATCATTTCGACCAGCTCGTGACATCGTTCCTGACGATATATAGCGACTAATTAATAGTGTAGCTCAGAACGCGCGCGTATTTCGAATAGACGATGGTATCTGTAGAATGACGACGTGTATGGTACGAGGCGTCGAAGGCGCCGGTGTGGGCACCATGCTACACACGAGTCTATAGCAAAAAAGTCAATTTTACTAGTGATGATTTATGTCTACAATGTTCCCTTGTCACAGCCCGAGCGCATGCTGAAAGCGGTCAATTTCGCATGGACGAGCTACACAGACGATGTTGTCAAATTCGGAATGGGCTTCGACGAGCGCAATATACAGCATCGATAGAGCTCACGTGTAATGCGGGGGTAACTACGCCGTCTAGAGGATGCGGAGTGCGCGAATTCAACGCTTTCAGGAATACTTGGTTCACGAGGTAGCGATCGTTGTTTATGAATCTCTCACCTTCGGAAAATGCGTTCCGGCACTGTACGACGGGCGAAAATCCGTACTCTCGGCAATAGGTGAAATTAATCATACGCTCTTTATTATCTGTTACGAGCGTCCTCATCACTACCAGCCAATATTAAATCTCGCCGGTGCGCTAGGTTCGGGGGCTCTGCACACAGTATAATTCTAAGTATAATTGAATACTCGAGCATCGCTGTAGCTATCAATGTGCTCAGTATAAATCCACGTATTGCAACGGTAATAGAGACTCTCAGCCTAAGTATTGCACAGAATGTGATCGTTCGTTCTTTGGCATTTTTTGCTTCGCTCATCACAAGGTTGAGGCTCCGTGGACATTACGTCTCGTAAATACAGACGGTACAGTGTCTGTAAAGCATTGAAACCTGTAGAGGCTGCTCGCGTATGATGAAACGACAGATAAAAAGATGCATGTATGCGGTATATCGTTTTGTATTACATGCAGACAAACTTGACCAACTATCTATGCATGTTTCATAGCACCTCTTAAGAAACGAGAGGCGCCAACGGAAAAGAAAAAAGACAAGCCTTCGACGAGATTTTTGTTTTATGATTTTAAGACGCAGCGACACGAGCAATTGCACGATGATAAATCGACATGAATTCACAAGCCGAATTTATGTATTTCCAATGCGTATGTACGACATATTTTGATATCACATATATGGAGAACGATTGCGCTGACTGTGGTAAACGCAAATCCGTGTTGATCGATGATCCTGTTGGGGAGCTCGTGAAATTAGTATTATTGCAAAAATTTAAGAAAACCATCTGTATTGTAACGGTATTTTACGTTATCATCACCCTTAAAGGGTTTTAGTTCGGACTCGAGCAAGGAGAAAATTAATATAGGCTTCAGTATTAGGTAAAAGTATGATTTATTAGACACATTAAATAAATTATACAGGTAAAAGTTAAATAATTTGTGTGAGAATAAAATGTACTCCTTTTTCCTTAATTTTGGTGATTATGCACCTTACAAAAAGAACTTGACCCGGGCTTACGCATGCCCATATAATCGCGTCCGCTAGAAGTAGGAGATTTTATATTGAATTACTGAAAGAAAGAAACATAGAAAGAGCCTGCTGGGCTTGCCATCGTTAATATATCTATATCGGCTCTGTCATTATTCCTCGTCTTCGTTGGTAGCCTATTCTATACCTCTACTGCGTGGACTGTAGTGGGGACAGCTCTCGCTTGAGCTCTCCTGGCTCCTGGCTCCTGGCGATCGACTCGCTGGACCCGCCACTGTTCCGGTGAAGGCGTCAGCGCGGTGCATCCTCGGTGCATCGGCGCATCGGAAATGCAACAGGAGCGTCCCTAGCTAATTTTGGGGTGTTTTTTAGTCCCTTATGGATTTAGTATAATTTTATCCATACCACACTGGTTTCTTTTTGAGGTGAGATCTCGTTGGCTTGGGAACTCTGCTACTTGGATGACTGGTGGCTCAGTAGTTGACCTTGGAAGATATTCGTTTTCCCTGGGCCAGAGGTATCAGGCCTGGTCCTTGGAGTGGTGTGGTTGAAGATGCTTCTCCTTGGGTTAACTAGGTGGTCCTTCTTTAGCTGGATGGCTGATCCTCTCTTTGGTTGGTCAGCTGGTCCTCCTTTGGACGATTAGCTGGTCTTCCTTTGGTTCGTTAGCTGGTCCTTCTTTGGTAGATTCCGGATGTTGGCGAAAGGCTGTGAACAGAATGCTCTCCGACTGTGGTATGTCGTGCCCTTTTATACCGACTTTCCCGCTCTTCTTCCAAGTTCTGCCGGTATAGCAGGATATTACTATATCTGCTAGTCGTCCTGTAGCCCATCTCCTGTAGCCTATTTGTCCCGTTGATCTCCTCTCCTTGGTTATAGTGATTTAGCGTGTTCCTTTTAGATTGTTCTTCATATGTTTCTTGAGAATATAGTCTTATTGCTTGGTAGTATAACTATAGCTCGAGTAACGATAGTTGGTCTTTATAGGTGTGCGTGCTGTGTGGTATGGATCTCTGTGTTTGTGTGTGTGGGTCTCGTTTAGGCTAGTCATTCTGGCGGTATATTTAATTATAAGACGAATTTGTCTTCTTAGTATTGCTCATAATGCAAGAGATTTCGAAGCGCAGTTTATTCTACGGTATCTAATCGATGTGCAAAGAACACAGCTGCCCTCTCTGATTATAAATGGTACGAAGATTGTCTCGTTGAAGATTGGTGATGTCATTTTTCTTGATAGACTAAACTATTCGCTCATGGCTATTAGCGCTTTACCTAAGGCTTTTGGTTTCGCGGATGAGGTGACAAAAGGTACATTTCCGCATTTATTCAACACATCGGAATATCGGAATTACATAAGTCCTTTACCCGATCTGCATTCTTACTCACCCGATACCATGTTCTTAGCGGATCGCGAGCGATTTTTAAAGCGGTATGAGGAAGAATCGAGTCGCGTCGATTATAAATTTGATTTTGCGACGAAAATTGTATTAGGTGCGCGACTAAGTTCCCGCTGTTTTTCAAGAGATGGCTCCAGTAGTGAGTGCCGGTCGATTGGGACATAACCAAAACGTAATGAACCAAGCTTAGATATATGGTAAACAAACCACTTTGACACATTAGTGATTTTGTTTTTGCGCCATATACTTTTGGTTGTAGGAAAATGCCTGATTTTGTGCAAAATAATCGTCATTTGCGGGAAGTGTTGCTTTTCTTCTTTCATTCGAACAAAATGGCGGCTGAAGCGCATCGAGAACTCCAAAACGTTTACGGAGATACTGCTCTAAGTGAAACAACATGCCGTGATTGGTTCCGTCGCTTCAAAGACGGTGATTTTGATGTTGACGACCGTTCGCGTGAAGGAAGGACAAAAACCTTCGAAGACGCTGAATTGGAGGCATTGCCCGATGAGGATCCGTGCCAAACGCAAAAAGAGCTTGCTTCAGCATTAGGAGTTACCCGCCAAGCCATTTCCAAGCGATTGCATGCGTTGCAAATGATTCAAAAACAAGGAACTTGGGTTCCTTATGATTTGAAGCCAAGAGACGTTGAACGTCGTTTTTTCGCCTGTGAACAACTGCTCCAGCGGCAAAAAAAGAAGGTTTTTCTTCATCGCATCGTTACGGGTAATGAAAAATGGATTCATTACTGCAAACCCAAAGAGAACAAAATCATGGGGACTGCCCGGTCATGCTTCTACGTTGTCGGCTCGGCCGAATATTCACGCTGCGAAGATTTTGCTATGTATTTGGTGGGACCAGGGCGGTGTTATTTATTATGAGCCATTGAAACCGAACGAAACCATCACTGGGGAACGGTATCGAACTCAATTGATGCGATTGAGCCGAGCACTGCGCGAAAAGCGGCCACAATACGAGCAGAGGCACGAAAAAATGATTCTACAGCATGACAACGCTCGGCCTCACGTTGCCAAACCCGTTAAAACCTACTTAGAAACGCTCAAATGGGAAGTCCTACCCCACCCGCCATATTCCTCAGATATTGCGCCGTCCGATTATTACTTGTTCCGTTCGATGGCACATGGTCTGGCTAATCAGCAGTTCAGCTCATATGAAGACATCTCAAAATGGCTTGATTCGTGGATAGCCTCAAAAGACGAACACTTCTACCGTGACGGTATTCGAGCTCTGCCAGAAAGGTGGGAAAAAGTTGTCGCTAGCGATGAGCAATATTTTGAATGATTCATTTGTAAACATTTTTTCACAATAAAGTTGCATTTTCATAAAAAAAAAAAAAAAACAGCGGGAACTTAGTTGCGCACCTAATACAATATGGTCGTACAGATGTTACGGTTTTGAGACGAGCGAGTCTAGCTTTTCGAGAGTTAGTTATACGTTGCGGAATCGTGTGCCCCTTTACAGAAACTTGCACGATAACATCAGCATGTATAAGAGTATTTCAAAAGAATTTTCTACAGAAGGATCGCATTGCGATGTTACCACCAAGAGGGTACCGCTGGGGCAATAAGTAATCGCGCAAGGCCGCCGTATGGCTCGAGCGTTGCGCTCGCAACAGTGTTATCGCTCATACTGGACGCACGAGAGAGTATCGCCCTCCGACCAGCCTACTGGCCGTCGGCGGATACTCCGTGGGGGCAGGGGTCTATCACGTTCTTCAATTTCGCGGCTGGTTTTGGCATGGATGTCCGCGATGTTATCGCGTGAATAGAGATGCTCGAACGAAATTCAGTGATACAATGGATGAGCGATACGAGCGTACCGTTCTTATTTCCCGGCGAATTAGATCGGAAGGTTACACTCGAAGCGACATATGGGAATGCGATTTTGATAAATTAATCGAGAATAACAAGGAAATGTCATTATACGTGAAAAATTACGCCATGGTCAAGCAGACGCCTCTCGAACCACGCGAGTCATTCTTTGGCAGTCGAACGGAAAATGTTGTGAGTCTGTACAACGTCGCGAATGGCGAAAAGATACGCTGTTGGAAAATCAGCTAGCGCACGGCGATCGATATTCGCCGTGCGTCGACCTGTTGCTGTTATCTCTCTCGCTTGACTTCGGCTTCGCTCACCGGCTATCTCCCTCATTTGACTCCAGCGCTCAACGACGCTTTCGTATTACGCAGCCATATTGCTATTTTTCACACTTCTGTCAAAGACCGCCTGGACAGCGCACACATCCTCGGTACACTCTCGGATTTTTCACCAGCTCACCGGATTTTCTCAGCATTTTCAAGCTCAACAGGACTCAAATACACGGTAAGAGTACACCGTCACAATTCAGTGCAATTCAATGTCGGTGAGGAGTAGAAAATAAGTCGGTACATCAACATAAAGGTCTCACACTTTGGCGTGCTCTGCAGCACTGGCTGTACCACGGTTTTCATCACTACATTTTGCGTGCTCGATTAATATAATTACGCATGTGCTCGCTATCCACTGTATTTTACCCCAGTAAACCTGCTGGGAAAATACTATGAATATTTCTACTCATTTGTGCATCTTCATACTCTCATTTTGTTGTGCAGTGCAGCGTTCACTGCTTCACAGTCCGTTCTAGTAGAATTCCAGCACTCAAGTCCCAGAGTTGCATGTGCCAGCACTGACTCTCTGTGCATTCAAATTTTCTAGCTTATTGAGAAGTTCCTGGAATTAGTAAAATGAATCTGCGCACTCACATATCTCATTGCGTGGCGTGTTCCGCAGCACTGGCTGCAGCACGTACACTGCTCTCCATAATCACAGCACACAATTAATATAATTGTGTGCTACTCAAGTAACTCATAAATGCAGCACACAATTAATGTAATTATGTGCTGCTCAAATATAGCACTCAAATCAACATTTAACTTAAATTCTTTGTATTTTAATTTATATCTTTGTTATTTTTTTTCTATTTTAGATATTTTGTAGTGAAAGAGTGGATGGTAGAATAAAAACCACTTTCTCTATAGATCATCTTTCTGTCTGATTTTATTTTTCCCTGCGTCGAGCGAATACTCATATTTTTTCAATATCTTCTTAGATTCCATCCAACACATCTGGACGGATTCTCAAACATACGCTATGTGGATGTGTGCTTGCTGTATCCATGGATGTGTAAGAATTGAAAATATCCCAATGGACTTCCAAAAGTGTACGTTGGTGACGGGTTTCGAGAACTCGTAGGACTTGAAAACAATCTGAGCGTCATCGTAGGTCTCGTGAAGTGCACCGTAGTAGCACCGCGCGATTTTCATCTGCCCGTACTGCCTGTTCGCATGCATGGGAAACTACTGTTCCCCTGTGTAGAACATGCTGTACAGACATCCACACATTTGAGGACTGCACACACGAAGACACGACTGAGCGAGCGTTTGACGGCACATGGGTCGTGGACGAGCTGTGAAAAGCTGTCTCGCTCGGATATAAGGTGACGCGTATCGATGAAGTTTGGCGATACGTTGTTACGCAATATGACTCGACAACGCGGCGAGGCGGTCATTTTACCGAGTACACCGACACATTCCTAAAAATAAAACTGGAGGCGAGTGGACCGCCAGCAGAGTGTAACGATGACGAGGAAGCAATAGAGCATTTCATAGAGCTGTATGAGGTCTCTGAAGGTATATATCTCGAGCGAAGTGTCTTGCAGTCAAATCCGAGTTTACGATCACTCGCAAAATTTGCGCTCAATTCATTTTGGGGAAAGTTTGGTCAACGCGAGACTCTCGAAAACCGTTACGGTTTTCACGCGCTCGGAGCTAATGAATTTACTAACGAGTCCGGACATTGAGGTAGCCGGAATGCTACCGGTTAATCAGAAGATCATGTATGTGGAATACGTAAGCAACTGCGATGCTATCCAACCATCCCCAACATCGAACGCCGTGATTGCAGCATACACGATGGCACAGGTTCGCCTAAAACTATACAGTTATCTTAGGGGCTCGGGAGGCGAATATTGTACTGCGATACGGACTCCTGTATTTACATGAGCCGCTAATCCGTCAATTTCTGGGGGATCTCACGGATGAATGAAGCGAATAGGGGCCAGGTAGTTATATAAGTTCCTTCGTTTCGGGCGGACCAAAATTTGACGAATACCTTGTTTGTAAAACCGACCGTACGATTATTGAATAATGTAAAGTAAAGGATATCACGCTAAACTTTGCGCATAGCCATCACGTAAATTATGACGCAGTAGGCTCATTCGTGTCAGGAGCTAGGAGCGTACCTCTTATTTTTAAATTCGATGCGATTCGACGCACGGAATTTTATCAGGTAGTAACGCATAAAGAAACGAAATCATGCGAACCTGTTAACACGAAGCGAAAGAGGCAGGGGAAGTACTCTACTGTACCGTATGGCTATTGTGAAATACGCTAATTAGTATAACGCAAAAAAGTATATAGTTTTATGAGTGAATTCGCAGTATTTAAAAATAATCTTTTTGTCTAATTCCATGTATCGTATTTACTATGTATAATACGTAAAAAAATAGAAATATTTATTTATTATGTATAAAACCGTTGTCTGCTAGTTTTTTTGTGTTGCTATTCATAGCAATAGCTGCTATCCCTTTACCGTTCCCTTTGTTCTGACTTTCTCACCGTTGATTCCTTTTGCCTCGTCTTTCGTATCGAGCGTTTCCTTTTGTTTCGATTTTTTCGTGCTATCTCCGTAGATTTAATATTGCTATTTAGAATTATATGATTCGTAAATTTTGCACATAAAGCTGTATGCATAGTGAAATAAAAATATTGCTTCATTTGTGAGAAATTAAAAGTATCGTTATTTAATTTACGTACGGAGTAAACATCAGCTAGTACAAGCGCCTTATCAGCTCGTTAAAGCCGCAAAAATAGTTGATGCCGCGGGGCCGCCACCGCCATGGGCGGTATAAGATTACTTAAGAGTCAGGTGATTGGTTTTGATAGACACTCATCGATATACGAGTAGATACACGTTGGAAACATCAATGGACAGCCGTGATAAGCGGTCCTACGAGCTATGGTAAAACATATTTTCGCAAAAAATTCTTTAATTACATGCGCGAAATGACGGATATCCTGTTCGAGCGTATACTTTTTTATTAATGAGAGTGGAAGTCCGGGTATTCAGAGCACGGTGATAAAATCAAATTTCGCCAGGGTTGACCGCAAGCAGCAGACTACTCGAATAATACGAGGCCTAAACTTGTGGTCAATGACGATATAATGCGTGAGGCATCGAACAATACCGTGGTCGATCTTTTCACCATGGGTAGCTACCATAAAAATCTTAGTGTCATCTTCACCACGCAAAATCTCGGCCATCAGGGTCACGGGCAGTGCGATATCTCTTTAAACGCTAATTATATCATTGCCTTAAAAAATCCGCGAGATCACGCGCAAGTTCAACATCTACAATGTCCCGAGAATCTGAAATTTTTGCAGGAGGTATACCACCAGCGCTTGATCCAATCCTCTAAACACCGCCGGTACTCAATTTTCGGTATGTCCATCCAAGCCGTCTTCGATTTTTTCATGACATTCTCTCGGACGCTGTAACGCGTTCCGCGAAGCGGTTTTTTAAGTCTGTTGAACAGGAAAGAGTCACAGGGAGCCAGATCAGGTGAATTCGATGGCTGCTGGATAGTACTCGTGTTGTTTTCGGTCAAAACCTCACGGATAAGGATCGCATTGTGCGACGGTGCGTTATCGTGGTGCAAAATCCACGAGTGAATTTCCCACAAATCCGGTCTTCTTCGACGAATTGCTTGAAGCAAACGTCTCATAACGCCTAAATAATACTCTTTGTTACTGTCTGTTTTTCGGGCAAGAATTTATGATGCACAACACCGTTGTATTCCATGAAAGCCGTAAGCATCGCTTTCTTTTTTTATTGAAAACGACGTGTTTTTTTCGGTCGCGGCGCATTCGGTGCATGCCATTCACTCGCTTGATGTCTGGATTGCGTGTTATACTCGTAAATCTACGTCTCGTCTACAGTAATGATCCGTTTGATAAATGTTGGGTCGGATTCGGCCTTGGAAATTATGTCTTTCGCGAGTTCAACGCAGTTCTTTTTTGCATGAAATTGAGGTATTTCGGAACCAGTTTTACAGCGATACGTCTGAGGCCCGAATCACTTACCAAAATGTCTTAAGCGGATCCATAAGCGATGTTTAAGTTCTCTGCCAGCTCTCTGATGGTCAATTTGCGGTTTTCGGCCAACATTTCTCTGATTTTATCGATGATTTCATCGGTTTTCGACGTCGACGGCCTGTCACTGCATTGGTCATCCTTGACCGACTCACGGCCACTTCTGAAGTGCTCGTGCCACTGAGAAACGTATGATTTGGTGTTACGTCTTGATGTAACCATGCTCCGATATCTTTCTTTCTTTTAAAGAAGATCATAAACCTGCACTGTGGTCGGGTCGTATAGTAACCAGAGATTATACAGGTATAATGACGGCGGGATGGGTGAGACCTGCAGCCGCACCGAGGCAGGGCAGTGGGAACACACGGTGCGCGTCAAGAGGGGACGGGCAGGTTCACCACTGTACCTACCAGGGTCCCGGCGCACGCGGATGGACTGTGCCCACCCAGATTGCAACTTCGGTTGCTTGCCCTGGGTGAACGTCTTATCTGTACGGGAGTTAGCAACCCCGCCATGGTGTAGGCTCGGGTGCTTACCAAGCGAGACGTTAAGTCTTCGGACTAATTGGGAGATGGGGAGGTTGTTGCAGCCTCACGGCTTTGCCGTGTACAACCTTTAAATGGGTTGGACTCTGTCGGGCATACGGTTTTTAAAAACGTCAACGCGTCAATAGGGAGTTTATGGATAGTGCTCCCCCTCAGACCAAGAGGTAACACTCGGGTAAAACCGAGCGGGGATTGGTAGCCCGCCCCGATGCAAGTCGGGGGGCGCGTTGGCCGAGCGTATCTCGGCCCCACGCTCGCGGGAGCCGTGTCGTAGGCCGAGAGGCGGGAACGGCACGTTAATAACAAGGTGATCTCAGTGTACCTACCAGGGTACGCCCTCGGCCTAGCCGGATCGTCGGGAGTGGCTCAGAGAGTCACTTCCCCCACTATGGGGGTAGGTCCAACTTGCCTAATGACTCTTAAATGGTGAAGGCAGGGTTTTTCCAAGCCGACCGTGCCACAACAACTAGTCACGGCCGATCAACTGGCGGTGGTGAGCTGGATGGTAGATCAAGATTACGAAATGTCGGTCGAAGAACAGACGTGATTTAGCAGTGCTGGTGTGGGGTAACTCGAGGTACAGCCATTGTCTAACGAGCTAATATAACAACTTAATAATGTACCTACCAGGTCTATAAATATGAAACCGGAATTTGCCCATAGATGGCCCTAGCTGTCAATGTAGTTACCGTCAAACCGCGTCATTGGCGCCATTTCCTTGTTGACATCTCTGACAAAGATTTTCAACTCACAACAATACAAGTTTCATACAACAGCATATTTTGTAATAGCGTTGAACATGTCGAATTTTGTGCCTGGAAACTACGATTTGCAGACAGCATTGATTTTCTGTTACCAATTGAAAAAAACTGCTGCAGAATCGCATCGAATGCTTGTCGAAGCTTACGGTGAGCATGCTCTTAGTAAATCACAGTGCTTTGAGTGGTTTAAAAAATTCAAAAATCGCGATTTTGTCGTGAGAAACGAAGAAGCAAGCATTGCTGGATGAGGATGACGCTCAAACGCAACAACAACTTGCGAATCAGTTAAATGTGACACAAGAAGCCGTCTCCATACGTTAGAAAGCCATGGGAAAGATCCAGAAGATGGGAAAATGGGTTCCACATGAACTGAATGAAAGACAGCAGGAAAACCAAAAAACCACTTGCGAAATGCTGCTCGCCAGGTACAAGAGAAAGTCATTTCTCCATCGAATTGTGACTGGCGATGAAAAGTGGATATATTTTGAGAATCCTAAGCGTAGAAGATCATGGGTAACTCCAGGCGAACCATCGACATCGACTGCAAGGCCAAATCACTATGGACGGAAGACAATGCACTGTGTTTGGTGGTATTAGAAGGCTGTGATCTATTATGAGCTACTAAAACCTGGCTAAACCGCTAACACTGAACGCTACCGACAACAAATGATCGATTTGAATCAAGCTTTGCGTGAAAAACGACCAGAATATCAAAAAAGGCAACACAAAGTGATTTTGCTCCATGATAATATACCATCACACACAGCAAAACTGGTCAAGGAAACGATTGAGGCATTTAGTTGGGAAATACTTTCGCATGCCGCTTACTCACCAGACTTGGCTCCGTCCGATTACTACTTATTTGCATCGATGGGACATTCATTTGCTGAGCAGCGCTTTACTTCTTACGAAAATGTACGAAAATGGCTCGATGACTGGTTTGCCTCAAAAGAGCAACAGTTTTTTTGGCGTAGCATCCACAAATTGTCAGACAGGTGGGAAAAATGTATAGCTAGCGATGGGCAATACTTCGAATAAAATATTTTTTATCATTTTCATACAGTAAACGTGTATTTTCTATACAAAAATTCCGGTTTCATATTTATAGACCTGGTATATGTGACGAGAACATACAAGTATATGCATTACTATATTCATGTATTATACATAAATAGACTAATATTTTGTGTAAGTGGATAAATAAGAAGCCTTCTAATTGTCAACTAGGGTGGCTGGGCCATTAATTAAGGGTCTTAACTTCTGAAGAACACATGGCCTATGGGGATGTCAAATTATGAGCCAAGCGGAATCATAAATTTGGTTTCATTTTCAAGAAAATCAACGGCATAGTAGCGACACAAGGATAAGAAATACCACTGCTGTAAGGAGCAAGCCATAATAGCGGTAATGCGTCAATGCGCTAGTTCGACCGTTGCACCTCATACTTCGAGAGTTGCGTGAAGCAAATACATTCGCACTCGCACACCGTACGTCGTGGGCCATTCGAACTCGCGAAAATAAAATAAGTTTGCTTGAACGTTGAACTGTTTACCGTGATTTGAAATGGAAAGGAATGTCGTTGTGTTCTAATGTTATCGAAGGCTCCGAATTTCTTTTCGGAGTAGATGCTTTATGGTGTGTTAAAGTGAGTAAAACTGCATATTATTTATAACGAATGCACAAAATTTGCAAGTCTAGTGTATTTTGTTTGATTTCTTATCAAAGGATAAATTGTGATAACGCGATATGTACCACGAATAGTGAAAATAATGTTTACAGGGCTTGGAAAAGTATTATTGTGAGATAAAGAGTGCGTCTCGCTAGTGTATATAACTACCAGATCTATCGAGACAGATTAGCAGATTTGTGGAATAAATGAACTATTTTGACATTGGATTCATAAGTGATGTCGGGAATTTCACAGAACGCCATTAAATGTGTCGAATTTGTCACAATATCGCTTCTTACAGTAATTGATATTGTCACATCTTCCAATGTACAATTTATCTGAATATCTATGTGATGCATATTGATCGAAAATTTGCTAGTATTGTATGAAACTGATTATGCGTGATAATGTATAGTTCTCTATTATCGTATAAAATTGAGTATCTTTATGGATCGAAAGTTCTTCATTATTGAATTGAAATTAATTGCGCTTGATAAACAAAATTTATTACAATTGGAATTTGCGAGTATTGTATGAAATTGAGTATCTTTATGGATCGAAAGTTCTTTATTATTCAATTGGAATCAATTACGCTTGATAAACGAAATTTATTACAATTGGAATTTGCGAGTATTGTATGAAAGTGAGTATCTTTATGGATCGAAAGTTCTTTATTATTGAGTGGGAATTAATTATGCTCAATAAACGAAATTTATTACAACGGATTGTGATCTTATGATATTTTGATTGTTTCGAAAATGTCTGTAAACGTTCTGGCTGTCGCAAATGTTTGGTCACCGAGCCAAATAGTTACAAATGGAAGCAACGTTCAGGATGTTTAGCATTAAATTGAGAGGAAATCCATAAAAGCTGGCATTTGACAGTATTTTCAATTTTGAGAAGCATATCTGTGGACACTCTAGCTCGAAAAAATTATGAGTATTGAATTGAAGCTATTGAACGAAAAATGTCTACAAATATAAATTAACGTTTACGGATGTTTGGTATTAATTTGGTAAACATTGGCAAAAGATATCGGATTTGATATAACTTTGGAAGCTTCTTCTATGAGGAAGCTAACGTACTTTCCCATGAAAGTACTTTTGTTTAATTTATGCTGTATACTTTAGGTAAAATTTTTCTCGTTTTTAAAAAGTGATCTATAATATTTATCAAAACTTTGTACTATATAAAGTTTTTTTATTTATATTTAATTATGTACGGATTTGTATGAAAAAAAACCTGTTACTTCCTCCATTACATGCTATTTGTTACTTCCTATTTTCTGAAAACTTTTAATGAAATTTTGTAGAAAAGTGTTTTTTTTTGTTGTCAATCAAATATTGAAGGGGTTAAATCACTTCAAAACAATAAGAAAAAGCTATGATGCAGTTGTAAATACACCTGAGTTCTAACATATGGAAAGTTGGAATTTCATAGAAAAACACTACTCAATGAACATCAAAATAATGAAAGATTTTTATCACTGAAATATTTTTTTCCAGTCCAGATTACTGGTGCATATATTTTTTTAGATTTGTCATAAGATTCAGATTGCACCGATGAACCAAATTGTCTTTGCAAGGTCTCATTCTCTTTATAACAAGATTCTTTTTGGTCCCTGTATAGGATTTTCCATTCAAAGCTTTTTTTTTAAGCAGTGACATTTTGTCATATTTAGTGTGTAACTTCTGTGTAAGAGCCAGTCAATGAAGCCAGTTTTCCAAAAATTAAGATTATAACCCTTTGAAAAATGTCTAATAGTCTGCATGAATAAGTTACATCAATGGATGAAAGTGACTGCGCTAAATTCCTTTTGTTGTCAAGGAAACAGTCTATGGAACAAAAGTAGATAATTTGTATTAGTATGAAGGTTTATCCAGTCTATGACGTTTGAAGACTAGGTTACACCGATGCACAGAATTGACTACGGTAAATCTCAAAGTCATGTCAAAAATTAAAGTTATACTCTGTTTGAGAATTCCGTCCGATGTAGTTGACCGAATGAACCTGCGAATATATTGAGCAAAAATGTAGCTTCACTCGATACAGGGTGGAAAATAAACCAGACACGATGGTGTTGTACTGAGGAAGCGGTTTATTCTATCTTCCTGGTGGTATACAAAATAATTTATGTATAATTTTGGAGAAAATATAAGAGTGAAAAATAAATACAACAATGGGTTAAATTTAGACAAGATAAATAATATATAAATAAATACACCAAAAATCAGAGAATTGAAAATTATATGAAAATGAATAAACTGAATTCAATTCTGAGACTTTGAGCAGCACACAATTATATTAATTGTGTACTGTATGTACTGAGAGCAGTGTGCGTGCTGCAGCCAGTGCTGCGGAGCACGCTACACCAAGAGATAGATGAGGGCGTAAAATGTGTCAATTATTCACTGCAAGCTCTCAGCAGATTTAACTGAGAGAAGTTGCAGTGAATAGGTGAAAGCACTTGCAATTGGATTGCTTGAATTCTGTGAGGGAATGTGAGAACAGCGACGTAGTCAGCACTGCGTAGCACAATACAACATAGACTGAGGATGCACAATTGAGCAGAGAATAGTCACAGCATCTTCCCAGCAGATTTTCTGCAGGAAAATACAGTGAATATAAAGCACATGCGTAATTATATTAATTATGCCGGCAATACGGTGTGAGGAAAACGTGATGCAGCCCGTGCTGCAGCGCACGCCACAAAGTGAGACAATAATGTTGATGTACCGTTAATTATTTACTCCTCACTGACAGTGAATTACTCTGAATTATGTCAGTGTACGCTTACCTGAGTGCTGAGTCCTGGTGAGCGAGAAATGTTGAGCGAATCCGGTGAATTGAGCGACAATAGGGTTCGAGAGTCCAGAAATGCGTGCGCTGTTCCGTGGATGTTTCGCAAAAGTATCTAAGTTCTCAATATGGCTGCGGGAAACGAAAGCGTCGTTGGGCGCTGAAGTCAATTGAGAGAGATAGCCGGTGAGCGAAGCCGAAGTCAAACGAGAGAGACATCCTCTCGCTCAACGCGGCATGCTTGCGAGGCATAGCCTCGGCTCCGCGAAGCTCTGCCTCGGCTATCTCCGGCCCAACCAAACGCAGCGTGCTAGAGCACAGCAACAGGTCGACGCACGGCGAATATCGATCGCCGTGCACCAGCTGATTATCCAGCATACTTAAAGTCTAAAAGTCTCCATAAATGGGTTACACTGCTTGATCAAATTATCAGTGTCAGCCGACAGTGTCTATTTTCTCATATAGCATTGCAAGCAATAAAATATATTCATCCGACATGACACAGAGGTAAATTTTACAAATGTTCGAATTAAATATGAATCATAGGCAGAATAACATTATACACAGAAAAAAAGTTTCTCTATGGGATGAATAAAAAATATGTCCTATAAAAAGTATTCACAGCTACAACTTCTATGGAATATTTTATATATATTAACATATAGTCATTTGAGAAAATATCAAGATTAAGTAAATGTTATCATTAAAAATCCTTCTATTATTTTGAGCGTAGAATTAGTGAAGAAAATGTCAAGTCCTCAGAAGGCCCATTTTATAGAATGTACAATCGTGTGGAGTTTTTTTGGACGTAGAAGATAACCTTATAGTTCACTGCCGGTATAGCATGAGGAATGAGATGCCGTGGCTTTTTATAAATGCATAATACAAATGTTTGGTTGGCTAAGCATGCTTAAATAATTGATAAAACAAAATGGTATACTTTAGAAAAATGAAATCCTCTAAACTACAACTCTACACAATACTCAGTGACAGCTAGATGGTTTAGAAAAAGAAACAACCTTTTTAACATAAGATATATTACGAAACATTAGATCATCAGAAAATCTCTTATCTAATCAATTAATACCGAATTGTTATATAATTGTAATACAATTGTACTTACCGCTATAAGCTATGAGGTTATCTCTTCGTCTCCTGGATGTCCCAATATTGGAATTCCGAACAATATATTTCTTGTCACTATTTCGTCGTATTAAAGCATACATCTTTGTTCACTTTTTTACACTCTCTTCTAATACAGGCTAATAATGACATTGCATAGAGACTACTTCAAGTTTTATAGACATCACTTCAGCAAACTCTATGCCGTATACGAGTTGAAAAGTTGCGGGCAGAGTCTCGTGGCTGCCCTATACTATGCTTGCGTACACAAAGACCGTGCGTACTTATCGCTACTGTTTACACTTCTAGCGTTGTTGGGCGGCATGCTTGAACGAACACTTGTACTATACTTCAGAGTCCAGAGTTTTCGCAAGGGGCTGTGTAACACTGTAACAAATCGTCCTACCGAGGAGTCCTTATCACCATGGACCTCGTCAGCAGTTCTCACCGGCGCGGTGCAGCTCTTAACGACGAGAGCCAGTTCGACTAGTACTCTCCAACATACTACTTGGTCACTCTGCTCGACCACGATCAGCAGAGTGCATTTGTACTATCAACCCACAATTGTTTATCAAAGTGAATAAATCAGTGACGGACTGTCACGAGAGTTCGTATTTGAAGTGAAAATCACGCTATAACATTTTTCCGCGTAACAGACTGCATGACTTGCTTAAAAGTTCAATTTTATTAATGTTGGAAATACCAAAAAATTGTATCTATAGACGATTTTTTCGAAACTGTATTTTTTTATAAACTCATATGTTTACAAAAACACGATTGCTTCGTAACCACATATACCGCGTATGGCAGTCAGGAGTTTAAAAAAGGTCACAAGAGCACCAATATATCAATTTTATTTCATACAACGGTGGGTTCACGGATCTTAATTAATCGAAATCCCTGCGTCTTAATCAGTGATCAAATTTTGGGTATCATTTCATCATCAAGTGTTAATAGACATCAAGCTTGGCCTTTATAATAATAAAAACAATGACATGCTCATAGAAGTGGCTGCTGTTATGTTTATCCCTTTCTGTAAAGGATATCACAAAGTCCGGGCTATCTCCACTTCTTTTTTTATATTAAAAGCATTCCTTATGACATGAATGATGAAACATCAAGTAGTGGCAGATAGTTCAATAAATAATATCAATTTATTGAAAGGTCTCAAAAGCACCAATATGTGATTACTTATTCAGACAATGGTTTTTCAAGGACCTCAACCATACCAATTTATGACAATTTTGTTAGGTGACGGTTGTTTCAAGAACGTCAATTCATCAACGACAACTAGGTAATTTCTCAGTGACCAGATGTTTTGCATAATTTCAATCTCCAATATTAACAGATATACACCATGGTCGACATTGACGACACTCTTCCGTATGAAAGTAATCACTCGCATAAAAATGATGCTGTGGTTATCCTTTTCCGTAAAGGATGTCGCAAAGTCCCGGCTACTTTTACCTATTTTTACAAGCGTCCGACATGACATTAATTATAAACTATCAATCAGTGATTTTTAGTTTAATGAGTAATAATCATGTATTGAAGGGCATCGAAAGCACCAATATATTAGTATTTATTCACACAAATTTTACTTCAAAGACCTTAATTAGTCGACAATATTTGGATCATTTAACATTAATTGAATTTCGTGTATCATTTCCTTATTATATATTAACACGTTGACGGACAGTAGAAACAGGCTATACTATATACAGGTTATACTAGACGGCTATAGACGCAACTGTCCGTCAACGTGTTAACAGACATAGGTACGGCTTGGTTATTACCAATTAGTGACGCATAGTGGAGTAATGAAGATTCATTTTGGATGCCCTCAAATGCACCAATATGTGACTATTTTTTCAGTAATCGGTAGTTTCGAGCCCCTCGGTCCGAGGAAAATACGTGGGTCTTTTATCGGTGATTACATTCCGATTATTATTTCCCAATCAAGTGTTAATAGACACGAAGCTTAGTCGTTCTAACCATGAAAGTAATTACAAACTCATAGAAATGGCGGTGAGGTGATTATCCTTTTTCGTATAGATTAACATAAAGTCAGACCTACCTCTACGTCTTTTGTACAATAAATGCATCCATTATGACATTATTGATGAATTACTGTTCAGTTTTCGCACCTACCAAGCACACACTCAACTCATGCACACGCTACACTCACAATCATCTGACGCCTCGCGTCATATGGTATAGCTCGCAGGTATGCTATATCGATTTCTCGACCGCGCACTCAAGCACATTATCCATCAGCTCACATCCTCGATCGAAGCTCAGTCAAGCGGCCAACGCTGCTTGCGTGGCCCCAGCGGCAAGACTACTCACAAGGCTCACTTTCCATCGCTGGCGGCGAATCACAACTCAACCAAGCTGTGATGCACGTCCGCCCTCTTGATACTCTGCCTCGTGGTCGACGGATGTGGCCATTGTTCTCACTCGAGTCGTTCGCGCTACACGTTCCCGCGTAAACTCACAGAGATATTCATTTGTTCCACTCATTTTGGTGTGCATTCAGTATTATAGTGTATCACATTCTTGGTCAAATCACCCGTGTTTCAACTCAGTGTCAGTGCGAATCACAGTAAACCAACAGGACTATTGCAACATTCATATAAACGTCAACGGCGTGGTTCGTCGTTGGCAGCAGAGACGCCATTCTGCCTCGCATCGCTCGTTGGCGTTAGCTCACTCACCAGCCTGCCGTGTAGTTTCAATAGAGCTCTACAATCAGACCATATCACCAAGATCAACCACACGAGATCAACAAGTCAACTCAGAGGCCTGAGAACCCACTCACCGCCAGTACATCAACACACAGGCCAGACAAATCAAGTTACATATTCTTGTATTCAACAGGTATTTTTTATGCAACCAATATTGAGTAATTGAATAAACATTGAATTTATTATTGTTAATTACTGAGTGCATTTAATTATTCATACTTGTCACCAGAATCCTTCATCTTACTATTCGCATCTGTCATTTGACATGCTACATGTGAATGCATCGACTTGCTATCTGTCGACAGATTAAAAATATTTCAAACTCAGTCTCACACTCATTATCATATAATTACTAATCAGTGTCGGGAGGTTCAATAATAAATATTCATTATCTAAAGGATCTCAAAAACACCATTATATGATTGTCTTTTCAGTCGACGGTTATTTCAGATCTCAATTAATTCACAGTATCTAGGTCATCTATTAGTGATCAGATGTTATGTATAATTTCCATGTTACATTTTAATAGACATACCGCTTGGTCGTCATTGAAGATGCCCTTCCAGATGAAAGTAATTCCAAGCTCATAAAAGTAGAAGTGTTATTTTTCTTCGTCAAGGATTACATACCCAGTAAGCGCAAAGTAACATTGATATTGACGTTGTATTACAATTTCCTACTCAGCAATGCAATGAGTAGGTGAGTAGGAAATTGTAATACCACTGCGACGTCAATGTTACTTAGTCTATAGTAAATCTTAGGTCCATGGTATATGCTACCTCTACGGCTTTGTTACATAGAAAGCTTTTATTAAGACATCAATGATAAGTTACTAATAAGTGAAGGATGGTTTCATCATTAATATCCATTTATTGAAAGGCCTCAGACACACCAGTGATTATAATTTTTTTCAGGCAACGCTTGTTTCAAGGACTCAATTCGTCACCACTTTCTTGCAAATGACGTAAGGCTTCGTAAACTATCAATCAGTGATCGGTGGTTCAGTGATTAATATATATTTATTAAAGGTTTTTATAAGCACTAATAGTGGACTATTTTATCAGTCAACGGTTATGTAAAGAACCTAAATAATCAAAAATATCTGCATCTTTTATCGGTAATTTAATTGTAAGTATCATTTTCTTAATAAGTATTAACGTCATTATCATTATTATTCTCGGTAATTAGATTTTTTATTCCTTAGGAAATTATACAAAATGAGTCATACAGAAAAGTGCGTTGATAAATTTATTTTTATTATATTTCGGTAATTACACTCCCATTACCGGACCACTTACCGGATCACTTCTAATGATTGAGACGACTTAAATATCATTCTTATGTTTGACGCGTTCGTTGTAGAATTAAATAATGAATCCACGTACCAGTCACAAAGGTTTGACGCAATTATTATTTATAAAATATAGCCGTTCGAATAAACAAGTCTCCGAAATAATGGTGTAAGCATGTATTTGAGAAATCCATCCGGTGTAACTTAACAGATCTTGAACCTGCGAATATATTGGAAAAATATGAGACTTCACTCACAACAGGGTGGAAATAAAACCAGACTAGTAGATGGGATTTGGAGAAAGTGGTTTATTATCCTTCCACACAAACAATGTAATAATGCAATTTAAAACACTTCGTTAAATATGATAAAGAAACACAGAATATACTAAATTTAGAAAAATACAAATAATGAAAATAAATACACCAAAAATTTGAGAATTAGAAAACTGAATTTAATTAAATAGGCTAAATTTGATTTTACTATTTGGACTGAGAACCAGCACACAATTATATTAATTGTATGCTGTAGGTAATGAGAGCAGTGTGCGTGCTGCAGCCATTGCTGCGGAGCACGCCACGCTATGAGAAAAAAAAGTGCTTAAAATGTGTCAATTATTTACCTTTGTTGCAGATTAATTAATTAATCCTTTTTATACGCGGTCATATGTTTCTTAAGAGTGATAAATCTAAGCGACAAATGATTTGACCAAATTTTTTGATGGAAAATTTCTGGCAGTTCGCAACCCGGTTAGAGTCAGCGCCACCTTAGATCCCTGTGTTATCGATCTCAGAAAGATCTCTAACAATCGAATCATTAATTATTTTTGTCAACTCTGATTGCCTCACTCATTCATTAAGAATTAATGAGTCAACCAGACCTGACGATTTTTAACTTCTAAAGAAATCGTGAAAAAATATTGCCACAGCCCGGGTTCGAACCGGGAACTCCAGAATTCTAGCCTGGTACGTTACCAATTACGCCACCGCGGCTCTAGCAACATCAATTCACGATCTCTATTTTTAATGTCAAATAATACACCTTTGTTGCAGATTAATTAATTAATCCTTTTTATACGCGGTCATATGTTTCTTAAGAGTGATAAATTTAAGCGACAAATGATTTGACCAAATTTTTTGATGGAAAATTTCTGGCAGTTCGTAACCCGGTTAGAGTCAGTAAACCAGGTAACTCTAACCGGGTTGCGAACTGCCAGAAATTTTCCATCAAAAAATTTGGTCAAATCATTTGTCGCTTAGATTTATCACTCTTAAGAAACATATGACCGCGTATAAAAAGGATTAATTAATTAATCTGCAACAAAGGTGTATTATTTGACATTAAAAATAGAGATCGTGAATTGATGTTGCTAGAGCCGCGGTGGCGTAATTGGTAACGTACCAGGCTAGAATTCTGGAGTTCCCGGTTCGAACCCGGGCTGTGGCAATATTTTTTCACGATTTCTTTAGAAGTTAAAAATCGTCAGGTCTGGTTGACTCATTAATTCTTAATGAATGAGTGAGGCAATCAGAGTTGACAAAAATAATTAATGATTCGATTGTTAGAGATCTTTCTGAGATCGATAACACAGGGATCTAAGGTGGCGCTGACTCTAACCGGGTTGCGAACTGCCAGAAATTTTCCATCAAAAAATTTGGTCAAATCATTTGTCGCTTAGATTTATCACTGTCAATTATTTACTGCAAGCTCTCAGCAGATTTATCTGAGAGAAGTTGCAGCAAATAGGTGAGAGCACCTGCAATTGAATTGCTTGAGTGCACTACATGTATGAGACAAGCTACGCAGGCAGCACTGCGTAGCACAATACAACACATAATGGGGATGCACAAAATGAGCAGTGTATAGTCGCTGTACTCTTCCAGCAGATGTCCTGGGGAAAAGTACAGCGAATATAGGACACCTGCATAATTATATTAATTATACCGGCAAATTATGGTGAGAAAAACGTGGCTTGACATGTGCTGCAATGCCGCCAAAAAGTGAGGCCAAAAATGTTGATGTATCGATGAGCATGCAACTCCTCGTTACCATTGAATTTGCGGTAAATTATAGCAACGTACTCGTACCTGATTTTGAGTCCTGTTGAGCAAACGAAGGTGAGATAATCCGGTTGAGAAGAGTGAAATTGTCCGAGCCTTGAAAAGTGCGTGCGCTGTTCCGTGCGGATTTTCACGTAAGTGTCAAAATATCCAACATGGATGCGGGATATGAAAGCGTCGTTGGGCGCTGAAGTCAGTTGAGCGAGATAGCCGGTGAGCAAAACCGAAGTCAAGCGAGAGAGACATCCTCTCGCTCGACGCGGCCTGCCAACGAGACACAGCCTCGGCTTTGCGAAGCCCCGCCTCGGCTATCTTCGGCTCAACCGAACTCCGTGTGCTCGAGCACAGCAACAGATCGACGCACGGCGAATATCGATCGCCGTGCGCCAGCTGATTATTCAACATTTCCGCCCGCCATCAGCAACGGGGTTGATGATTAATTACTGATCTGAGTTGGATGAGACAGGCAGGACAGCTAGTTTTAAGATCGGCCTGGTGAGCGTAGTGGCAGCAGTTCGAAGTGTCACCACCCTGGTGAGCCCATCTTTGCCTGGATGCAACGCCGTGACTCGTACAAGTGGCCACTTGCACGGTGGAAAGCGCTCATGCGTGAGCAGAACCAAAGAGCCAACTTTTATGTTATTATTGAGGTGATGCCACTTTGATATAGACTGCTGCCGTTGTAGATAATGAGTCGACCATTGTTGCCACAATTGTTGTAATTTTTGCTGCAACAATTGCCACCTTGAGAGCCGTGAGTGTGATACGTCCTCAGCGTAGGCTCTGGGACCGTTGTAAGCGCATTACCAATGAGAAAGTATCCAGGCGTAAGAGCTGATGAGACATCAGGATCATCGCTGAGTGGTTCCAGAGGTCTTGAGTTGAGTATAGCCTCGATTTGGGCCAGCAGCGTTGCGAGTTCTTCGAATGTGAGTGCTGTATCACCCACCGTTCGCCGCAGATGAAATTTATCAGATTTTACAGCTGCTTCCCATTTGCCACCTATGTGTGGAGTCGCAGGTGGATTGAACCTCCACGCAATTTGTTGATTTGCGAGAAAAGAAGCGATGATTTGATGTTCTTGAGAGGCCTTCCTGAACAGCTGACGTATGGATTTATGAGCACCAACAAAGTTCGTGCCACAGTCAGAATATAGAGTGTGAGGAATGCCGCGAGATGAGTAGTGTGACTCGTGCTAGAGGAAGCTGACGCATCAATTGTTGAGCCCGAATTCCTCTCTGCCGAGCACACACAACGCAATGTAAAATGTGAGATTTTACAGAAGCTCTTCCGCAGATGATCCAATGAGCTAGCCTTATTTGGGCTAATGTGAGCTGAGTGCCTCCGTGAAGAGTCCGCGCGTGAGCTTGATCAATAATGAGAGTTGAGAATCGAGAGTGACGAGGTAGAACGGCAGGATGTCTTCCTTTATATGTGAGTGCTGATTGAGCAAGGCGACCTCCTACTCTGAGTACACCCTCTTGGTCGATGAATGCTGTTAGTCGACTGAAGGGGTGAGAGGAAAGAAGAGAAGAGCCTAACTGCAGTACTTGTAACTCGTGTTTGAAGAATACGGCTTGTGTTGCTCGTGTCCAAAAAAACATTTGCGGCAGCTATCTCTTCTGCTGAGAGGAGCATTTCCTGCTGACTCTAACCTCTTCCTCATTCTGGCCACTACTCTGACATAAAACGAGGTGAGGTGACACAATTTTGTGAGTGAGGAACAGCGATAAATGAGTTCCCAATGGTACTCTGGCGTCACAGTTGCCGCGAGCAGAGCTAACCCCGGCCGGGCTTCCATATTGTGCAAATCCTCAGAATCAGTTGAGGTTTTCGGCCAAAATTCAATAGGTTTCATCATCCACGGTGGATCCGACCACCACAACTGATGAGAGGCCAATTGAGCTGTAGAGATACCCCGCGAAACCCAATCTGCAGGATTGCTTGAGCCTGAGACGTGACGCCACTGAGCATTGGGTGTGAGTCCTTGTATCTGAGATACTCGGTTTCGGACGTAGTCTTTCCACCGAGCAGGATGCGCTTTGATCCAGGTGAGAGTTACTGATGAGTCCGTCCACAGGTGAGCAGATGAGATTTTAACCTTGAGTCTGGCTTGAACGTATGCAACCAGCCTAGCTAACAACAAAGCTGCAATCAGTTCAAGCCTTGGTATGGTGAGCTTCTTGAGTGGTGCCACGCGCGTTTTTGAACGAACAAGTGAAGCCACCTTTCCTGTGGAAGTTGAGTTGACAGTGATGTAAATCACTGCAGCCATGGCTAGTTGAGATGCATCAGAGAAACCATGCAATTCCACTGTTGAGTTGCTCCATGTGTTAAACCACCGAGGAATTGAGAGTCTGCAGACAAGTGAGATCTTCTCTAATTACAATCCTTCGTGTTGAGACCTGGGATGGCAGTGGACCATCCCAGTTGAGCTTGTGAAGCCAAAGCTCTTATAAGAGTATTTTGGCTCTTATCACAACTGGTGAGACGAAACCGATTGTATCAAAGAGTTGAGCTACCTCGGAGAAAACGAGGCGTTTGTGAAAATTTCCTGAGCTGAGTTGAACCGTGAAGAGAATGTGAACTTGTCCTCATGAAGAAGCCAAGTCAAGCCAAGAATTTTGTCTCGCAGTCGTCCGTTGAGATAGCTGAGATTGACGGTGATGATGAGATATTAGCAAGCACCTTGAGGTTCGACGAGTGCCACCTGGCGAGTGGAAAACCGCCCGCCATGCACAAGTCCTTGAGTTGTTGAGCTATTTCAATGAGTTGATGAGTTGAATCCGCCTGTAGTTGCTGTTGTACCATGTGTCACGGTTGTTAATTTGTACGGCACAGGGTTGAGTTGAGCATCAATCCACAAAATTCGCTGAAGATTCCAATCGTCAGGGTGAACTTGAATTTGACGATACATCTTGGTAACGTCCGTGGCAAAGATGTGTCTGTGATGACGGATCCAGATGAGAACGTCCGAAATATTGAGCAACAAATTAGGTCCAGTGTGCATGATGTCATTCAGAGACTTTCCAGAAGATGTTGAGCTAGAACCATTGAATATCACCCTTAATATGGTGGAAATACTGTCTGGTCTCAGCACACCGCGGTGAGGCAGATAGTATTGAATTTCACTTGTAGATGATTTCGAAGCCTTCACCATGTGACCAAGTTGTTCGTATTCGACCATGAATTGTGAGTAGAGCTGACAGTATTCAGCATCCCTTGAGATTTTGCGTATAATGTGCTGCAGACACCGATGTGCTTTTGAGTCTGAGTTTCCAGGTTTACAGGCAAAAATGTGAGAGAAAGCCGAATGATGTATCGGCCTGTAGTAACACACTGATGCGTGTTGCGAAACTGATCCTCGCATGCCTGCACCTCTGGTGTGAGTTGATCAACTGTGTCCTTTGGTGGCTCTTCGTGAATCCAAAATTTCGTTAGCACGTTCTGTAATTTCTGATCATCATGTTGCATGGCAGCATGAAGAACAGTGGGTGCGTCAGATTGACATGAGTTAGATGGTCCAATGATGAGCCACCCGAATATCGATAATTGTGCAACAGGCGCAGATGATGTGCCCTTGAGAATATTGGGTTTGATAACCAGTCCATAAATATCTGCTCCAACCATGATATCGATTGTTTTTGGGGTGTGAGAAAGTCAGGGTCCGCCAGCTTCAGCTTCACTATGTGAGGCCATGTACGAGCTGATGACTCAAAAGATGGCAAGTGGGTGGTAACCGTTTTGAGAATGTGAGCCAGTACCGTGACTTTCTCCCTGGAGTATGTAAACACAGTGTGAGTTGAACCGAGCCATGTGTCTGCGTTGAGTGCTTTCGACCGATCCCTGTGATCGAAATTGATGAGTGCTTGCGTGTGGTAATACCGATGTGTGAATGTGTGAGAGTGCAGTTGCTAATAATGTTGAGCTTGTGTCTGTGAGTTGAATCTATGAGAGAATGACTGCGTCAACACCCTAGTGTGTTGACGACTGTGTATTGTGTGGTTGTGCGTTGGCAGTCATTGTAGGGGACTCTGCTGGATGCAGCGTGGTGTTATGCCGCCCTGCCCACTCCTCGCACGTCCGAGTAGATCGGCAAGCCAATGCGTTGTGTCGACCGAAGCAGTTATAGCACAGCCGCGCTTTCTCCGCCATCTTGCGCCGATCAGCCACAGTGAGCCGACGGAACTCAGGGCACATCACGATGAAGTACCCCCAAGCCCGACAGCAATCACAGGGACACGCGGACGCGTTGGTATGTGGTGGCGGAGCGCCGCGGGTCCTCAATTGTGGTTAAAATAGGCCACAGAGCTGACACCCGTCACTGCTGCGATTGGACCTTGAGCCCCAGATCGCCTGGTAGGCGAACCGGTGGCCGGGCCTTCTTCGCAGCCACGACGGGGTCAGGAGCCAACAATGTCTTTTATCCTCAGGGTCACCAGGTGCCACCCTGATGCCTGAAGAATTAGACTCGGACATTGTGAGCCCCGTGAGTTTAGCAAGTGTAAAGGAACGAAGATGCTCCGCAGAGTGAGTACTTTACCAAATTGAAGCGCTGTTGCTGCGCCGATGAGAAGCGGTGGAAACTGCGTTGTGGGTTCGCAGAGTCCAAGTCGTGATGAGCCGAAGAGCAGATGATTGCGGAAGGTAGAAAACCCTGGTTCTACCCTGTGCGAGTCGAAGATCCGGCTCGAAGGACCAAAAGTTTGAGAAATCCATCCGGTGTAACTTAACAGATCTTGAACCTGCGAATATATTGGAAAAATATGAGACTTCACTCACAACAGGGTGGAAATAAAACCAGACTAGTAGATGGAATTTGGAGAAAGTGGTTTATTATCCTTCCACACAAACAATGTAATAATGCAATTTAAAACACTTCGTTAAATATGATAAAGAAACACAGAATATACTAAATTTAGAAAAATACAAAATAATGAAAATAAATACACCAAAAATTTGAGAATTAGAAAACTGAATTTAATTAAATAGGCTAAATTTGATTTTACTATTTGGACTGAATAATTTGGGCGAATATCGATCGCCGTGCGCCAGCTGATTATCCAACAGCATGTTTTTAGAATATATGTCGTTTAAACCACCATTGTGATTATTGTATGCAATGGTTGCTTTGAAGACCCAACATTTATTATTATCAGTATAATCGGCTGCATATTGTTATTACTTTTTAGTAAAGTATACATTGATATAAAACGACGTTGCGCAGATTCATATGCGCATGGAAGGTGATAAATGTCACCGGAAAGGGTTTTACATCGGTGTATATACTATGTACGATATACATAAATTATTGTAGTCGTCAAATGCACCAGTACTTATACGAAATACACGTCCTCGAAAATTCCTGTTTGTATTCCTTTTTAGATTATTTGGAATATCTTTTTAAATACACATTTTTGAAAAAAAAGGATGAGACATTTTTATAGAAAATTAAATTCCCCATAAATTCATATATGTGGATTTTTCGCTAAATTTGCATATTTCGCGAGATATTTCCGAAAACTGAGGATTCGTAAAAAAATCAACTTTGATCATCTTGCCGCACGTGTTATTTTCATCTTTTCACGAAAAAAAAATTTTCGTCACGTTTTTACATGAAACTAAAACTTTTTAGGGGGCGCCTGAAAAAATTTCATTTTTAACGACCACCCTAATATATATATATATATATGGTGAGATTCCGTCCAATGTAGTTTGACCGACCTGTGAATATATTGAGAGAACATGAAACCTCACTCGAGACAAGGTGATAAATAAACCAGGCACATAGTTGTTATATTGAGAAAGCGGTTTATTCTACCTTCCATCATGTGGTATACAAAATATAATTTGAGTATAATTTGGAAAAATATAAAAGTGATGAATAAATATAAAAATAGGTTAAATTTAGAAAGAATAGAAAAATGATATAAAAATAAATGCACCAAAACTCAAAGAATTGACAAATTGTACAGGGTGCGCCATTTCAATCTGGTCGATGGAAGTATTGAATAACTCTGACAGATTTTAACCGACCAGCGTCGTACAACACGTTTCGTATAGGTTATTTCAAAACAATTTCAACCACGTATCGCTATACGCCGAAAGAACGCTTGGCTTACGCTAATAACGTTAGTCGAATGAAGGAAGCTGAGCCGGATTTTTGGGAGCGAATTCTGATGACCGACGAGGCTCATTTCACCCTCTCTGGCGCTCTCAACAAACAATACTGTCGCATGTGGGGCACCGATAATCCTCATATTATTCACGAAACTCTATTGCACGATGAGAAAGTGACAGCTTGGGCCGGTGTTTGCTCAAAAACCACCATTGGACCATTTTTCTTCAGAGCTGGTGAAACTGTCAATGGGGATCGATATCGGTGGATGTTGGCACACTTTGTTTTACCACAAATGCGTGAAAAAGGTCTTAAGGAATTTTGGTTCCAACAAGATGGTGCGACATGTCACACTGCGCGCTCAACAATGGACTATTTGCGTCGGAAGTTCCCAGGACGTGTGATATCAAAGAAAGGTGATATTGACTGGCCACCAAGATCGCCGGATTTGACTGCACCGGACTTCTTCTTGTGGGGATTTTTCAAAAGTAAAGTCTATGCCAACAAGCCGAAGACCATAGAGGAGCTAAAAAACAACATTCGAGCCGAAATCGCAGCGATATCGCCCGAGACGCTGGCAAATACAATGGAAAATGCCGAAAAAAGAGCTCATTTTTGTCTCAGTAATAAAGGCGGACATTTGATCGATGTGGTTTTTGGAAACTAATCAAAATAAATTGTAATGAATCAAATTTAATAAAAAAATACGACTTTGTGAAATCTGTTGAAAATTCTCTAAGTTATTCAATACTTCCATCGACCAGATTGAGATGGCGCACCCTGTATAAATAAATGAATTGACTTGAATATATGTTGAGAAGCCAGCGCACAATTATATGAATTGCGAACCTGACTGCAGCACTTGTATCTCGTGTTTAAAGAACACGGCTTGTGTGGCTTTTGTCCAAAACATGTTTGCTGCAGCCATTTCTCTCGCTGTGAGTGGAGCGGTTCCTGCCGATTGTAACCTCCTCCTCATTTTTGCCACTACCCTGACACAAAATGAGGTGAGACGACATAATTTTGTGAGTGAAGAACAGCGATGAATGAGTTCCCAATGGTACTCTGGCGTCAGAGTGGCAGCGAGGAAAGCTACCCCCGGTCGGGCTTCCATGATGCTCAAATCCTCGGAGTCAGTCGCGGCTTTCGGCCAAAATTCAACAGGTTTCACCATCCACCGTGGACCTGACCACCACAACCGATGAGAAGACAATTGAGATGTTGAGATACCCAGCGAGGCACAATCAGCTGGATTGCTTGTGCCTGACACGTGACGCCAGTGAGCATTGGGTGTGAGTTCTTGAGTCTGAGAGACTCTGTTTCGGACATAGTGTTTGCACCGAGCAGAATGAGCTTTGATCCAGGTGAGAGTTACCGACGAGTCCGTCCACAGGTCAGTAGATGAGATTTCGATTTTGAGTGTGACTTGAACGTATACAACCAGCTTCGCTAACAACAACGCTGCAGTCAGTTGAAGCCTTTGTATGGTGAGCTTCTTGAGTAGTGCCACGCATGTTTTTGAGCAGACAAGTGAAGCCACCTTTCCTGTGGAAGTTGAGTCGACAGTGATGTAAATCGTCGTCGTCATCATCATCATAATCATCATAATCATCATCGTCGTCGTGTTCTTCAGCCTCGAAGGACTCCTCAAAAGAGGGATCCCCTGTGGAGTTCGATGCGCCTCACGATGATTAGTACCAGGTAAGTGGTAGTGGTATTCGTACGCGCGCTCATAGTAGTAGTAGTAGTAGTAGTAGTAGTAGTAGTAGTAGTAGTAGTAGTAGTAGTAGTAGTAGTAGTAGTAGTAGTAGTAGTAGTAGTAGTAGTAGTAGTAGTAGTAGTAGTAGTAGTAGTAGTAGTAGTAGTAGTAGTAGTAGTAGTAGTAGTAGTAGTAGTAGTAGTAGTAGTAGTAGTAGTAGTAGTAGTAGTAGTAGTAGTAGTAGTAGTAGTAGTAGTAGTAGTAGTAGTAGTAGTAGTAGTAGTAGTAGTAGTAGTAGTAGTAGTAGTAGTAGTAGTAGTAGTAGTAGTAGTAGTAGTAGTAGTAGTAGTAGTAGTAGTAGTAGTAGTAGTAGTAGTAGTAGTAGTAGTAGTAGTAGTAGTAGTAGTAGTAGTAGTAGTAGTAGTAGTAGTAGTAGTAGTAGTAGTAGTAGTAGTAGTAGTAGTAGTAGTAGTAGTAGTAGTAGTAGTAGTAGTAGTAGTAGTAGTAGTAGTAGTAGTAGTAGTAGTAGTAGTAGTAGTAGTAGTAGTAGTAGTAGTAGTAGTAGTAGTAGTAGTAGTAGTAGTAGTAGTAGTAGTAGTAGTAGTAGTAGTAGTAGTAGTAGTAGTAGTAGTAGTAGTAGTAGTAGTAGTAGTAGTAGTAGTAGTAGTAGTAGTAGTAGTAGTAGTAGTAGTAGTAGTAGTAGTAGTAGTAGTAGTAGTAGTAGTAGTAGTAGTAGTAGTAGTAGTAGTAGTAGTAGTAGTAGTAGTAGTAGTAGTAGTAGTAGTAGTAGTAGTAGTAGTAGTAGTAGTAGTAGTAGTAGTAGTAGTAGTAGTAGTAGTAGTAGTAGTAGTAGTAGTAGTAGTAGTAGTAGTAGTAGTAGTAGTAGTAGTAGTAGTAGTAGTAGTAGTAGTAGTAGTAGTAGTAGTAGTAGTAGTAGTAGTAGTAGTAGTAGTAGTAGTAGTAGTAGTAGTAGTAGTAGTAGTAGTAGTAGTAGTAGTAGTAGTAGTAGTAGTAGTAGTAGTAGTAGTAGTAGTAGTAGTAGTAGTAGTAGTAGTAGTAGTAGTAGTAGTAGTAGTAGTAGTAGTAGTAGTAGTAGTAGTAGTAGTAGTAGTAGTAGTAGTAGTAGTAGTAGTAGTAGTAGTAGTAGTAGTAGTAGTAGTAGTAGTAGTAGTAGTAGTAGTAGTAGTAGTAGTAGTAGTAGTAGTAGTAGTAGTAGTAGTAGTAGTAGTAGTAGTAGTAGTAGTAGTAGTAGTAGTAGTAGTAGTAGTAGTAGTAGTAGTAGTAGTAGTAGTAGTAGTAGTAGTAGTAGTAGTAGTAGTAGTAGTAGTAGTAGTAGTAGTAGTAGTAGTAGTAGTAGTAGTAGTAGTAGTAGTAGTAGTAGTAGTAGTAGTAGTAGTAGTAGTAGTAGTAGTAGTAGTAGTAGTAGTAGTAGTAGTAGTAGTAGTAGTAGTAGTAGTAGTAGTAGTAGTAGTAGTAGTAGTAGTAGTAGTAGTAGTAGTAGTAGTAGTAGTAGTAGTAGTAGTAGTAGTAGTAGTAGTAGTAGTAGTAGTAGTAGTAGTAGTAGTAGTAGTAGTAGTAGTAGTAGTAGTAGTAGTAGTAGTAGTAGTAGTAGTAGTAGTAGTAGTAGTAGTAGTAGTAGTAGTAGTAGTAGTAGTAGTAGTAGTAGTAGTAGTAGTAGTAGTAGTAGTAGTAGTAGTAGTAGTAGTAGTAGTAGTAGTAGTAGTAGTAGTAGTAGTAGTAGTAGTAGTAGTAGTAGTAGTAGTAGTAGTAGTAGTAGTAGTAGTAGTAGTAGTAGTAGTAGTAGTAGTAGTAGTAGTAGTAGTAGTAGTAGTAGTAGTTTTTTTTTTTTTTTTTTTTTTTTTTTTTTTGGGGAGGTGGAAAAATGCTGTTACGCACACCCGGAGGTAGTGTGGGGCTCCTCCGGCTACCCGGCCCTACCCACTAAAACCAACCTCCTCTTCCTTCCCTCACAGCCTTGGGACCGCGTTAGCATTACTTCAAGACTGCGAGTTTATTTGCATCGTTCCCGACGCACCTTCTTCTTTTCTTCTTACCTTCCGATACGCTAACCTTGTCAGGTTACGTCGCAGCTTCTCTATCCCGCTCTTCCTTTTTTTTCATGCGTAGAACTTTCTCAACGTAGTTTTCAGCTGTGCCCCAGTTCCTGCTGCTCTGCACCATCACCGTCACTATGTTGTCAGGATTTATGCCTGTTCCCAGTGCACTCTCGGCTGCGTTGCGCTCTTCTGCCCAGCGGTTACATTTGAAGAACGTGTGTTCAACCGTGTCTTCTTCATCCTGGCAATAGTCGCAGAATGGGCTGGTTTTCCGGTTCATGCGGTATAAGTATCTGTTAAAGTGTCCGTGTCCGGAGAGCATCTGTGTAAGATAGTAGTTTGTCTCCCCATGTTTTCTCTCTATCCATTGGGTCAGATCTCCTATGACCCTTGACGTCCACCTACCTACTGTGTCCTTTCTCCATCTTCGCTTCCATGTCAGAAGCGAGTGGTCGCGTTCCTGCTGCCTGCTGCTCGATGCATCTTCTCCACTTTGTATTCTTCTCCCTGCGATCACCATGACCGCTCCTTCGGAGACCGTGCGGTATGCACAGGCAACTCGTAGAGCACCCCGTCGTTGTACTTTTGCCATTTGTTTGCGGTATTTCTCTATCTTGAGCGTGTCCGCCCAAATCTCTGCTCCATAAAGCATGATTGAGTGCATCACACTCATCATGATTTTCCTCTTCGAGCTTCGGGGGCCGGGTATATTTGGCATGAGCCGCGAGAGCATTGCCACCATTGTCGCTGCTTTGTCCGCTGCTTCCTTAATTTGGGGCCCAAAGGTCAACTTCGCATCTATTATTATTCCCAAGTATTACACCGTTTTCTTGGCCTCAATGTTGGTTCCGTCGATTTCTGCCGTGAACGGTTCCGGGAAGTTCCTTCGTCTAGTGAGGACAACCATTTCCGTTTTTTTTGGTGCAAGTTGGAGTCCATGGTCCTCTAGCCAGTCACTGACCCTCCTTGATACCCGTCTTATCAGTCTGCGCGCCTGTTCTTCGTCCCTTGCTGTTATCACTGCGGCTATGTCGTCGGCAAATCCCACCAATTTCGTCTCCTCGGGCATTTCCATCGTCAGTATGGCGTCATACACAGCGTTCCAGAGCGTGGGGCCCAATGCGGAGCCCTGCGCTACTCCTGCTGTGATCCTCGTCCTTCTGGGGCCTTCCGTTGTTTCGTAGATCAATTCTCTATCCCTCAGGTAATTATCGATTATTCTCATGATATAAGGGGGGACTTCGAAACGTTTTAGCATTGCATCGAGTATGTCCTCCCATCTAACGGAGTTGAAAGCATTTCTCACATCTAGCGTAACCAGCAAGCATGCTCTTCTTGCTCTGGGATTACCTTGCCACGCTCTCTCTGGCTCTACCAGAACTTCTTTGATGGCTCCTACCGTCGATCTTCCGTTGCGGAACCCATGTTGGTTCTGTGCTAGCCCTCCAGCGCTTTCCACGGCCGCATGGAGTCGTTTCCGGATAAGTTTCTCGAGTACTTTTCCCGTGGTGTCTAACATGCAGAGCGGTCTGTAGGACGACGGGGTAATAGGCGGTCCCTTACCTTTGTCTAGCAGAACAAGCCTTTGCACCTTCCACCTCGAACTAAAGCTACCCGTTTGAAGGCAAGCATTATACATGTTTAGCAGTAGAAAAGGGTGTTCCTTCGCTATAGCTTTTAACACCTCCGCTGGTATGCCATCTGGGCCAGGGGCCTTTCTGTCCGCCAGAGACAGTACAGCCTCCCGTAGCTCCTCAACAGTGAACAGTGGTATCTCCTGTGGTCGGGGGATTGTCATGCTCCCTCTTTCCGGATGTTCGGGGAAGAGTTCCCGCACGATGTTCTCCATCATCGAAGGCTCTTTCGCTTCCTCTGGGTGTAGTTTACCCATCCTTCTCGTTACTATTTTGTACCCGAGTCCCCATATATCCTGGTCCACTTCATTGCATACTATTCTCCAGCACCGTGCTTTGCTTCTTTTTATGGCAGCCACCAGAGCCTTCTTAGCCGCCTTGTATGCTTCGTTTTCAGTCTCTCCTTCACCTCTTCTGGTCGCTCTCTGTGCTACACGTCTCAGGCTTTTGCACTTTGTCCGGAGTTCTGCGATTTCGTCGTTCCACCAATACACGGGGTCTTTATGGCTCTTGCGAGATCGCTTCGGCATGGAGGCGTTGCATCCTTCTGCTATCAGGCACATCGTACGCTCGACCCGTGCTTCTGCTTGCTCTTCTGTGTTTGTCCGTTGTGTTTCTTCTTCTAGTAGGCTTCCTCCTTGCGAAATTATCCTAGAAAGCTCCGTTCGATTGAGCTTTGCTGCGTTCCATCCTTTTCTGCTCCCGCTATCGTTGGTGATGTTGTTGTATCTTTGGTTCTGCTCTCTGACTCTGAACTTGATGTACTGGTGGTCGCTACCGGAGAAATCCTCGAGCACCTGCCATCCACTCACTGCTTCTGCCATATTCGGGGTCGCTAGGGAGATATCGATAATCGTTCCCCGATTCCCGCTCCGCCTGTAGGTCGGTACGGATCCCGAGTTAAGGACTGTCAGGTCCACTCTTGCTGCCATTTCCGATACCTCCACTCCTCTTCTGCACGTCCACTGCATCCCTCATTCAGTGGATTTGGCATTGAAGTCCCCTGCTACGAGACTTTCCCCTCCTGTGCGTCTTATCTCTTCCTCGAGGTTGGCTAGTTTGTCGCGGAAAATTTCCATACCCTCGTTAGGTGACAAGTAACAGCTTATGTATGTGCGTTGCTTACTCGTAATCCAAACGAAGCCATTCCCTACTGCATATCTACTCACAGGAATTTTTCTAGGGTTTCTTACCCAAATCGCTGCTGTGTCCGTCTTGTCCTTATACCATCCAGGTCCTATTGTTCCCTGGGTGTATTGTTCACTCACTATAATCAGATCAGCTTCCATTTCATGTGCCCGCTGTTTGACTAGGTCCTGGGCCATCCTGCTCCGTTGTAGATTCACCTGTAGAACTGTGATCATGGGTGTGGGCGTGCATTTTTGCGCCCTATACCCCGATACGCTCTGCAGCCGGTTGAGCCTGGCACGTGATCGTTGCGGCTCCCATCTTCTCGTTCTGCACAAAGATAACACGTGGGTTTGCCCTCGCACTTGGCTGCCTGGTGTCCTTCCTGGCCACATCTCCAGCACATTTTGCTTCTATCCACCGATTTGCAGTCTACTGCTACATGGTTGAAGCCGTGACAGCGATAGCACCGCTTCACTTGGGTTTTCCATCTGATTCTGCAGCTGACCCACCCAATTTTTATGTGTGTTTCTTTTCCAAGCTTTGCAGCCACGTTCTCGTCTATTTCGACATAAGCCATTTTGCTTCCCCATCGGTTGGTCTTCGTTATATTGATCTTTATATCCCTTGTGTGATCCCCCGCTAGTTTTTCTACGGCCGTCCTGATCTCATCCTCTTCCGTCACTGCATCCAGATCCTTTATTTCCAGGTGCGCCCTCGGTATCAATTGGCGCACATTTCCTGCTTCGCCGATTATCTCGCTGAGCCTATTTCCGAACTCGATCCTTTCGTCTTGTGATGCTCCCAATTCCACGAGGACTTCTCCTTTTCTTGTTTCCCGGATGCTTTTTATTTTGACACCCAGCTCTTCCGGGTTTATGTTTGTTCGGATTTGCTTCAGCACCTCAGCGTATTTTCTGCCCGGCGCTGGTTGTATCGCGATGGCCTCCGGGCGAACCCTCCATCGTCTCTTTCTCCGTGTCCAGGTCTCGTCTCTCGTGTTTGCGTTTTCTCCTTTTGATTTTGTTTCTAGTGGTGCCTTGTGTTCCTTTGCTTGTCGTTTTTCGATTTTCGTCCACCCTTCCTCGTCCTCCCGTTGGATCTTTTTCTTGGGCCTCGTTTGTTCGTTTGCCTCAGGGCTCGGAGTCTTCTCTGCCGGCCAAAAGTAGTAGTAGTAGTAGTAGTAGTAGTAGTAGTAGTAGTAGTAGTAGTAGTAGTAGTAGTAGTAGTAGTAGTAGTAGTAGTAGTAGTAGTAGTAGTAGTAGTAGTAGTAGTAGTAGTAGTAGTAGTAGTAGTAGTAGTAGTAGTAGTAGTAGTAGTAGTAGTAGTAGTAGTAGTAGTAGTAGTAGTAGTAGTAGTAGTAGTAGTAGTAGTAGTAGTAGTAGTAGTAGTAGTAGTAGTAGTAGTAGTAGTAGTAGTAGTAGTAGTAGTAGTAGTAGTAGTAGTAGTAGTAGTAGTAGTAGTAGTAGTAGTAGTAGTAGTAGTAGTAGTAGTAGTAGTAGTAGTAGTAGTAGTAGTAGTAGTAGTAGTAGTAGTAGTAGTAGTAGTAGTAGTAGTAGTAGTAGTAGTAGTAGTAGTAGTAGTAGTAGTAGTAGTAGTAGTAGTAGTAGTAGTAGTAGTAGTAGTAGTAGTAGTAGTAGTAGTAGTAGTAGTAGTAGTAGTAGTAGTAGTAGTAGTAGTAGTAGTAGTAGTAGTAGTAGTAGTAGTAGTAGTAGTAGTAGTAGTAGTAGTAGTAGTAGTAGTAGTAGTAGTAGTAGTAGTAGTAGTAGTAGTAGTAGTAGTAGTAGTAGTAGTAGTAGTAGTAGTAGTAGTAGTAGTAGTAGTAGTAGTAGTAGTAGTAGTAGTAGTAGTAGTAGTAGTAGTAGTAGTAGTAGTAGTAGTAGTAGTAGTAGTAGTAGTAGTAGTAGTAGTAGTAGTAGTAGTAGTAGTAGTAGTAGTAGTAGTAGTAGTAGTAGTAGTAGTAGTAGTAGTAGTAGTAGTAGTAGTAGTAGTAGTAGTAGTAGTAGTAGTAGTAGTAGTAGTAGTAGTAGTAGTAGTAGTAGTAGTAGTAGTAGTAGTAGTAGTAGTAGTAGTAGTAGTAGTAGTAGTAGTAGTAGTAGTAGTAGTAGTAGTAGTAGTAGTAGTAGTAGTAGTAGTAGTAGTAGTAGTAGTAGTAGTAGTAGTAGTAGTAGTAGTAGTAGTAGTAGTAGTAGTAGTAGTAGTAGTAGTAGTAGTAGTAGTAGTAGTAGTAGTAGTAGTAGTAGTAGTAGTAGTAGTAGTAGTAGTAGTAGTAGTAGTAGTAGTAGTAGTAGTAGTAGTAGTAGTAGTAGTAGTAGTAGTAGTAGTAGTAGTAGTAGTAGTAGTAGTAGTAGTAGTAGTAGTAGTAGTAGTAGTAGTAGTAGTAGTAGTAGTAGTAGTAGTAGTAGTAGTAGTAGTAGTAGTAGTAGTAGTAGTAGTAGTAGTAGTAGTAGTAGTAGTAGTAGTAGTAGTAGTAGTAGTAGTAGTAGTAGTAGTAGTAGTAGTAGTAGTAGTAGTAGTAGTAGTAGTAGTAGTAGTAGTAGTAGTAGTAGTAGTAGTAGTAGTAGTAGTAGTAGTAGTAGTAGTAGTAGTAGTAGTAGTAGTAGTAGTAGTAGTAGTAGTAGTAGTAGTAGTAGTAGTAGTAGTAGTAGTAGTAGTAGTAGTAGTAGTAGTAGTAGTAGTAGTAGTAGTAGTAGTAGTAGTAGTAGTAGTAGTAGTAGTAGTAGTAGTAGTAGTAGTAGTAGTAGTAGTAGTAGTAGTAGTAGTAGTAGTAGTAGTAGTAGTAGTAGTAGTAGTAGTAGTAGTAGTAGTAGTAGTAGTAGTAGTAGTAGTAGTAGTAGTAGTAGTAGTAGTAGTAGTAGTAGTAGTAGTAGTAGTAGTAGTAGTAGTAGTAGTAGTAGTAGTAGTAGTAGTAGTAGTAGTAGTAGTAGTAGTAGTAGTAGTAGTAGTAGTAGTAGTAGTAGTAGTAGTAGTAGTAGTAGTAGTAGTAGTAGTAGTAGTAGTAGTAGTAGTAGTAGTAGTAGTAGTAGTAGTAGTAGTAGTAGTAGTAGTAGTAGTAGTAGTAGTAGTAGTAGTAGTAGTAGTAGTAGTAGTAGTAGTAGTAGTAGTAGTAGTAGTAGTAGTAGTAGCAGCAGCAGCAGCAGCAGCAGCAGCAGCAGCAGCAGCAGCAGCAGCAGCAGCAGCAGCAGCAGCAGCAGCAGCAGCAGCAGCAGCAGCAGCAGCAGCAGCAGCAGCAGCAGCAGCAGCAGCAGCAGCAGCAGCAGTTGTTGTTGTTGTTGTTGTTGTTGTTGTTGTTGTTGTTGTTGTTGTTGTTGTTGTTGTTGTTGTTGTTGTTGTTGTTGTTGTTGTTGTTGTTGTTGTTGTTGTTGTTGTTGTTGTTGTTGTTGTTGTTGTTGTTGTTGTTGTTGTTGTTGTTGTTGTTGTTTTTTTTACTTCAGAGTCATGGGCTATCTCCGCCCCTTTTGGGCTCCCCCTCGTCAATCTTCTCGATCGCCCTTCTCGTGTCCTGCCTCCACGGCGGGCTCGTCACCTTTGATCACCCCGATCGCGCTGCTGTTCCTCTATCTTCTTCTTTCGTAGGACGGTTTCCACGTACGTACCTATTGCTTCCCAGTTCTTTTGGGACTCCAGCATTAGCGGCACAATAGTCTGAGCGTTTCCCGTTTGTCCCAGGGTTGTCTGTAAGGCACCCCTTTCGGTCGCCCACCGATTACACGCGAAGAACGTGTGTTCTGCATCGTCCACAATGTCCGGACAGTAGTCGCAATAGGGGCTACGTTTACTTCCCATCTTGTGTAGGTAGGAGTTGAAGTGTGCATGGCCGGTAAGGAGCTGGGTGAGGTAAAAGTTAACCTCTCCATGCTTTCTGTCGATCCACGGGGTCACTGCTCCTACCGTTCTCGCTGTCCATCGGCCGGTCGTACCTTCGACCCATCTCCGTTCCCATTCCAGTAGGGTTCGCTGCCGCTCCTCCCTTCGTATTTCGGCCATCCTTGCCTCGGCCTTTCGTTCGTACACCCGTTTTCGCTCTCTTGCGAGCAGGTCGATGGGTATGACGCCGGCCACCACCGTCGCCGCTACCTCAGACACCGTTCGGTAGGCGCTCGCGATGCGAAGGGCCCCTCGTCTTTGGACCGTTCTCAGTTTTCTCCTGCATTTCTCCACGTCCATGGCATCGGCCCAGACCTCCGCCCCGTAGAGTAGTACGGAGTGCACTACACTCATGAGGACGCGTCGTTTGCTGCTCCTCGGCCCGCCCACGTTGGGCATTAGTCTTGAGAGCATGCCGACCGTGATAGTGGCTCTGTACGCGGCTGCCTGAATGTGTGGCCAGAACGTTAGTCTTGCGTCCAATAGTTGCCCCAGGTACCGCACTACTTTCCTTGCTTTGATTTGAACTCCGTCGACCTCTGCCGTAAAGGTGCCCGAGAACTTTCTTTGTCTGGTCAGGACCACGATCTCGGTTTTCTGGACGGCAAGTTCGAGACCATGCTCCACGAGCCAACCCCTCACCAAGTGGGTCATGCAGGCAACTCTCCACCTTGCCTGCGTTTCTGTTTTGGCCGTGATCACTGCTGCAATGTCATCCGCGAATCCAACTAATTTAGTTCCTTCGGGCATCTCCAGTTTCAAGATACTGTCATAAACAGCGTTCCACAGGTCTGGGCCCAGAGCTGAGCCCTGAGCAACTCCAGAGCTGATCCTTCTCGTTCGCTCGCCGTCTGTTGTGCTGTAAGCAAGTTCCCTATCATCGAGGTAATCACTGACTATCCTGAGAATGTACTGTGGTACCTCGAATCTCTCTTCCAGTGCTCTGAGGATGTCAATCCATCTGACGGAGTTAAAAGCATTCTGCACATCTAGCGTGACGAGTACGCAAAAGCTCCGTGATCTGCTGTTTCCCTGCCACGCCGTCTCTACCGGCTCCAGCACTTCCCGGATTGCTCCTATCGTCGATCTTTTTTCACGGAACCCGTGCTGGTTATCAGCGAGTCCTCCCGCCCTTTCGACCGCGGCTCGGAGCCGTGCGCGTATCATTTTCTCGAACACCTTTCCTGCAGTATCGAGCATACACAGCGGCCGGTACGATGACGCCGTTATTGGCGGGCCCTTCCCTTTGTCGAGTAGCACCAACCGCTGCTTTTTTCACCTCCGACTGAATACCCCAGCCCGAAGGCTGAGGTTATACATGTTCAGCAAGAGGTAAGGATGCTCTTCCGCTACTACCTTGATTACTTCCGCGGGAATTCCGTCCGGGCCAGGTGCTTTGCGGTTCGCGATAGATTGAACGGCATCACGTAGCTCCGACACGCTGAAGACAGGCACCTCCTCTTCTTGAGGGAAGTTCCTCTCCTGCCTCAGTGGGTGTTGCGGGAAAAGAGCGTCCACAATGCGCTCCAAATCTTCCGGGTCCTTTGCTCCTTCAGGTGCCATCCTGCCTAGCTTACGCGTAACGATCTTGTAGCCCCGACCCCACATGTCCTGGTCGACTTCCTCGCACAGCTCCCTCCAGCACCGGGTCTTGCTGGTCTTCACAGCTATGGCGAGCCTCTTCCTCGCCGTCTTGTAGACTTCGATTGCCTCGTTTGCTCCGTCCCTCCTACGCCCTCTTTGCGCTCTACGCCTCCATCTGAAGCAGTCGCTCCGTAGATTGGCTATCTCCTGTGTCCACCAGTACGCAGGTTGCTTGTGGTTCCTTTTCGACTTCACGGGCATGGATTTCTTGTAGCCTTTCAAAATCAATGCCATGGTTTTCGCTATCAGTTTTTCGGCTGCCTCCCTGGAGGCCAACGTGTCTCCAGACTCCACCAAAAGGTCACCCCCTCCGGACAGCGCCCCAAGTAGCGCTCTTCGGTCCAGTTTGGCGACATTCCAGCGGATCGCATCTCGCCGTTCGTTGATTCTTATGTCTTCCCTCGTCATTTGGAATCCTATGTAATAATGGTCGCTAGCCGTGTAGCCCTCGAGCACCCGCCATCTCGTTATCCTCGCTGCGGCCCTTGGTGTGGCAAGGGTCAGGTCGAGGATGGATTCTCTGCACCCTGGCCTCCTGAACGTGGGCGTGTTCCCGATGTTCAGGACTGTCAGGTCAAGTCTTGCAGCCATCTCCGCGACCTCATCCCCTCTGGTATCAGCTCGCGTCATCCCCCATTCCTGGGATTTGGCATTGAAATCTCCGGCAAGCACAACCTCGCCCCGGAAATTCTGGATGGCATCCTCCAGCGCTCCCAGTTTTTGCCTGAAGGCTCCGATCCCCTCGTTTGGCGATAGATAGCAGCTTATGTAGGTGACTTTGCTGCTTTCTATCCATGCAAAGCCGTCTCCTTTCTCGTGTTTTGCCACCGGTAATCTCGCGCTGTTGACCAACCATAACGCTGCCGTCCCTGTCGTGTCTGAATACCACCGTACATCGGGAGGGTCAGTATACTGTTCCGATATGAACATTAGGTCCGCCTTTTTTTCAAATGCCCACTGCTGTACCAGGTCCTGTGCGAGCCGACTGCGCTGCAAGTTTCCCTGAAGAATCACGGTCTCCTCTTGGCCGCGGTCTTCGTGGCCATCTGAAAAGCCCTGCACCTGTGTGTCCCTGGGACATGATCCGTTCTGGTTTCACCGTCTATATCCGCACAGAGGAGGCAGTGTGGATTTTTCGTGCAAGTCGCGGCCCTGTGTTCGCCGCCACCGCATCTCCAGCATAGTTTTGACCGATCTTGGCCCTTACACTCGGCCGAGCGGTGCCCGTAGCCATGGCACCGAAAGCACCTTGTGATTTGCGCCTTCGCCCTGATGCGGCAGTTGACCCAGCCAACTTTGACATGCCCGGCGTCTATCAGTATTTTGGCCGCCTGTGCATTCATCTCCACAATAGCCTTTCTCTTTCCCCTTATGCCCGCTTTTGTGAGAAAAATCCTGGCATCCTCGCAGCCTTCCACTTGCAGGACTGTTTGCAGGGCACTCCTCACTTCATCTCCTTCAGTGACCTCATCGATGTCCAGGATTTCGAATGTAGTCCGCGGTGTTAGTTGCCTCACGCTGCCGTTGTTACCAATGGCTTCTTGCAGGGCCTTGCTGAATTTCCCTTTGTCCTCGGCAGCTGTAGCTCCTATCTCTACCAACAGGTCACCGGCCTCGGTCCGCCTTATATCTGTGATCTGTACCCCCATTTTTCCAGGGTCCACACCAGCTCGTATGTCCCTCAGGACATCGGCATATCCCTTGCCTTTGATCGGCTTTATCACCACCGCCTCTCGTCGTGGTTTCTGTTTTCTTTTTGTCCGGAGGCTGCGCTTTTCCTTGGCTTCGTTGGTTTTCTCCTTCACACCCGGCATCGCCTGGTTTTTGCCCTTCTTTGGTTTTCGCCTCACCTCCGTAAACCCCTCTTCGTCTTCGCGAGGTTTTTTTACAGCTGCCTTTGGCGTGGTTTCTCCTTTCGGACTCGGAGTAGCCGTACCTTGTCTTTTCCTCTTGTTCATATTCTGCAGAGCTGGGCCGGGGGTGACCTCCATTGCAACAACGGTTTCGGCACATACCGAGCCACATTGTCACTCATTATGTCGCACAACAGTTGTGCGAAATCTGTTTATCTGCAGGAGAACAGCAACCGTTAGACATTTGCGAGTGGTGCGGTGTGCGCGAGTTTGTTTTTAACAAAAATCCCGGTAGAGTTTATAAATCTGGCTGTGCGACCTTCTACGACATTTCGTAATATAGTGTGCATTGCACACAATGCCAAGGCATTTGATGCTTAATTAATATTACGGAATATCGTACAACTTTGCACGGATATGCCCACCCCAACTATAGTTCTAACAGGTAATTTAATTATATCGATGAGGGTGGGCTGTACTAGTTTTATTGACAGCACTAATTATTTTCATATGCGTCTTAGCGCACTGCCCAAGGCTTTCGGGCTTAACGACAAAATGGTCAAGGGTTACTTCCCGCATCTCTTCAATACAGAAGATGCACGTGGTTATAACGGTGCTCTCCCCGCAGCCAAGTATTACTCGCCTGATATAATGAGTGAGCGGGAACGGTTAGAATTTTACGATTGGTATGCGGAAGAGCTTTATAAAGACGTGATATTTAACTTTGAAAACGAGATTGTAAAGTACTGTAATATCGATGTTGATATACTCCGTCAAGCTTGCTATGAATTTCGTCAAATATTTTTGTGTAGATAATGTTTGTCCGTTTACTGAAGCCGTAACAATATCATTGAATTGCTCACTCGTGTACCGTCGTAACTTTCTACGACCGCAAACGATTGGCCTCATTCCTACACAGGGGTATAGGCGGGTGGGAAGTCATTTGCAGCAGGTCGTTGACTGGCTCCTGTGGGTTGAGCACGAGCTCGGACGTGAACTCATTTACGCGGCCAGGCACCGTGAGTATAAATTATGCGAAGGACCGCTCGTCGACGGCTACCGAGAGCTGGATAATCGTCGTGTTGTATACCAATACTACCGATGTTATTGGCATGGGTGCTGCGAATGCTTTCCTAACGATCGTGCGAGAAAATCTCATGCTAGAAACAAGAGTTTAGACGCGCGATATGCGCGGACTGTGGCAACGAGTTTAAAAATTCGTTCACACGGTTACGAACTGGTGGAGATGTGGAAGTGTAATTTTAATACACTCCATAAAGACGAACCGCGTGTCAACGAAATTTTAAATAATCATCCGCGACGTGTCACAGAGAGACTGAACCCTCGTGCAGCGTTCTATGGCGGTCGTACGGGCAATATTCTCACGTCCTACGACGTCGCACCGGGAGAGAAGATTTCGTACATCGACATTTGCTCGTTGTATCCGTATATATGTAAGACAGGCTGCTACCCAGTGGGGCACCCTAAAATATACCTCGGTGCCAAGAGCGAGGCTTTGCTAGGGTGTTCATACGATGCTCTAGGCGTCACTGTTAATGGTTTGATCGAGTATACTATATTGCCGCCGCGCCGCAACTTTCACCATTTTCTACCTGTTCGAATGCACGAGAAACTGTTGTCTGCCTTATGTCGTAAATGTGCAGAGGATGTGACTCAGGACTCGTGCATTTATGAAAATCCCGAGGATAGGGCTTTCACAGGTACCTGGGTGACGGATGAAGTGCGGAAAGCAATAGACTGCGGTTATAAAATAGTACAAATTTCTATCATTTGAGCGTACGATAAATTATAACGACATCTTATAACGACGATATACGCGAAGGTGGCCTGTTTGTAGAGTATGTAAATACATTTTCAAAGATTAAACAGGAGGCTAGCGGGTGGCCCGAGCACTGTATCGACGAGGCGTCTCGCGAACCGTATATTGACGATTACGAATGCGCTGAGGGTATCCGGTTGAACGCTTCTAACATAAAGAAAAATTCAGGGCTACGCTCGGTCGTTAAGCTTTGTTTAAATTCTTCCTGGGGCAAGTTCGGTCAGCGAGATAACTTAGCGCGTAAGGAAATTGTGGAAACTCGCGAGAAGCTATTGTTGTATAATATTTATACGACAATGATAAAGAAATTAAACGTCTACTACTGGTAAGCGATAACCTGTTATATCTGAATTGGGAACCTCGTGATGAGGCTGTCATTCCTACTAATCGCGGCGTTTACGATGGCTTTAGCAGGTTTAAAACTATACAGCTACCTCGAGCGTTTAGATAGACGTGTTTTATATTACGACACCGATTCGGTTATTTGCGTGAGTAAGGGTGATGATTGGCAGCCCTCGGTAGGCGACCTGCTCGGAGATATGACTAACGAATTGCTCCCGTTGGGTTCTAATGCTTATATAAATTCGTTCGTCTCCGGGGGTTCGAAATTCTATGGTTATACGGTCACCACTACCGAGGACCCTGAAATAATCGTAGACACGGTACACAAAGTGAAGGGTTTGAGTTTAAATTATACAAATTCCAAAGTAATTAAACTCACATCAATTAGTGATCTTATAAAATCAGAATTACCAACCGTTAATGAAGCCTCACTACAATTACAATTTTCGTCAATAAATAGAACACCCCTTTACAATATTATCACCCGGACTATGTATAAAACTTGTCAGGTCGTATGTCGTAAACGTCGTCAGCATAGTTATAAGTTATCTTCACCTGCTGGTTATAAAAAGGACAATTTAAAAACTTTTACTCGTGCGTGCGCGCGCGCGCGTGTGTGTGTGTGTATGTGTGCGTGTGTGTGCGTGCGTGCATTATACATATTTTGTAATATATGTATATTTTTCTTGAAATATGTTTTTTTTTCCCCCGAAAATCAACGTAATTACATAAATACGTGTATACATATAACAAGTGTAATAAAAAGTGTTTATACGTATGCATCTAAATGTATTGTATTAAAAAACGTAATGGTAAAATTAAGCAAATGCTGGTGGTATAAATATGTGTATGTTTATCGATTTTTAATAAAAACTAAAATTCATACGTAATTAAGGAAATACTGTTGATATTAATATGTGTTTACGTTTATAGATTTTTTAATAAAAACTAAAATTCATGTGTATTTACGGTATCGTTGTTGATGTTGTTTTACATTCACTATCCCAACCATCTTCATAGCGGTAATTAGCTAACAACACATGCAGCGTGTAAGCCAAATTGTGTGAATGTGTCGCGGTGGCACATACTCACTCATAAGCTTATGAGGTGGCGAGTGCGTGCCTGTATAAGCTGAATCGCGTTCGTGCCTACGTCTTATAAACTAATAACGACATGTGGAGTTGCAAAGCCGCCGCGCCGCCCAGGAGGGTAATAAGCTTATTGTGTACTTGGTGTATACGACTTGCATCTTGTTGCTCTACGATTTTCTTCATTATCATTACCATCATTATCAATAGCATCGTAGATTTGTTCCGCTTCATAAGTGAAAAATAATGGATATACGCTGGAAACATCGTCGCTGGTTTGTGGCCCAACAGGATGTGGGAAAACAGTTTTTGTGCGAAAATTTCTAAAGTTTCTCAATTCAATGAGCAACGTTAAATTTGATCGAATTATAGTTTATTATGAAGATACTCTCGATTCTGATACCGCTTCTCTGAATACCATATGTCAACAACAGCCGTCGTCATCGTCGTCGTCGTTAATTAGTAAAAATGCAAAATACCAAAAATTAAATTTAACGAGGGTTTACCGCAACAGGAGGATTATTCGAGTGATAATAACTTGAAAAAATTGGTTATCATCGATGATTTCATGCATGAATTCTCAAATAATACAATTGTCGACCTTTTCACAAAAGGTAGCCATCATAAAAATATTAGTGTGATTTTTATCACACAAAATATTTCGATCAGGGTCATGGACAACGCGATATATCTTTAAACGCCAATTGCATGGTTATATTTAAAAACCCACGTGATCGAGCACAAATTAGACATCTAGCGAGGCAAGTATACCCCGAAAACCCACGATTTTTAACTGAGTCATATCACGATGCTACCACACAGCCGCACGGATATCTACTCTTGGATCTCAAACAATAGACACCTGATTATTGTCGCTCTCGCACAATGATATATCCCGATGATCCACGAATGCTGGTCTACATGTCGAAAAACTCTCGTCAACGTATTTAATTAGAAGCACAGGTAGATACCACATCAGTCAGTGATGGGGATGACTCGTGTACGCATCATCATCATCATACAAGGAGTTGGTTTTTAACGAACCCACCTATCGTGAAACTGCGATAATGAGGGATTGCAGCAGCAGCAAGAAGAAAAAGAAGAAAAATAATACGCATTACATTCCATTCGATGAACGTTGTATAGCCCTGCTTTACGCTATTTGTCATTCGAATAAAAAACAGCGAAAAGCCATATTGCGTAATGCCGATAAACCTTTAATCAATTCTATCTGTGGATGTACATTAAACATTTTACAAGGAGCCATTTGTGTCAAGTCAAGTGGTGAAAAACGTTTAAAAAAATATTAAAATATACTTCGACAGCTTGTCTCAGGGTGTGTGACAAAACAGAGTGGTGGTGGTTGTAGTAGAGTCGGGCGTAAAAAACGGCAATATATGGTAAGTGGCGAGTGAAGAAACGCTTAATAATTCAAAAAGGGAGTGGTGTTTTTTTACCACTTTTACTGGCTCCCATCATCACAACTTTATTTAGTAAATTGTTTGACGGTAGTGGCGCTTGAGAAAACAGTTCTGTGTTACGGATAAAATTATTAATCATTTCCATTCACGTAATGGAACATACTCAAAAAAATGTTTTTAGTGCCATTGTCCGAGGTAAACGATGGTAATACCGTGGTTGGTTGGTTTTGGCAATGATCATACACCAACAGCTAACGAGAAAACAGTGCAGATACAGGATTATCCTGTTCCAAGACTGGACACTGAGTTATACAACATTTTTAAATCAAACAAGTATGGCGAAGACGACGCTAGTAAAGGGAAAGATTATTTACAAGTGTTACAGCGTTATCTATATCTCGTTGGTTCGAAAAATGAATCGTTTTCACGGCCGACTCCATCACTGCCTGAAACATCGTCTGAGCTGAATAATACAGAAGCCACGAGCGATGCTGACATCGTTAATAGCGTTTCAAATATGTATAAACGTCGAGCGACTGCGCTATTAAAGTTTCTACGGAAACCCATGAGTGATGAATCGAAAAGCATAAAATGGGACAAAAAAGGTTGTGTGACAATAGACAGTATTCTCGTTCCAAATTCTAATATTGTCGACCTTATAAACGATGCAGTGCGAGCTAGAGAGAACTTTAAAGCAACGGGCAGACGTGAGTTCATCGTTAGTCCACGAGCAAAGAGCGTTCCGCGTGAATTCATAGGAAATAGTGCATTGTGGGACTTAGGTATATCTAGAGGTACTAAATGACCAAGAAAATATTATCAGATGCTGCAGCATAACGATACGCAGTCTATGGATTGTAACGGTAATTTTTATCGTTATCAATTATTTTTATTTTTCGTGGGACTTCGGGCTCGAGCACAGGACTAATTAATGTTAGACTTCGAGGTGGATGAGAGTACAGTTTATTAACAAAAAGAACAATTTTATAAAAATGTCAATATTCGGTATCTGGCCACCGATAGCCCATACAATGCACTGCAATTCGGTAATTCCGATGATTATTTTTCACACTTCTTTTCGTAAATTACGTTTATGTAGATTCTCGTTACACTCGGCTCGAAAGTCTATTATTGTTTTGTACAGTGGTATTGAGCTGTACGCTCGATACACGCATACACCGCTAGACGCTCGGAACTCGCACTCTTTCGCTATTTCACTTATATTTACATCACTCTCTATCTCTCACTCATCGTACTGACACTTACTATCTCTCTTCCACTTGCACGCTTATATAATTAATCTTTTCACTGCCGGTTTAAAGGCTACGTGACCTAATTTTAGTGAATCCATTTCCTATGTAAGCAATTTTTCTCACTAAGATTTTTTTCCTTAAACTATTCACTTAGAACTATTTATTTGATACTATTCACTTAAAACTATTTATTTAAAACTATTTATTTAAAACTCGCTAGAGATAGATTTCCTCGACAAAATACTGTCCCTGTTTGATTTTATTCGCCTACTCTTTCGCCTCTCCTTGTAATAGTTCTTGACCGGCCTTCCTAAACTGCAATTCTCTTGATGAGTGCCGGTTTAAACTCCCGAACGAGATAGATCAAACACTTATTTCGATGAAAATTCTAGTTAAAATCTCGGAAACTATTACTGCAATACTTCTATAAGGTACCTCTTTTCGTAGTCGAGCTTCGGGCACAGAGAGCTTCTCCCACCCCGTGCAGGCTCTTTTATAGTCTTCCGCTTCCCCCGTTCTACTCTACGTCATCATCGGTTATTGTTCCAAAATCTAACGCATTTCTTAATTTTGTAGCTTGCCATCGTCGCGCTACCCGTCTTCCCCTCGCCGCCAGCGAGGCCAGCTGGTCGCTGACCTGCTGTTTACGGCAGCGAGGGAATTCCGGAGGTGTGACGTAGCAAGTTTTTCATGGGTTCCGGTGCGATGGACTAGTGCCCGCAATGCTCGGTACATTCGGAAATAATACCGTGGGCTCTTACAGCCGTTTGAAATAATAAAATAAGCTAGAGAGTGTTACTATGTTACAGGATGTGGGTGCGATCGGTGATAATTCTAACGACGACTACGACGGCAGCGACGAAATACACCCTTCTTCAAAACGGCGGAAAACAAAAACAATAAAAGCGTTTCAAAAGTGGATACAGATTTAGAACAAGTTGTACAACGAGAGCGAGAGTTGAAAGATTTTTTTTTTTTTTAAATATATTTATGATTACAACTGATACACAAAATCATCTAGTAACATCGTTAGCATAGTTAAAGTACACGTTTGTCGGGGTGTAACCCATTGGCTATTCCCGTTAGAATTTACATCATTTCGTTCCTGTTGAGTAGGATTCCCAAGTTCCACAGGTTTCTTCCTTTGGAGTCTTCTTGATGTGGTTGAGTTATCAAACATACTCCGTAAGTCTGCATTTTGGTGCTGGCTAAGTCGGCGAATGTGTTTTTTGGCATAAGTTATGATTTCATCATTGACGTATTCCATCTGTAAATCCCTATGAAGGTTGTCATTTCTGATGTATCATGGCGCATTAACTATGCCACGCAGGACTTTATTTTGAAAAACTTGTATCGTTTGTACATTCGTCTTCATAGCACAGCCCCAAAGCTGTATTCCATAGGTCCATACTGGTTTAAGTATTTGCCGATATAAGAGCAGTTTATTATGTATCGTTAGTTCAGATTTTCGTCCGATAAGCCAATACATTTTTCTATATTTAAGATTCAGCTCTTCTTTTTTCTTTTTCACATGCTCCTTCCACCTTAGCTTAGCGTCCAGTGTCATGCCGAGATATTTCGGCGTATTTGCATAGGGAACTTGGTGTGAATTTAGCTCCAGTGCAATATAGTTAACGTTTCGATTAGTGAAGTTTACATGGACCGATTTCGATTCGTTTATGCGTATTCTCTAATTTTCATCCAGCTACACATTGTGTTTGTAGCATTCTGGAGTTTTATGGTTGATTCTTCTATACTGTTACCAACTGCTAGGATTGCAGTATCGTCTGCAAACGTAGCTAAACTTGTGCCTTGTGTGTTCGGCACATCTCTTGTATACAGGATATATAATACTGGTCCCAGGACGCTACCCTGTGGTATTCCTGCTGAAATTTAAAAAAATTCAGAGTATTCTCCTTCATGTTTTACCCGACAGTATCTATCAGCGATGTAAGATTTTAGTATCTGGTAAAATTGTATTAGTAGATCTCGGTAGAGTTTATATTCTAAACCTTTATGCCATACGTTATCAAATGCTTGAGCTACATCTAAAAAGATACTGGAACATATTTTCTTAGATTCAAGAGCGTTTTCAATAATATCGGTAATCCTGTGGACTTGCTCTATAGTAGAGTGATTTTCTCTAAACCCGAATTGATGGGGCGGAATTAGTTTCCTTTCTTGTATTATTGGTTTCAGCCTTTTTTGAACAGTAAATGTTGGATAATCAGCTGGCGCACGGCGATCGATATTCGCCGTGCGTCAACCTGTTGCTGTGCTCTAGCACGCTGCGTTCGGTTGGGCCGGAGATAGCCGAGGCAGGACTTCGCGGAGCCGAGGCTGTGCCTCGTAGGCACGTCGCGTTGAGCGAGAGGATGTCTCTCTCGCTTGACTTCGGCTTCGCTCATCGGCTATCTCTCTCAATTGACTTCAGCGCCCAATGACGCTTTCATATCTCGCAGCCATATTGGAAATTTTGACACTTTTCGGAACAACCACGGGAACAGCACACGCATCAAAGGACTCTCGGACCGTTTCTCTGTCGCAATTCACCGGACTCGGTCAACTTCTCGCTCACCAGGACTCAGAACTCAAGGTAAGCGTACACTGATATAATGCAGAGCAATTCACTGTCAGTGAGGAGGAAAATAGCGGTACATCAACATTTTTGTCTCACTTTGTGGCGTGTGCTGCATCACGTTCTCCTCACTCTATTTTGTCGGCTTAATTAATATAATTACGCATGTGCTTTATATTCACTGTAGTTTCCCGCAGAAAATCTGCTGGGAAAATACAGTGACTATACTCTGCTCATTTGTGCATCCTCAATCTATGTTGTATTGTGCTACGCAGTGCTGACTGCGTAGCTGTTCTCACATTCAGTCACAGCACTCAAGCAATTCAATTGCAAGTGCTCTCACCTATTCGCTGCAACTTCCCTCAGATAAATCTGCTGAGAGCTTGCAGTGAATAATTGACACATTTTAAGCACTCATTTATCTCATAGCGTGGCGTGCTGTGCAGCACTGGCCGCAGCACGCACACCGCTCTCAGTACCTACAGCACACAATTAATACCATAAATTGTGTGCTGGTTCTCAATCCAGATATTCAGCTCAATTTATTTGTTCATACAGTTCAATTCTTTGACTTTTTGGTGCAATTATTTTATATCAATTTTGTTGTTTTCCAAAATTTAACTTATTTTTACATTTTACATTTTTTCCAAATTATAACAAAAATTCTATTTTGTATGAGAGCTGACTGAAGGTGGAATAAACCGCTTTCTCAAGATAACAACAATGTGTCTGGTTTATTTATAACCCTGTATCGAGTGAGGCTTCATTACTTTCAATATCTCCACAGATCTGTCAAGCCACATCGGACGGATTCTCAAACAGTAATTTTTCAAATATTTTTGAGAGAACTGGAAGCAATGATATTGGTCTATATGATTTCCTGTCGCTAGCTGGTTTGTTTGGTTTTGGTATCATAATAACTTCTGCAACCTTCCATTGCCGTGGGACATATTTCTGTCTAAACCCTGCATTAATGATTTGAAGTATTTTTCGCATCCTTGCTCTGGTATTGCTTTTACAATGTGCCCTGTAATTAAGTCATATCCTGGAGATTTTTGTACTTAAATTATTACTAATTTCCTCCTTGAGTTCTTGTAAAGTTACGTACTTAATATCAAGATTATCCACTTTATTAACTCGCTCTACATTTTCATCCGCTATTTGCCTGGGGAGCGGTTGAAATGTTTCTTCTAGATGTTCAGCGAAAACGGTAGCTATTTGTTTGCCTCTTCTCGCCCAGGTTCCATCGTCATTTTTAATTGGTGGCACATGCATTTTCGGGCGTTTTAATCCTTTTGTAGCTTTCAAAAGAGAATATTCGGTGTGTTTTTGTCCAGTAAGGCTACTTAGGTACCTGTTTATAGTTTCATTTATAATTTCTTTAATTAGTTGTTTTTATTTATTACAGAGGTAATTCAGAACCACTTTGTTTTGAGGGGCACGATTCCTCTGCCAGGTTTCCGTGCTTTCCGTTTTTCCATCACCAATTCACGAACTTCCATAGGATAGCTAATTTTTTTAGTTGGTTCTCTACGGTTAGTTGGAGTACTTTCCCATGCTGCTTGCTGAATAGTATCATTCAGTTGCTCTAGTTCATCTTCCAGTTGTATCGGTGTTTTAATCGGCACTTGTAGATTGATATTATCTTCGATTAGCTTCTGGAAAAGATCCCAGTCAGTTTTTTTGTTAGTTAACATAGGCGTATTCTCTTTATTAACTATTGTTGTGCTGAGAGTCATGACAACAGGAGAGTGATCGGACGATAAACCTTCACTGTTGTCAAGACTTATGTAACTTTCGAATATCCCTTTTGTTACATAAAAATCTATGAGATCTGGTATTTTGTTTAAATCGGAAGGCCAGTACGTTGGTTTACCTCCAGAGTAAAACTCACAGTTGTTTGTTCGTCCTGCTTCAAACAGTTCTCTTCCTTTGTGGCTTGTAAGTCTGGATCCCCAATAGGTATTTTTAGCGTTAAAGTCACCTCCAATAATGAAATTGGATCCTAGTGATTTAAACAGTCTACTATAATCTTCCTTAGTTAGGTTGTATCGCGGAGGGCAGTAGATAGAAGGGATACTGTTCTCCTTAGTACTGTTTATTTGTACTTTTATAGTTGTTGCTTGTATATTTTCTTTTTCAATAGTTGTTTCTTGATAGTGTTTGATATTGTTTTTGAAAAATATTGTTGATCCCCCCCGGGCAGTTCCTGATGGGTGGATTGCGTTGTAACAGATGTATCCTCGAATTTTAGCAAATGAGGATTTTGTAAAATGACTTTCTAATATTAGGCAAATATCTATCCTTTCCGAGTATAGAAACTTTTCTAGTTCTGGAACATGTTGCATTAGCCCATTTGCATTCCAGATGACTATTCTTACTGTTGTGTACATTTAGATTAGTAAATAAGAGCTGCAATTTCATTTGCTGTTCTAGACGCTTCTAGACCTCGTTCTTGCTTTGCAAGTATTTCATTCAATGTTTCGATACTTCGGAAAATTCTTCCAAGTACGCTATCGTTAGCGTCATTTGATCTCTGCTGCACAATTTGTGAGAAAGTTTTTCGTGGATCTACTCTAGTAGCCGCTGGTTTGGGTTCAACCTGTAATTTATTTCGTTTACCATCCATTGCTATGCCAGATCTTTGTGGGGGCTGACGTGCTTTATTTCTTAATCTTTGGAGCTCTTTTGCTACTTCGCAACCCCTGTAATTTGCCAGATGTTGAACTTTGCAATTTATGCATTTTGCTGGAATAGTTTTACTTTCCGTACATGCTTTGGCATTGTGCTTACCAGCACACCTCACGCATACCCTTGGCATTTCTTGCATTGAAGTATTAACCTGCTGTTCTTTTTTAGTGGTTCTATTTTAACCCTCATATGTAATATTGAATTTATTTTAAATACGTTTTCGACGTTTTCTATTTTATCAAAGGTTAGCATAAATAGTGGAAGTCCCCTTTTGATAATTTGGCTCTCTTGGCCATTTCCTATTTTTTCTCTCTTGATGATGTTTACTGCATCTTGTATTTGCAGTCCTGTTTGTTGAAGATCCTCTATGATGTCTTCCTTCGAACAGGTTCGAAGGAGTTCTCTAGCTATGACCTTCATTGGACGATCATTTTTATCTTCGTATGTGCACCATTCCTTCCTTTCTTCATTTAGCTTAGTAGCTAGGGCTCTGTAGGTTTCAGGATCTAGTGTATTAATTTTCCACACGTTGTTATTCAGTGCTCCAACTTTATATTCTTCATTAGTTACCGATTTTATTATCGATTAAATGTCGTCATAGTTAGTTACGCCAATTATATTTATGGGAGGTGGAGCCTTCACTTTTGTCAGTAATAACTTCTCCTTTGGTTCAGCACGTGTTTGTAAGTCGTTTTCATTTATTTTTGACACTTCTGTCGTTTCTGGTGAAGATTCCGCTTTACGCTTCTTACGCGGTCTCTTTGTTTGTCTCTTTCAACATCCAATTCGTTTCTCTTTCGAGATCCTCCTCATCAGTGTGGAAATCTAGAGCGTCCCCGCCATTGGTAGCCTGCGGAATCTCTAAATCTTCTCTTTTCTGAGCATTTCTCAGCTGCTCGTTTTCTTTCGTTAGCCTTGCAACTTCATTGCTTAGCTGGGTTGTTAGCTTTTCTATTTCGCTTAGTCTTTTGCGCAATTCAGCATTCTCGTTCCCTTGCTGAATTGCTTCACTGTTGGTTTTTATAGGTGATCGCGGCATTAACGAAGTGCGTTCGAATGCATAATGAAATGGTTCGCTCACCCGAGAATCCATTGAGCCGGCCTTATTGAAGGGTGGATTAGCCGACTGTTCAGTCGGTGTACCACCTGGGGTACTAATTCCTTTCGTTGTACTCATTGCATGTTGGTGCTGGTTTTGTTACATCTATCAAATTGTTCAGCGGCACGATTTGATAGTGAGTCTTACGGTAGAACTTCATTTACTATGTTCTCGGTGGTCGGTTATACCGCCGTTACTCGGTCGCCAGAGCCTCGTTAGTTAAAAGTAGGGAGTACCACGAGCAGGTGAGGTTGACATTTGGGAACGTTGATAAAGACCTATTATATCATTAACCCTTACCCCGCGAGAGGTGAAACATGACTTTCGAAAAAGTGTGACTCTCGCATCCAGCTAGATACGCTGGTGCGCGACGTTTGATCACTGGCAAAAATAAAGCAGACACCGTGTACGACTGGCTAACTCAGCAGGATAGTTATACCATTCATAGACCTGTGAGGCGTGTCTTTCCACGACTGTATTATAATGTTACAAATATTGACGACGTCTGAGAGGCTGATTTCATAGACGTACGTTTTTTGAGGAGCTATAATGACAACGTCTCCTACCTGCTTATGGTGATCGACGTCCTAAGCAAATACGCCTGGGTTGAACCCTTGCAGGACAAAACGGTGCGCGAGATAACAAAGGCATTAAAATCTATTCTCGAGCGTAACGAAGGGCGTACACCTGTTTCACTACAAACCGACCGCAGTAAAGAATTCCTCGGTAGTGAACTCCAAAAATTTCTCAAAGATGAGAACATACAATTTCGCATTGCTCGTAATCCTGATGTAAAAGCTTCGATTGTCGAACGTTTTAATCGCACTCTCAAGTTACTTCACACATCGTGATATTCATCGTTACATCGATATACTACAACAAATGGTTTATGCGTACAATCATGCTATACATTCGACCATAAAAATGCAGCCGGCTGCCGTGACATTGTATAATGCCGATACAGCAGGGCGTAATATGACAATTAGTGCCGTGAAGCGACGTGAAAAGAGACGTTTCACAACGTATAAATATAAGCCCGGGGATTACGTTCGAATCAGTAGAACTGAAGGTACCTTCGAAAAAGGTTACGAGAATAATTGGAGTGAAGAAATTTTCCGTATCAAAAAAGTTTTACATCGCCAGGGTTTGTATGTGTACGTGTTGTGCGGTCTCGAAGACAAGACTATCGATGGTTTCTTTTACCCCGAAGAATTGACGAGTGTTCATGAGAAACGTATGGAGAAGAGTAAAGAATTCAAAATTGATCAAGTTTTACGGACAAAAGGACGCGGTACGAAAAAACAAATTTTTGTGAATTGGGTGGGATATCCGGCAAAATTTAACTCGTGGATACCAGAGTCAAGCGTTCACGGTCTCGAATAAATGGAAATTTGTGCAAAATGCATGACGAGGATGATTTTTTTCTTGTTCTGCCGAGCAACAGCAGTTTGAAGTATTTTCCCGAAAATATCATACAATAACGCATTTTACAACTCAATTGCCACGCGAAATATCGTTAAAGGGCCACTGGGTTGTGGGCTTACAGAAATGCATATACCATGTACAATGACGTATTTACAAGAAGACGATACAATAATCGGGTGGGTGGTTTGTGAGAATAAAGAAGTTACTACAAACCGAATACCTCGAGGTTTGTACAAAAATCATGAGGAAATTGTGGAAAATATCAATGATTTACCGGGGCTGCGAGCATAAAAATTGTAAATGTTGAACGGGCCAAAGGCTACGTTGCCCTTGAGGCTGAGGTAACAGAGTTGTGCCCTAAGCCTCTAGGCCACCCCGGGGTATTACGAATGAGTAGTAAAATAGCGCGCATACTGGGCTTCGAGAAACACAAATTACATAGGATTACTCAACAATTGCTTCAGGACGATCGAGGTGTACATAAGAGATCATCTGGGTAATCCTATAGCATTCGAGTATGGGACGTTAACGCTCACGCTTCATTTCAAACGACTCAATTAGACAACATGTGTGCTAGTTATACGACGTATTATGAGAATCAAATAGGGGGGGGAAACGGTTTATATAGGTAACGTGTTTGCGGGTTCCCCACATGAGCGCGGTCATGGTATCGGTAGTTTTCTCGGGGTCTATTTCGAAGTTTTTTATCACTGCTGACCCAAGGTGCTACGGCTATAGGGAAAGAAGCCATTCGAACGGGCTTACACGTTATCGAGGATGTGAGCGGTCACAAAATACCATTCAGGGAGTCATTGCGCCGACGTGCAGCCGAATCTGAAGATAATTTACAACGAAGAGCCAATGAAAAAATTTCTCTTCTCACGAATGGTTCAGAATATAACGCTGTAGGCACAGCGCGCATGTTGCAGTCGTTATCAGGACAGTCACCTACGCGGACGACGACGACGAAAAGATGTACTGCTATTTCGAAAAAGTCGCTAGGAATAAAGAAGAAGAAAAATTCAACGAGACGTAGACGTATTACTACAAAGAAACATCGTGGTAGCCCAAAGAACAAAAAGAAGAGGACAACAACAAAGAGAAAGAGAGGTGTAGGAAGCAGCAGCAGCAGTAGGCACAAACGAGTAAAGACCAGCGATATTTTTGGAAGTGTCTAACAATGTCGTTTTTACACTCACACTCGTGCGAATGCATGAAGTCGGAGCTCGACTTATTTACCACACCTCCAACGCAGACGGCTATAGAAGCAGCACAATGGATACACTACAAGCCTGTGTCAACCATCATGGATGACGGACCCCTGGAATTTGTCATACCTGGCCACGGTGAAGAATACCTGGATCTGGCTCATACAATGATTATTGTAAATATTAAGGTTATACCAACAGGTGAATCACAATACAACGTAGCACCTGTTAATAACTTTCTACATGGCCTTTTTAATCAGGTAGACGTATATTTTAACCAGAAACTCGTGGCACCACCAAACAATGCATACCCCTACAGAGCATATATTGAAACGTTACTCAATTATGGACCGGCTGCTAAGAATTCACACTTAACGACCGCACTTTGGTACGCTGACACACCCGGTATATTTGACACTCTGCCAGGTGCATCGAATAACCCTAATATCGGTCTGAATAATCGTGAAAAGTACATAAAGAATGGGCGGACTCTAGATATGATTGGACATTTACACTGCGATGTATTTAATCAGGATAAATTTCTGTTGAACGGTGTGGAGGTACGGCTACGCCTTGTATGCTCAAAAGACAAATTTTGTCTTATGGAGACTCCTACTGCTGGTGTGACACATAAATTACATATCATCATATTATTCGTCCGTCGAGCAAAAATTGCACCAGGTGTGCTGATAGCTCATGCCAAAATGCTTGCAAAAACAACCGCAAAGTATCCTATAACAAGGGTTGAGGTTAAAACTTTTACGATGCATAGCGGTATCATTGGCGATACTCTGGATAACGTTATCCTAGACCAATTACCTAAACGAATAATTCTTGGGCTTGTGAATAACCGTGCATTCAACGGCAGTACAACGTTAAACCCATTTGACTTTAATAATCGTTCGATAAATTTCCTGTCTCTATACGTCGATGGTCAACAAATACCTAGCAAACCTCTTCAACCGTCGTTTGGCGGCAACGGAAACTGGGTAGACAATTATCACACACTCTTCAGCGGTACCGGTATACACTTTCAGAATGAGGGTCTAGATACAACCAGGGGTGACTATCCAAAAGGTTACAGTCTGTATGTCTTTGATTTGACACCAGACTTATCAGCAAGTTGCTTCGGTCATTGGAATCTCGTAAGACACGGCAGTGTAAGGGTCGAAGTACGGTTTGCAGAGCCGTTGACATCTACATTAAATTGTGTGGTATACGCCGAGTATGATAATGTAATAGAAATATTATAGATTCCACACGACAGGTCATTACAGATTTTAGTGCGTGAGAGGGCACCACACGCGCGCCACTGAAGTATTTAAAACGCGTCTACGGAGCCACACCTGGTATCAGTCTACATCAAACCCTCATAATGGACGTTATAGGAGATATTCAAGCACTTTACGATGCAAACAACCGTTTCCTACCAAAGGAGATTGCTGTGACGACTCTTTAAGAGGAACATTATGGTCACTGGCTTGTAGCACCACCATACGACTTTGGTGATCTGCCAAGGAAAGTACGTACGAGCAACAATAAACTGACGTGTTTTCAACATGGACTGGAATAGCTTGACGGTGATACACCATTCAAAAAAGTCTACGGTAATCTGCGTTTGTTGTGTCGTTACGCCTTACGTATTGTAACGATAAATTTGGTGCCTCAACGCACCACGTTACCTGTGACTGGTCCAAGTTATTTTTTCCTTCCTTTTTATTTTCTCTTTCGAGATGGGCGCCAGGCGCTTTCGCGCCGGAAGGAAAAAATACCGAGTTGGATGACCAGTCTCAACCCAGGCCAGCTACAGCTGTTCAAGGCAGAGTGGGTGGTTCGGACTGTCAAGCCACTAATTAGTCAACTAAGATAAAAAGAATAAAGATAAGATACGAATAAAATCCATTAAGTAAAATAAGTCATTAAAATTAAGGAACGCGGACAAATAATAAAATAAGATCAATTAAATACGTCAAACGAGAAACAGGAAGGTAGGCTACTAAATAAATAATAAATCAACAAATAAAATAATTGCAGTAAAAAATTTAGACAACAACAGCAGGTACGGGACTTACAAACTTCTTTATTTCTCCAATAAACCTCAATATAGAATTTAACTAAGATGTCCCGTAAAATTAATCTCTCCGTTATTAACAATCTTCCCAAATCTAGCCCAGTATCTTAATTTTAATTTTTACTTCAACGGCAGCAGTTATCCCACGCTCTCACTCACTCCCATACACGGCCTATGTCGCATAGCCGATCTCGCCTACTTCTAATTTCCAATAATATTCATCGATAAATTTTCAATGCCTGGTAGTCCTTGTTCACCGTCCGCGATACGGCCTATCCCGAGCTAATCCCACATATTTTCAACCAAACCAAAACAACGGGACGTCGAGAGGTCACGTACGCGAAGCGACCCACGGCTGGCTATTACTATTCCGAATAAAATAGGCCGTGTAAAAGTCAAACCGCCGGGATTTGCTGCGGTACGTAAGATATCAGATACCGGATAAATAATATTTAGTAATTCAATAATAATAAAGAATAATTACAATAATAAAATAATTAATGTGAGACTACTATTCTCGATCCGTACCTCGGGGTTGAATAAAATAATAAATAATAATCAATAAATAATAAATAATAACCAATAAATAATAAATAATAAATAATAAATACAACAGAGAAACGCCGATTAATGCGAACGGTACGCGACGCAGTCTATAACGTGCAGGTCCCTTCAATATCAGGTTCCCAACGGGACGACGTACTAACCCGCGCACGACCTTCCAACTCGAGGCGCAAGAAAATTCACATTAACTCATCCGAATCCAAGTCTATAATCTGGTCAAAACCGGTGACACGGTCTATTCCGTTCCAATCCCACACATAACCAATTAACAAATTCAAAACACTCCGGGATAACGGCCTAACGCGCACACGGTTTAACCGTCAACAAAATTAATCGATTAATATAATGACTTTTCCCCGGTTTTTATCCGCTACACGATCTCGAGGTTACATGCTACCGACGCCGCGGTTCCCGATACAAATTAATACTCTGCACGTAGTGTACGAGAGTCGCAGGGGTGACCAATTTCAGTTAAATTCAGAATACGTAAGTCCATGAACATAATAATAAACGGAAAGAACGATAAATATTAACAAAAGACCGTAGAAGGGAGAAGAGCTCACCGGGACGATGACGATGCGTTGCTTCTCGAAATCCGGGGAACCTCGAAAGATGTTGGATGATTCCTCCTGATCTTCCTCGAGTTACGAAAGTTGGTCGTTTAGCGTTCTGATGCTGGCTTGAGGAACCACCCTCTAGTCCTTGCCTCGATAATAATTTGTGGGACTTCGAAAAATAGAGCGGGACACCGATCGAAAGTACGCTGCGTCTGGTTCGCTCAACGGTCACCGGGAAAAAAGCCCCGAGGTCCTGCCGGCACTCGTGCCCGTGAACTATGATTCCCACTTAACCCGCTAAACTCGGTTAATTGGGGGAACCGGTGTCGCACGCTGACCGCGACTAGCGGCTCAGCTGGCCGATGTATAAATTAGCGACAGACAATACCAGCGTTGCGTAGTCCAGCAGATGATCCCCTGAGATATATACATTTCCGTGGGCCGACGGCGGCCGAGAATAGAAAGCCGCGTATCCTTTAGTGCGTCGAGCGGGATAATGATACATCCCGACCGAGAAAGGTGTGAAATGTCGGTTCAGATAAAAGGCCGAATCCCGAAGCTCTCCTCTTCTTGGTACTCTCCCATCGTCCCTCCGGTCGTATAAATCACATTATGTACCATATATAAAAAAAATGAGACAAGAAAAAAAAAATAGATAAAGAATAAATAAGACCCGAAAATCACCCCCTACAACCCTGCGGGATCGTGTAGGCATCCGTTGAGCGAGAGGGACGCAGCCTAACTATTCTGCCCCGTTACAGTATTTACACAAGAGGCTTGCAGAAAGCCGAGCTTTTACGTGATGTCCTGGGCCGTGAAATCATCAATCTCGAAGAATCTGAGGGTCTGACGTTAAAAAATATGCCCATCAATAACGTTTACTCTATCCATCATGGTGTTTCGAAAGAAGCCAATGTGAAGTGTGCTTTAAAAAACGTGGCAAAAATCCGATCTTGGCTCCTTTTCAAAGAACTCTATGCAGTGAGCCCCGTTTATTCGCAGCCTCTCGATAAATCAACGTTGATTAAAAATAAGCAAAAATCACCGAATCACGACACATCGATTAAAGAAAGTGTTATAAATAAGTGTTTGAGCGTAGAATATATATTCAACGATATCACACCGTCATGTGTCAGTGACGAGGTACAGTTGTACGGTGGAACTGTATCGGCTAACGATGAAATAATGGTACTTTACCGAAGCAGAGACCAACAAGTAGTCGCACCACCTGCTGCACAACCGTCGCTACCACCAAATAACACAACCAGCAACCAACGCAACCACCACCACCACCACCACCACCACGCAACCATCATTATCATCAGCAGAGGCGTCGCCAATCGCAGCCAAACGGTCAACAGCAACTGTCCAAGCAGTATACACAGTTTACAGATATTCGATGCTCTACAACGAATATCTGCTCAGACGAGATGAGTATTCCCTGCCGATCGTAGCCCGAGTCGCTGGTCTAGACCCGCAGCATTGGTATTAAACACAGACGATTATAATCTACCGGGCCGACACTGGGTGGCTGCTTACGTTGATACAAATTTCCATGGAATCTTTTTCGACAGTCTCCTCTCATCAAGCAACACCATAACCGTCTACGGCGAAACTGTCGAAGTTACGAGTAGAACACGCAACCCCTTCAATCACTCAAGTTTAAAGTACGTGGTGAATACTGCATTATGTTTCTTGCTTTTATGGGTCGTGGTTATACTCTGGATGCTTTTATTGAACATTTAACGACAAACAAGTTGAAAAATGATCGCATCGCTGCACAATACTACAAACGATTAAAATATTCAAACCGTAAAATGAAACATATGAAAAATGTAAAAAACAATAATATAAACTACGGATGTAATAGAAACACCTGTGTACAAACTTGTACAGAACGATTTGGATTCTACTTGTAAAATACTATGAATACATTCTACACATTGTTTTTTTGTCTCATTATTATTCGAAAATCGCTACCTGAACACCTCAAGAATGACCCTGATGTTTCCGCATACCTGCCGTGCCGTTTACATCACAACACACCAGGTTCGAGAACGCATATTGACGGTCCAGCACCAGCTCGCAGGAACTGTACAGGATGGAATTGTAAATCATCAGTTCCGCGAAAATGAGGTAAGCATTTCTTAGATGTCTGGCAATTTTTTAAAATAAACAAAACAGTTTTTATCAAATGTCAAGAACTACACGTGTACACGCGGGGGGGGGGGGGGCAATCAGGTGCAAGGGCGAAGTGGGGGTAAGAAGGTGGGGGACATATTACAAGCCAGCAGGGAGAGGGGCGGCCACGCCCACAAGTCTCGCAATCTTGGTCCCATTCTACTCTCTCCAAAAGAGCATCTATAGAGCGATATACACCAGATGGAACTTGGTCTTTATCTACACGTCTCCGTGTTGAAAGATTAAAACCCGATAAATCATAATCACCATCCTCAAAAAATACGAGATTTCCTACAGTAGGAATATGTAAAAGAGTCATTGGATGAGCAATTTCCACAAGAGAAACATACCATTCTCCATACAAACGTATCTGACACGGTAGTTATGTAATAAATTTCGTCGTCGTATTATCCGGAAAATACTGCATATTATTGTTGCTTGGTATTACGACAAAATAAGAGCTATCCTTGGAGTTCATATTTATAAGGTACGGTGATTCCGAGCGTTCTTCCTCTTTGTCCTCTTCTTCTCTTTCGTCTACTGAGGTGACGGAGGCACTCGTACTCATGATAATTCTGCCTCGTAGAAAATACCGTCGATAGTCTCGTTATTAAGATCGTGTAAAATATACACGAATAATTCTCGATTCACTGATATCCGTTGAATCTTGAGTAACTCGATACTTCAACCACGCTCATATACTTTCACAAATGCTGCTTTAGCTGTACTGATATGTACCAAGTAACCAACACTGTATTTAGGCTTTTTAGTTTTTCTCGCGTTACGCTCGTAACGCCATGTTAAACTTTCTCGGGCTATAGAGGCATTTTCTAGGGTCACCTCGCTCAGAGGAATATGCATTCCGCTGTGTCTAGTGTGATTATAATCATATAAAAAATTTTGTGAAACATCAATGTAACGCTTATTTCGTGTGTATGCAAAGTAATGCCACATTCGCTCTTTTATTGTGCGATTAAACCGCGAGACTTTTACATCGGGATTACGAGCAGCGCGAAAATCGATATTCTTTTTCTTGAGATTTTGCTGAAACGGAGTGCCGGTAAATTCTTTGCCTTGATCAGTTTGCAATTGCTGCGGGCGACGATTGTTACTGCGTGCAAGTATGCGTGTGAGACCGCGGGCCACGTTTGCGCTTGTTTTGCCACGCAAAGCCTCGACCCACGCGTATTTGCTCAACACGTCGATAACAATAAGCAGATATGTATACCCATCGTTATACGTAGCTACCGAGCGAAGATCAGCTAAATCAGCCTCCCATATTTTTTACATAGACAATTGTCTATATTACTCACGTTGTACGTACGACGGGAAAATCGTCGTCGCACAAAACGATGCATGTCTTATGAATCCTGTGTCTCGAGCCATGGTAAAACACTTTTTCGTACTACTCTCCGATCCACCTGTGCCAAATTTTTTGCTCGAGAATAGGATGCAGGATGAACGGTGTCATAATAGATTTTTTGAAGAAATTTCATAATTTTAACGATGACCAGTTAAATGGATTCTTTCTTTCTTTTCTAACAGTGTGAGGGATCCATATTCACTAGGGTGTCGTTAGCTCTCCGCTCTTGCGATGTTTCGCAATTATTCGTTCTCTTCTTCCTCCCCCTCCTTCTCCTCGATGATGTCGTTGTCCGCCGTGAGCATTAAATCTCTGTTTGAGTGTGCGGTCTCGACCTCGTTGTTGCTACTGTTGCTACTATCACTATCGCGTGGTAAAATAAGATGCCGCTGCGGTGTCGAGGATGATGTAGGTGTAGGCTCGTGTAGTAACTCGGGATTGCCGATAAATTCGCGTGGCATCTGTATCGTTCGCAGGAGTTTGGCAAAGTGAGATCGATCGATGGGTTTCTCGCGTTTTCTAGCTCTCATAGCATCATTAACAAGATCGACGATACTGGAATTTGAAATTCTTTTGCCGTCTATGGAAACAACGCCGTTACGATCGCATGTCATTTTTTACCGACTGCGCTACGATACAAATCGCGAGGCAACGATATTGCTTTAGATAAAACATTTTTTGGTACGCTATTGATAGTAAGTGTGTCATTGAGTCGAGATTTATCTTTGATCATTAAAACGTCGTCGATTTTATTCTCGATACTATCGAGTATTGCTATTTTTCGTTTTGACGAAATATTCGGTATTGTATTACCATACTCGACCAAGCGACGACAACGTTGTAGAACCTGTTGGTACACTGTCCATTTCTCTCTCTCGCTCTTCTACGAGCGAGTGTTTGCAATTTCACTCAGTTCAGAGTCGAAGCGCAATAATGGTGTACCGATAGTCTGTACGGAGGGCAACTGGTCTGTAGCTGTAGTAGTAGTAGTAGTAGTAGTAGCAGGAGTGGCGAGACCCGCAAGATGATGTATGTTATCATGAGAAATAAGCACCATATATCTGGCATATTCCATGGTTCATGTAAACCAAGACAGGTACAAAAAGCAAGTTCAGTAATCTGACACAGTGCTCGACGATGATCTTCTTACCGCTTCAATTTCCCCTTTTGGCGGCTAGTCGTCGAAGAATTGTCGCGTGCCTTCGAAGACGATTTTTTTGCACATTGTTCAGACTTACGTTTCCCTGTAATACGTTTAGAGCAGACTCGCATATACACCGTACGAACGCTACATCTGTTTTGCGCAAAATTAGAGGCCATTGCTCTTGTTTCAGATAACACAGCGCATGCAATATAATTATTTGCTCTTTATCGAGAGGTTCGTGCAACGTCATTACAAGCGCATTACTGGTACATCGCGCGTCGCATCGGGAACCTTTATTGCTTTTTGAGGCACCTAAACGTAATGGTATTGGTCATCGGGAAATATATAGGCGCGCAATCGACAAATATCCGGCGTCGATTGTTTCAAGTCGAATAATAGATAGCCGTGCGGTGCAGCTGTTACATCGAAATATACTGTAACGGTATTAATCATTAGCATTACCCTTAAAGGGTTTGTTCGGACTCGAGCAAGAAGGAATGTAATTTTAGGCTTTAGTAGTATGTAAAAGTAGGGTTTATTCAAAAAGACAGATAAAAATTGTGTGATCCATCAGAAAAAGAAATAAATATGAAATCTAATTATCGAACCCTTTTTCTCGGTATTATGGCTACCACGCGCCTTACAAAGCTCTATTCCCAAAGCTCTATTGGTGTTCGACGTACCGGCCTATCTTGTGTGAGTGACGCTCGGTAGCGGTGCTTTGTTGTGTGCGTAGCGAGCGTCATGAGTTGCCGAGTATAGGCCGGTCTTACTTGGTGTGTGTAACGCACGGTAGTGATGCTTTGCTGTGTGAACTGCGCGTTATAAGATAGCCCGTACGTCGCAATACCTCTATAAAAAATCTCGGATTCTCGGGACATACCTGGCCTCCTAGATACTTTTGAAGACAACGATATAATTAGCGTTTAAGGAGATATCGCTCTGACCGTCACCTTGATGGAAGAGATTTTGGGTTATGAAGATGACACTAAGATTTTTATGATGGCTACCCTTGGTGAAAAGATCGACCACCGTTTGTTCGAAGCCTCGTGCATTAGATCGTCAATGACCACAAGTTTAGGCCTTGTATCATTCAAGTAGTCGGCTGCTTGCCGGAAAATCCAGCGAAATTCGATTTTATCACCGTACTCTGAATACCCGGACTCCCACTCTGAGTAATAAAAAAGTATACGCTCGAACGGGACAACCATCATTTCGCGCATGTATTTAAAGAATTTTTTGGAAAAATATGTTGTACCACAGCTCGTAGGACCACTTATCACAGCTGTCTATGGATGTTTCCAGCGTGTATCCATATGGATGACTGTCTGTCAAAATCAATCAGCTGTTTCTTAAATAACCTTATACCGCGACGGCTGCGGCGGCGGCGGCGACCCCTCGGCATCAGCTATTTTCACAGCGCGCCTGTAGTAGCTGATGAGGTGCGTGCCCGCGGTATAAGCTGATGCTTACACCGTATGTAAATAAAATAACGATAGTTTTTAATTCCTCACAAATTAAGCAATATTTTTATTTCACTATGCATACAGTTCGACGTGCAAAATGTACGAATCATGTAATTCTAAACAGCAATATTATATTCATGGAGGTAGCACGAGAAAGTCAGAACAAAAGGAAACACTCCATAAGAAAAACGGAACAAAAGGAATCAACGAAGAGAAAATCAGAACAAAAGGGAAGAGTAAAGAAATAGCAGCTACGGCTACGAATAGCAGCAAAAAAGAACGAGCAGACAACGGTTTCATACATAATAAATCAATATTAAACATTTTTTAAACGTATTGTTCACAGTAAATATGATACATGAAATTAGCCAAAAAGATTATTTTAAAATACCGCGAATTCACCCATAAAACTATATACTTTTTAGCGTTTTACTAATTATCATATTTCACGATAGCCATACGGTACAGTAGAGTACTTCCCGTGCCGCTTTCGCTTCGTGTTAACTGGTTTGCATGATTTCGTTTCTTTATACTGATGTGCCGCGAAGTAATTCTTTGTACTCGTATATTATTCCGCCATTATTCCTTCTTTGCATGAGGCGACTCAGCGAAGTAGAAAAAATGTGCAAACGTAAGCAACGAGCTGCAAGCAATGAATGCTACGAGCTCGAGCTACGACTTTCTGGAATTCGCAAGCAAAGATTATTATGAAATTCATTGCGACATTCGATTTAGGTCAAAGGAGTGAATAACTGCTTTGCCTAAATCAGTCTAAAGTTTAACATCAACCTGCACGATTGATCGCGGGTCGAACTCGCCCGAAATATTAAATTCTATCAGTAGATTCAAACGCGGGAGGTTGGTTTCTCGTTCGGGCTCAAAACCACATTTTATTGTAGAATACTTTTATTGACTTTTAAATAGACAACGGATAGTTACCGTTGCCTATAATAAATACTTCCATTTTACATAAATTCGCGTTTACACGAATTACTCGAAATCCATCTCCTAATCGGCAAATGATCCCAAAATAATAACTTTTTAATATTCTACCGATTACAGAGTTATCCAATTACGCGGTACCGGCATAACATTTGGTGGCAGCGGTGGGAGCTGCTGAAGTGATAAGTGCTACGTAATTTATTTGAACAAAAAGTGTTTTGGACAAAGTAATAAAAGTGACTTTGAAGTGACGACTACGACTCGTGCAAAGGATGCCAGTGTAGTTCGTGAAAACCCGACTAATCTAACGCGAAGACGCGAAGTGAACATCGGTGCGGTGTGACGTATCGGTCAACCGTTTAATGTCCCGATTGACGGTGTCACGTCAAGTCGTGGAAAAACGCATAAAGTGTGCAACCAAGTACCCGAAGCGGTTACTTGTGACGAAGCCGTCGCGCAGTCATTGCCGACGCACAGAAGACATGCCCAAGAACCATCAAGAGACGGGTCAACGGTGCCAGGGAGGACAACTGGACCAACCTTCAAGGGGAGCTACGAGACAGCAGGTCTACAGCACCGAAATAACAGCACCCAAGGAACATCGCCATGCAGAGGTCCATCAGCAAGATCATCTTCCTGTAACTGGCGGTTACGTTATACATATATATATAGCCTTGTAGATCCAAAGCCAGTCGATCCGTAAATTGGGAAAATATACCAATAGATATGTATATATCTCGTGAGATTTTTTTGAAAATATTAAAGTAAAGCCCATCGCGAAATAAGCAACATGTCGGAATCTAGAGGAGCCCGATCAAGACTTAGGGGCAACTCGTGAGACACGACGTTGTCTGGCGCAGGAATAAACTCCACAGCCGGATAAGCTGCGGCTGTAGGGGACATTGTTTATGAAGCGCACAGGGCGTTATCAGAGATCTCGCCGATGGGACGAATCCCCCCGGCCAGACAGGAAGCCCTTGCAGACCGTCTGACAGCCCAGTTTGGCGTGAACCCACTTAGGGGTGCGTCGTTCGGAGATCACAATAGTATCGATAGCGACGATATATTCAACAAGGCTTCTGGCGAACGAACGCCTGAGCACATCAACGAGGATATGGTCGAGCGGGAAATCGAAAACATGCGAACCAGAGATCGCGTAGGTTTCCCTGTAGCTACCGGTACGGCAGCTCGGTCGGTACCTTCACGAGTACGAGATCGGTTGGAGGCGATCGACCGGAGCTACCGTGAATTGAAAAGAGCTCGACGGCAGTGCGAAAGGCTGCAGCGCGAGCACGATCGAGGCCAACGCGAGCTCGATCGTGAACTCAGGGAGGCTGAATCACCGTCGGCAAGACGGAACTTGGCGGATACGCTAAACGAGGTTGGTGCGGATGAGTACGAGCTCATCCACTCCTCAAGAAAGCAAATTGCCGAGCTCCAGCGACGGTTAGGAGAACCAGGGATAGAGGACTATCCGCCCCCGAACAGCCCCTGAGGCGCACGTGGTTCGAGGAGACGCGGACGCCCTCAAATATGCTCAGCATCAGCCTGGGAATAAAAATGGTGAAAAAATTCGACGGTAAGGTTTCAAAAGCGTTGCCGCTCTTCTTAAAGTCCTGCGAGACGATATTCCGCCGGGTAGCAGAGGAGGAGCATGACACCCTCCTGGAGTTGATAGTCATGAGTAAGTTAGAGGGTGCAGCAAGACAACTGCAGCACAAGACTGTCGGTACCATGGCGCAACTCAGGAGTGAGTTGGAAGCGTTGTACGGACAACGGTCCCTGCCGCGCTGCAGATGGAGTTCAGCTCCCTCCGGCAGAGACAGAATTTCCGCCTATGCGACAAGAACGGAGAGAATTACGGTAGACATAACCAAAATACTCTATAAACCGTTCGGAACGAAGGATCAGAAGATCACCGTAGAGAGTGTCACCCGCCGAAGTGCACCGGCTAACTTCGAAAACGGCCTGCACGGCCAGGTGTAAGTGCTGGTGCGTGCGAGAAATTACCAAACGCTGCATGACTCAGTGGCAAGGGCCATAGAGATAACCAACATGGTGCAGCCAAAGGGAGGGGTAGGTGGAGCATTAAGCCACCCCAGAAGGTTCCAAGGTGCGCCATCCCGGCAGGGAGAAAATTGCTTCACCTACGGAGGACCTGGGCACGTGGTTCGAGACCCGCAGAACAGAAAGAGTGAGTCTACCGGTGCCCAGTGATAACAAATCCATACACCATGTCGACATTGTCTGCAATTACTGCCAGTAAAAGGGCTACTTGTGGAAAGACTGCAGGAAGAGATTGTCGCAGACCCAGAGCGACCCGGCTCAGTTATCACAGCATCCCCGACGTCCAAGGGACTCAGGGGGCAAAAGTGAAAGGTCTACGGTGAATGCAGGTACAGGTCAATCAAATACCGATGCCAGCCAGCTGGGTACGATGACATTAAATAACGCTGCCGGCGTTCAGCGCTTTGGCTAGCGGCTTTGATATCGTCGCATCATTAGTCGTGACCGGGGTACTCACCCTTAAGGCACAGGGGCCCAGTGCAGTATACTGAAGGACGGATGCCTTAAGTCCGAGACCATGGTGAGCAGGTGCTCCGTGGAGTGTGACAGGTTAAAAATTCACCCTCCTCGGTATAGCAAAAATTGTGCTGGAGACATCAACATTAAAAGTAGAGCATTCGTTCTACATAATTCCGAACAATGTGCCGTTGAAGGTCGACGGACTGCTTGGCATGGACTTTATCAAGCAGCATAAAGTGAACATCCTGCATGGCGAGATGCTTAAGTTGTATGGGCACTGCATGCCGCTACGGGATGGCGCGACGAGGATATATTCGTCACCACGCAGTAGAATTGCCGCCACATGGAAGTACGAGTATATAGGCCTGTGTTATGCCGGTACCGAGTAATTGGATTATTCGGTAGTCGGTATAATATTAAAAGTTATTATTTTTTGGGATCGTTTGCCGATAAGGAGATGGATCTCGAGTAAAAGATGGAAACGCGAATTTATATAAAAGGAAGTATTTATTATAAGCAACGGTAACTTTCCGTTGCCTATTTATATATCAAAGTAAGAAGTACAATAATGCGTTGTTTCGAGTATTAAACGAGGAACCAACCGTTCTCTTTTCAATCTAATTTAATACTGTCTTTTCGTAAAGCAGTTGCTAACTGTCTTCACGAAAATCCCTTAATTCGCAATTTTAGCGTTAGCCTTTCGCCCGAACGCCAAGCGAGTCGCTCATGCTGCGTCAGCGTTCTTGGGGTCGTTCATACGATCGGGCATTGGACTTCGTTTCTTGTCTTGAACGAATTCCAATGTTTCTTTGCTATGGAATATTCCCAAATATACTAAATACGGAGTGGAATATTCCGCGGCACAACATCCCTCCCCCCTTAAAAGGAAAATTTTTTTCTTTAAAAAATTTTTTCTTCGATTGGTCTCTCGTATTTCCTCTTACAATTTTACTGTTTGATGTTATATAACAATACAATAAAATGTTTCATTTTTTCATTCGTTGACGATGAAGTTTTTCCTCTGCTTCTTATCGTCTTTCGTGCCAAGCGTGTCGTTCTCGGTTGAGGGGACGGGTGCATAACCTGGCCAGCTCGGATCGCGGTTGCTCTTCTGGCTGTTGTCGTCCGATCGGCTCGAGGTTGATGTTTACCTCGGCTGTTGCCGGGGTCGTTGCCTCGCTTGTCCTTGTTGGTGTTCGGTTTCGTTGATACCTATAACATTTAAACAGAACATAGCCAACCAAGGCTATCGGTGCTACTGCACCCAGTGAGTAGAAACTCATATTGTGGATGTGTTGCATCCCGTCTCCGTCTGTATTGACGTTGTCCAAGATTTGGTCGGCTCGAGCTCCGAGCTTTTGAAGCTCTTCCGGGTCTCGCAGCACGCTCTGCAGTGGACTTGTCCTCTCGGTCTGCTTAGGGGGTGCCTGACTTTCAATTTCCGTTAATTTTAAATCGAACGATGAAAGGTAGTTTTCCCTGATGACCTGCGACGTTCGCCCGATGGTTCTGATACTGAAATCTCGGGCGGTTACTATACATATGCCTATCAATGCCAGTATTCCCGAATTGCTCAGTATTTCGTGTTGAGTGGGATTTTTTCCACAATTTATTCCTACTGGTTCGGGGGTTGGCGCGACGTATAGCCATCGCCCTTGCTGTTGCATTGGGACGACGAAGGGATGGGTTATTTCGATGACCCTTTTTGCACAATTTTTGCCGTTATCGGTGTCCATTTTTGCGTAGATAAGGACCTCGCAGGGTGCGTCGTTCGTAATCGGAATTGTAGGGTGTGTTGGAGGGCAGATGTATGATTTGTCCAGTACCTTACAAATTTTTACGTCGTCGGCTGTCATCCTGAGGTATCTGCGATTTTCGATATCTATGACTACGCGATTCTCGGTCGTGTCGATGTAGTAGTGTCTACCATTGTCCGCTCGCATGGGTATAGGATATACTTTCTGTATGCTATACTGTTGCTGCCCGATCAGCGGTATATCCAGCACGAGTACTACCGCGTTGCCTTCGCTGTAGGCCCTGGTATCAGCCAGTCGCATAAGTGTTGACGCTTGGTCGTGTGCTATGGCTACTGGGAAACTACTGCCTGGCGGTAGGTGTGGTAGTGCTTCGACGAGGTGCTTGACGAGTGTGCGTGGTGGCAAGGACGTTGCGCTGGCCTTACCACTAGCTATATCGTCCACTAGCCACACTAGCTCCTGTACGTCGCTTAGTAATGCTTCGACTGCAATACTCATTGCGTTGAGCGTCTCGTCTAAGTGTTGGCGTCTCTTCAAGTAGTATACGTCGCTGTTGAGCGTGCGGTTTACAAGCTGCATTTGGGCCAGCAGCGTCTGTTCGTTAGCCTGTATATGATGTGCGCTTTCATTGAATAGGCTGAGCGTGGTTTTTATGATCTGGACTTGGTTTTTCAGCCCTTCCTTCAGGGTCTGTTGGGACGCCTTAAGATTCGTTATTTCTTCATGTAGCTCCCGCGCGTCGGCGGCGTCCATGTTTCCTGTGATGGCCTTTATTATGCTTCCTAGGCCGTCTATCAATCCTCTGCGCTCTCTGACGGGGCGCGTCCCGAGGAGGTCGAATATGGTCAATACCCCCATCTCTATCCTTTTCTTCATTCGTAGAACGGAGTCGTTGAGGATGGGGCATATGTCGTTGACCCGAGTTTCGCCTTCGCACAGTTCGGTGAGGCGTTGTAGATTTCCGCTAATTTCTACTTCTCGCTGCATTAGAGCGGCGAGGTCCAACCTGATAATCAACCGCCACGTCGATTGGATTATCTTGAGGCTTCCTATGTCTTCGTAGTAGATTCCCGGGTTGCTGGCAAACGTGCTGACGACGTAGTCCGGGGGATGCTGCGTGGCTTTTGTTAGTCCACCTTTTGCTGCTATCAGCCTGTAATGAGGTAGGAGAAAAACGTGAGAATGCTTACTGCGTTTGCTCTCCTTCTTTCCTAGAGCGGCCTCGCGGGTTTCGATGTGCGAGGGCTCTTTGGCTCATTCTTACTCTAACCGTCCGTTCGGCTATTTCGTTCGTTTCACGATGGCTCGGTTTATGCAAGAGGAAATTTATGGGGTGTTACTCTGCCGTGAGGGCGACATTACACCTGAGCTACTGCGAAGTGGGGTAGGCATATTACTTCGGCCGGAAGAAGTGTTGTTCACACCTTTTTCTTTTCCCCTTTTTGATAACGGGTACTATTTTTGATTCCAGGAAGCGTATTTCCCCATCGTTTCCGCTCAGCGTCGCCCGGATTGGGAGAGGCGATTCATCGCCCAGGCTCTAGGGGTCCGTCGTCGTCGGGAAGCCAGTCGCCAGCGGGTGGACTCCTTATGGGGCGACGGCCACTACGCCGGCGAGGTTGTTCCCGAGGATGTGCTGGGGGTAGGGCGCCTCTTCCGGCAGGAAGCGCTTGAGAGTTGTCATCCCTGCCCGTTCTGCCGACGGGTTTTCTAAATTATACTATGTAACCTGTTTTCCCTCGTGCCTTTTCAATTAAACAAGTTTCATTTTACCTTGTTTTTCTTATTGGAGTTCCTTACCTTGCGCTTTGTGGAGCTCCCTACCCACATTTATTTAGTTTTATTAATTCTTTATTATTAATCATGAATTCGAGGCCTCTTGGTTCGGTCGTGCTATGCACCGTAATTTGCTAGCGCATCCTGGACGGTAAGTATACATTTTTTCTTTGATGCGTTCCTGGTAGCGGTCCTATTTCGCCGACCGTTACTTTCTCGAGGGACTTCGATGGGGTGTCGATTACCCTCATCGGCACTCATTCCCTTTTCTTTCAATTATTTTCAGGCGGTCATCGGCAGTAGGAGTGGCTACGCCACTGTGGCAGTCGCTATACTCTTTTATAACGCTGTCTTCGTCTGCGCTGCTGGAAGTTCGTGGGCTACGGGCCCCGCCGTGCCTCGCTTCCTCAGCAGGCCTTTGCGGTGCTCTGTCCGCAGTTTCTTCACTCGGTGTGCCCACCGGTAGCTCCGCCGTTGGGTCGCTCTCTGTCTCGAGCGGCCTTGCAACGTTTGCCTTTCGCGGCCTTTCGCGCTTCGCGGGTCCGCCATGCTGTGCTGGGCCCGCTCTATCCTTGTTAGCGGTGCTCGCAGTCTTACCAGTGGCCTGCGTATGTAGCTTGCGTGGTCTACCCCTTCCCCGTCCGCACGGCTTTTCGGCGGGGCTGTGGGGTTCAGTAGAGCGTTCTGCAGGCACGCTGCGAATCTCTCTGTCCTCTTCTGGCGCAATGGCCAGGGCGGCCTCTCTCTCTGCCGCGTTGCTAGGCTGGCCCGGGGTATTCTCGGCTCTCCGCTTTGTGCGGCTGTCCGTACCCGGGCGCTTGCTGTCCTTTTCTTTCTCGTGGGCGAGCTTGGTCCCTCGCTCCGACGAGCTGACACGGCTGTAAGGGGTATCCTCGGCCCTCCGCTTTGTGCGGTCATTCGTTGTGCCGAGTTACCCCGTGGTGCCGTCCTTTTCCGATCTACGGATTTCATTCTCTGCTCTCTCTTGGAAGACTTCGCGTGGTCGCGTATATGCGACTCGGAGCGTCTACATCTGTGTTTCTTTTTTCGGCTTTATTCATTTTACCGGACCCATGCCCCGATTTTACTTTCTTTCCAGGCAAGGGTTGCAATTCTTGGTCCTTCGATCTGACCCTAAAGGGTGTGCGATACTGCACCTCGTACGTGTGCGGTCGCTCGTTCCCTTGTAGATAGAATACACGCTTGTATTCGCACATTATTCCGGCGCGAGCTGCTTGCTTTTCGCTGCCGGGGGGAACCAAGTCGGGCTTCCGTCGTTGCTGCGCGAAGCGTTTGGCCCCCGTGCTCGTTGAGCGTACGCGTAGTGCCTTGACCTGCCGGTTCCATACGGCCTTCGCTATCTCCGACGGCTCGAGTGTCGCCGACGGCTGTTGCACTTCTCCGTCGTTTTTATAACCATATAAACTCACTTTATTAGGTTTTGACGGTGTGACACGGAATCTCGCTACTTTTCCTCGGCTGATTCCGCTCCTCATAGGTAGTCCGACAGATTTATTCTCCTTGGCGGCATCCGTGTTAGACCCGTTTCCGTAAAGAGAATTTGTCTTCGTAAGCAGGCCTATGTATTTGCACGTGGCTGCAGTTCTACCGCGTGGTGACGAATTTATCCTCGTCGCGCCGTCCCTTAGCGGCATGCAGTGCCCATACAACTTGAGCATCTCGCCATGCAGGATATCCGCTTTATGCTGCTTGATAAAATCCATGCCAAGTAGTCCGTTGACCTTCAACGGCACATCGTTCGGAACGATGTAGAACCAATGTTCCACGTTTAGCGCCGGTGTCTCTAACACAATTTTTGCTTTGCCAAGGGGGGTGAATTTTTCTCCTGCAACACCCTGCAGTTCCACGGAGCACCTGCTCACTATGGTTTCGGGCTTGAGGCAGCCTTCCTTGATTATGCTGCACTGCGCTCCGGTGTCCGCCTTAAGGGTGAGTACCCCGGTTGTGGCCAACGGTGCATCGATGTCGAAGTCGCTGGCGGTGGCACTCGACGCCGGCAGCGTCACTTGTAGGAGCCGCAGCGTTGTTTCCTTCTGCTTGCGTGCAGGTCTCTGCTGGACAGTTAGCGTATTTATCCTCATGGTTCCCAGCGGGCTGGCATCGGTCTTCGATCGACTTGCACTTGCATTTACCGTGGACCTTTCATTCTTGCCCCCTGAGTCCCTTGGACGTTGGGGATGCTGTGAAGACTGGGCAGGATCGCTTTTGTTCTGCGACAATCTTTTCCTGCAGTCTTTCCACATGTGGCCCCTTTTTTGGCAATAGTTGCACACGACGTCAACGTTGTGAATGGATGTATTCTCGCTGGGCATCGGTAGGCTTACTCTTCCCGATCTGCGGGTGCAGTCTCGAGCCACGTGCCCAGGTTTTCCGCAGGTGAAACAATTTTCTCCCTGCCGGGGTGATGCGCCTTGGGACCTTCTGGGGTGGCTTAATACTCCACCTACCCCTCCCTTTGGCTGTACCATGTTGGTTATCTCTATGGCCCCTGCCACAGAGTCATGCAGCGTTTGGTAATTTCTAGCACGCACCAGCACTTGCACCTGGCCGTGCAGGCCGTTTTCGAAGTTGGCCTGTGCGCTTCGTCGGGTGACACTCTCGACGGTGATTCTCTGATCCTCTATTTGCAACGGCTCGCAGAGTATTTCGGCGATGTCTACCGTGATCCTCTCCGTCCTTGCCGCGTAGGCGGCGATGTCCTCGTTCTGTCCCTGCCGGAGGGAGCTGAACTCCATTTGCAGCGCGGCCAGGGACTTCCGTTGTCCGTACAACGCTTCCAACTCGCTCCTGAGTTGCGCCATGGTGCCGATGGTTTTGTGCTGCAGTTGTCTTGCTGCTGCACCCTCTAGCTTACTCATAACGATCAACTCGAGGAGAGTGTCATGCTCCTCCTCTGCTACCCTGCGGAATATCGTCTCGCAGGACTTTAAGAAGAGCGGCAATGCCTTCGAATCTTTGCCGTCGAATGTTTTTACCATTTTTATTCCGAGGCTGAGGCTGAGCATATTTGAGGGCCTCTGCGTCTCTTTGAACCGCGTGCGTCTCGGGGGCAGTGCGGGGGGCGGGATGTCCTCCATCCCTGCTCCTCCTAACCGTCGCTGGAGCTCGGCAATTTGCTCTCTTAAGGAGTGGATGAGCTCGTACTCGTCCGCACCAACCTCGTTCAGCGTGTCGGCCAAATTCCGTCTTGCCGACGGCGTTTCTGCCTCCCTGAGTTCGCGATCAAGTTCCCGTTGGCCTCGATCGTGCTCACGCTACAGCCTTTCATACTGGCGTCGCGCTCTTTCCATGTCGCGTTGGCTTCGGTCGACCGCCTCCAACCGATCGCGTACTCTCGCTGGTACCGACCGGGCTGTCGTACCGGTAGCTGCTGAAAAACCTACACGATCTATGGTTCGCATGTTTTCGATTTCTCGCTCAACCATGTCCTCGGTGATGCGTTCAGGCGTTTGCTCGCCAGTGGCCATATTAAGCAAGTCGTCGCTAACGTTGCTGTCATGATCCCCGAATGACGCACCCCTACGTGGGTTTACGCCAAACTGGGCCGTCAGTCTGTCCGCCAGGGCCCCTTGTCTGGACGAAGGGATTCGCCCCGACGGCGAGAGCTCGAATAGCGCCCTGCGCGCTTCGTAAACGATGTCTCCTACTGCCGCAGCTAAACCGGCTGTAGGGTCTACTTCTTCGCCGGGCAACGTCGTCTCTAGCGAATTGCCCCTATTTCTTGGTCGGGCTCCTCTAGGATCTGACATGCTTGCAAATTTCTCGGCTAACTCTACTTTAGAATATTCCCAAATATCTATTCTACACTGGCTTCGGCAAAATTATTAATTTTGTTTTTTCAAAATTTCAAAATATATTTTTCCCTGACTGGCTTTGATTTTTATCGGCAATATGTACTAATAACGTAACCGCCACTTACAGTATGATGATCTGGAAGGCGGTCCTTTCCATTGCGATGTCCTCGGGTGCTGTTCCTTCGGTGCTGTAGACCCGTTGTCTCTTAGCTTTCCTCGAAGGTTGGTCCAGTTGTCCTCCCTGGTACCGTTGACCCGTATCTCCGTTGGTTCCTGGGTTCGTCCTTGGTGCGTCGCCAATGGTTACGCGACGGCTTCTTCTCGAGCAGCTGCTTTGCGTACTCGGCTGCACACTTTGTGCGGTTTTCCGCGACTTGACGTGACACCGTCAATCGGGACTTTAAACGGTTGACCGATACGTCACCCCGCACCGACGTTCACTTTGCGTCTTCGCGTTAGATTAGTCGGGTTTTCACGAACTACACTGGTGTCCTTGCACGCGTCGTAGTCGTCACTTCAGAGTATTCTCAACTTTGTCCAAAACACTTTTGTCCTAATAAATCACGAATCACTTAACTTCGGCAGATCCCACCGCTGCCACCAAATGTTATGCCGGTACCGAGTAATTGGATTATTCGGTAGTCGGTATAATATTAAAAGTTATTATTTTTTGGGATCGTTTGCCGATAAGGAGATGGATCTCGAGTAAAAGATGGAAACGCGAATTTATATAAAAGGAAGTATTTATTATAAGCAACGGTAACTTTCCGTTGCCTATTTATATATCAAAGTAAGAAGTACAATAATGCGTTGTTTCGAGTATTAAACGAGGAACCAACCGTTCTCTTTTCAATCTAATTTAATACTGTCTTTTCGTAAAGCAGTTGCTAACTCACTTCACGAAAATCCCTTAATTCGCAATTTTAGCGTTAGCCTTTCGCCCGAACGCCAAGCGAGTCGCTCATGCTGCGTCAGCGTTCTTGGGGTCGTTCATACGATCGGGCATTGGACTTCGTTTCTTGTCTTGAACGAATTCCAATGTTTCTTTGCTATGGAATATTCCCAAATATACTAAATACGGAGTGGAATATTCCGCGGCACAACACCTGCTTACAAAGATGAAGCTTCCTTCCGGAAATGGGTCGAACACGGATGCCGCCAAGAAGAATAAATTTGTCGGACTACCTATAAGGAGCGGAATCAGCCGAGGCAAAGTAGCGAGATTCCGTGTCACACAGTTAAAACCCAATAGAGTGAGTTTAGATGTTTATAAACACGACGGGGAAGTGCAACAGCCAACGGCGACACTCGAGCTGTCGAAGATAGCGAAGGCCGTACGAAGCCGACAGGTCAAGACACTGCGCGTAAGCTCAGAGAGCACGGGGAAGAAGGCCAAACGCTTTGCGCAGCAACCACGGAAGCCCGACTTAGTGCCCCCCAGCAGTGAAAAGCAAGCAGCTCACGCAGGAATAATGTGCGAATACAAGGGTTTATTCCATCTACGAAAGAACAAGCGACAGCGCACGCACGAGGTGCCGCATCGCGCACCCTTTAAGGTCGGATCGAAGGACCTAGGATCGCAATCCTTGCCTGGGAAGACCGTAAAATCGGGGCATGGATCCGGTAAAATGCAGCAAGCCGAAAAAAGAAATACTGATGCAAATGCCCTGAGTCGCATATACGCGACCACACGAGCCCAAGTCGGACAGAAAAGAAAGTCCCACAAGAAAGAGAAAGATAGCGCAATCGGGTATACGAACAGCTGCACAAAGCGGAGAGTCGAAGATACCCAAGGCAGCTACGATAACTCATCGAAGCGAGAGGACAGGCCGAGAGCGAAGAACGAAGTCTGTGGATCGGCAAAAGACAGCACTACGGGGCAAGTAGGCACAGCAAATGACCGCACAAAGCGGAAGGCCGAGAGCACCACCGGCCAGCCCAGCAACGACGCAGAGCGAGAAGCAGCGTTTGCCAATGCAACAGAGAAGGATAGAGATATCCGCAGCGTGCATACAGGTCGCTCGACTGATCCCCACAGTCCCGCCGCGAAGCCGTGCGGTCGGGAAAGGGGCCGACCACGCACGCTAGAGAAGCAGGGCCCTGGTAAGACTACGAGCATCACCGAAAAAGACAGAATGAGTGCAGCACAGCATGGCGGACACGCATGGCGCGGAAGACCGCGAAAAGCAAACGTTGTAAGGCCGCTCGAGACAGAGAGCAACGCAACGGCGGGGCCCGTAGCCCGCAATCTTCCAGCAGCGCAAACGAAGACAGCGCTACAAAGAAGTCTAGCGACTGCCGCAGTAGCGTAGCCATTCCCTCCGCCGATGACCGCCTAATAATAATAAAGGAATTTCACGACACCCCCCTAGGAGGGCATCAGGGTATTAGGCGTACGTTACATCGGATCCGGACCACTTACGACTGGCCTAGCATAAGAAGGGATTTGGAAGAATACATATCGTTTTGCGAGTCCTGTCAGAGAAATAAAATCAGGAAAAGGGAACGATTGCCGATAGTGGTAACAGATACCCCGTCGCGGTCATTCGAAAAGGTAGCGGTCGATATTGCAGGACCGCTACCCGAAAGCGCATCTGGAAAAAAATATATACTTCGCTATATATATATATATAGTCGCTAGAGCACTAGTAGAAGAATGAATTTTACCGGCACGGAACGCCGGAAATAATATCATCGGATCAGGGTACGAACTTCCTCAGCTCGACCTTCAAAGAAATGTGTCGACGGGTGCGAATTAAAAAGATACAAACTACGGCCTATCATCCCGAATCGAACGGCGCATTAGAAAGGTCACATCGTACCCTCGCAGAGTATCTGAAAATTTTCATAAGCGAGGATCAGGGAAATTGGGACGACTGGCTGCCGTACGCAATGTTTACGTACAATACCACACCACATACGGGGACCGGACTGTCTCTCCACGTGTTGGTGTACGGACGCGAGGCTGAGTTGCCGACCGCCGTAAAACATTAGCCCCGCAGCACCTATGCATATGATGACGACGTCCACGAGTTACGTGAGCGGTTACGCATCGCAAGGACTGTAGCACGAGAGACAACCTGGAGGGCGCGAAAAGACGGTCGGGCGGTACCCATTTGCCGACGCAGTACTCCTGCACCTGCGCGCCGTGGTCGTACGTATTCATCGACCGTCTTTTCGCGCCCTCCAGGTTGTCTCGTGCTACAGTCCACGAGTTACGTGAGCGGTTACGCATCGCATGGACTATAGCACGAGACAACCTGGAGGGCGCAAAAAGACGGTCGATGAATACGTACGACCACGGCGCGCAGGTGCAGGAGTACTGCGTCGGCAAATGGGTACTCCTCAGCGACGAGGTGGTGCGCAGGGGGTGGTCAGCCAAGCTGACCCCGAAGTGGACGGGACCCCACAAAATAGCGAAGACGAGACCCCCCGTCAATTACATCGTCCAGAAGGGACGGAAAATGCAGACGGTACATGCAAACCGCCTGAAGCTCTTTATAGAGCACTAAAACGAAATAATAGCTAAATAAGAGCAAAATAAAGGTGGGTAGGGAGCTCCACAAAGCGCAAGGTAAGGAACTCCAATAGGAGAAACGAGGTAAAATGAAAACGTGTTTAATTAAAAAAGCACGAAGGAAAACAAGTCATACATAGTTCAAAAAGAAAAAAAAATGGTTATTTAGAAAACCCGTCGGCAGAATGGGCAGGGATGACTATCAAGCGCGTTCTGCCGGAAGAGGCACCCCACCCCGAGCCAATCCTCAGGAGCAAACTCCCCGGCGTAGTGGCCGTCGCCCCATAAAGAGTCCCATTGCTGAATAGAGCACAGCACTGCGACTGGCTGACCTAAAGGCCTACAGCGAAGGTGACGCAATTATACTCGTACTCGACATACCGCTGATCAGGCAGCACCAGTACGGTATACAAAAAGTATACTCTATGCACACGCGAGCAAGCAATGGCGGGTACTACTACGTGGACACGACTGGGAGTCACGTAGTAATTGACACCGAGAATCGTAAATGCATGAGGATGACAACTGATGACTTAAAAAATGCAAGGTACCGAGCAAATCTTACATTTGCCTGTCGACAAACCTACAGTGTCGGTTACAAACGACACACACTCCGAAGTCCCACAATACGCGAAAATGAACACAAATAACCGGAATACTGGCTTTGATAGGCGTATGTATTATAACCGCCCCGGATTTCAGCGTGAAAACAACGGGGCGAACATCCCAAGTCATCCGAAAAAATTACCTTCCCCCGTACGATCTGAAACTGAAGGAAATAGAAGCTCAGACGCCTCCTACTCAGACCACAGAGGAAATTACGCTAGCAAGCGTGCTGCAAAATCTGAAGGAGCTGCAAAAGCTCGAAGATCAAACAGAAAAGACGTTAGAAACCCTCGACATCACCAGTGGCGGGGCGCCTATCCCCACATCATGAGCCTCTACTCACTGAGTGAAATAGTACCAATAGCCTTGGCCGCTTCCATCTGTTTAAATGTTACAGGTACACACTGAACCGGACACCGACAAGGACAACCGAGGCAACGACTCCGGCAGCAGCCGAGGTGAATATTAAACTCGAGCCACTCGGACGACAACAGCCACAGGAGCGACTGCGATCTGAGCAGGCCAGGACCTGGGAAACTCGCCCCCTCGACCAAGTGCGATGGCCAGATCAACGATGAAAAACAAAAAATAATGTCAAAACTACAATAAAAATTGTATTGTACTATATGTTGCCCGATATATAAATATCTTAAATGAGATACGGGAAACCAACCGAAGAAAAACTTTATGAAAAAAAAAATTTTTTTTTAAGGGGGGAGGTATGTTGTGCCGCGAACTAATTCTTTGTATATTATTTCGCCATTGTTTCTTCTTTGCGTGAGGCCACTTAGCGAAGTAGAAAAAATGTGCAAGCGTAAGCAACGAGCTGCAAGCAATGAATGCTACGAGCTCGAGCTACGACTTTCTGGAATTCGCAACCAAAGATTATTATGAAATTCATTGCCACATTCAATTTAGGTCAAAGGAGTGAATAACTGCTTTGCCTAAATCAGTCTAAAGTTTAACATCAACCTGAACGGTCGATCGCGGGTCGGACTCGCCCGAAATATTAAATTCTATCAGTAGATTCAAACGCGAGAGGTTGGTTCCTCGTACGGGCTCGAAATCACATTTTATTGTAGAATATTTCTTTTTACTTTTAAAGAGACAACGGAAAGTTACTGTTGCCTATAATAAATACTTCCATTTTAAATACATTCTCGTTTACACGAATTACGCGAGATCCATCTCTTAATCGGCAAACGATCCCAAAATCATAGCTTTTTAATATTATACCGATTACAGAGTTATCCAATTACGCGGTACCGGCATAACAATACGTTACTACCTGATGAAATTCCGTGCGTCGAATAGCGTCGAATTTTAAATATGTACGCTCCTAGCTCCTGTTACTAAGGATCGTAATGCGTCATAATTTACGTGACGGCTATTCGCAAAGTTTAGCGTGATACCCTTTACTTTACATTTTTCAATAATCGTACCGTCGGGTTTACGAACAAGGTATGCATAAAATTTTGGTCCTCCCGAAACGAACGAACTTATATAACTACCTGGCCCGTATTCGCTTAATTCATCCGTGAGATCTCCCAGAAATTGACCGATTGGCGGCTCATACTCGTTGCCACTGAGGCGACTCACGTAAATACAGGAGTCCGTATGGCAGTACAATATTCGCCGCTCGAGCCCCTCAAGATAACTATATAGTTTTAGGCGAGCCTGTGCCGTCGTGTATGTTGCAATCACAGCGTTTGATGTCGGGGATGATTGGATAGCATCGTGGTTGCATACATGTTTCACATACATAATCTTGTGATTAACCGGTAGCATTCCCGTAACCTCATTCTCCGGACTCGTTAATAAATTCATTAGCTCCTAGCGTGTGAAAACGATAACGGTTTTCGTGAAATTCTCGCGTTGACCAAACTTTCTCCAGAATGAATTAAGCGCCAATTTTGCGAGCAAACGTAAGCCGGGATTTAACTGCAAAGCCCTTAGTTCTAGATATACACCCTCAGACTCCTTGTACAACGCTATGAAACGCTCTATTGCTTCCTCGTCATTATTACACTCTGCTGGCGGTCCAGTCGCCTACTGTCTTATTTTTAGGAATGTATCGACGTACTCGGCTAAATGACCGCCTCGTCGCGTTTTCGCGTCATGCTGCGTAACAACGTATTGATAAATTTCATCGATACGCGTCACCTTATATCCAAGCGACACAGCTTTTCTCAGCTCGTCCACGACCCATGTGCCGTCAAACGCTCGCTGAGTCGTGTCATCATATGTGCAGCCCGCGGATGTATCCATGTCTATACAGGACGTTCTACACAGGGGGAACAGCCGTTTCCCATGCATGCGAACAGGCAGTACTGTCATATACAAATTGCGTGGTGCTACTACGGTACACTTCACGAGACCCTCGACGACACTTAGATTGTTTTCAAGTCCTACGAGTTCTCGATACTCGTAACTTACGTACAATTTCTGAGGTCCAACGGGATATTTTCCATTCTTACACACCCATGGTTACAGCGAGCACACATCCACATAGCGTATCTACTCCCCATTCGCGACATCGTACAAACTTACAAAATTTTCCGTTCGACCGACAAAGAATGTATCGCGTGGTTCGAGAGGCACCTGCTTGACCATGGCGTGGTTTTTCCATGGTTTTTGGCGGAAATAAGAACGGTACGCTCGTATCGCTCATTCATTGTATCACCGAGTTTCGTTCGAGCATCTCTATTCACGCGATAACATCGCGGACATCCATGTCAAAATCAGCCGTGAAATTGAAGAACGTGATGAACCCCTGCCTCCACGTAGTATCCGTCGACTGCCGGTAGGCCGGTCGGAGCGCGATACTCTCTCATGCGTCCAGCATGAGCGACAATGCAGTTATGCTCACGCTCGCGACATACGAGCCATACGAAGGCCTGCGCGACAGCGTATCGCCTCAGCGGTACCTCCCTGGTGTTAGCACCACAATACGATCCTTCTCTAGAAAATTCTTTCGAAATACTCTCATATACATGTTCATGCTATCGTGCATGCTTCTGTAAAGGGGCATACGCTTCCGCAACGCATAAGGAACTCTCGAAAAGCTAGACACGCTCGTCTCAAAACCGTAACATCTGAACGACAATACTGCACAAATTCCGTTCCAAAGTTCTTCCTCATGCCATTTTAAAAATCGCTCGCGATCCGCTGAGAACATGGTATCGGGTGTGTAAAAATGCAGAGCAGGTAGAGGACCTGTGTAATTCCGATATTCCGGTGTGTTAAATAAATGTGGAAATGTACCTTTTGCCACCCCATCCGCTAAACCGAAGGCCTTAGCTAAAGCGCTAAGAGCCATGTGTAAATAGTTCAGACTATCGAGAAAAACGACATCGCCAATCTTCATCGAGACAATCTTCATACCATTCATAATCAGAGAAGGTAGCTGTGTTTTTTGCACTTCGATTACCAGGTGTATAGATAAGTTTTTTCCGGTTTAACTAAGAGATGGCGCCAGCGAAAAGTACGCAGCGTATTAATTTGACACATACGTCATTTTGTTCGTCTGACATTAACCTACAAACACACACAAGTTGAGTCCGCCAAAAACTAGCGTCTTTGTTTTATCGTTCAGTGATCATGTCGAGTTTTGTGCCTGAAAAAGAACATTTGCGGCACGCATTGCTTTTCTTATTTAATCAAAAGAAAAAGGCTGCTGAAAGTCAACGTTTGCTGGTAGAAACATATGGTGAACACGCTCCATCGATTAGAACATGTGAGACATGGTTTCGACAATTTAAAAGTGGTGATTTCAATGTGAAAGACAGTGAGCGCTCTGGTAGACCACAAAAATGCGAAGACGAGCAATTGCAGAAGTTATTGGATGATGACCCAACTCAAACTCAACGGCAATTAGCAGAAGCATTACATGTGTCACAAGAAACAATCAGCAGACGTTTACGAGTAATGGGGAAGATCAATAAACTCGGTAAATGGGTCCCACACGATTTGAATGAACGTCAAATAGAAAATCGCAAAGTCACTTGTGAAGTGCTGCTTCAACGCCACGAAAGGAAATCATTCTTGCATCGAATTGTGACGGGTGACGAAAAATGGATTTATTTTGAAAACCCGAAGCAGAAAAAATCGTGGCTTTCACCTGGCGAAGCCGGTCCTTTAACACCAAGGCCAAATCGCTTCGGCAAGAAGACCATGCTCTGTGTCTGGTGGGACCAGAGCGGTATTGTGTATTATGAACTCTTGAAGCCCGGCGAAACCGTTAATACACAACGCTATCGCCAACAAATTATTAATTTAAACCACGCATTAATCGAAAGACGACTGGAATGGGCTAGAAGACATGGCAAAGTGATTTTGTTACACGACAATGCGCCGTCTCACACAGCAAAAGCAGTGAAAGACACCTTGAAATCGCTTGGATGGGACATCCTTCCGCACCCGCCGTATTCGCCAGACCTGGCGCCATCTGACTATCACCTCTTCGCATCAATGGGGCACGCGCTCCCAGAGCAGCACTTCAACAATTTCGAGGAAGTTGGAAAATGGCTCGACGAATGGTTTGCCGCAAAAGACAAGCAGTTTTTCTGGCATGGTATTCATAAGTTACCTGAAAGATGGGCGAAATGTGTAGAAGCCGATGGCCAATATTTTGAATAAAACAAAAATTAATTTCCCTTGAAAATTACGTGTTTTTTTTTACCAAAAAACCAGAAAAAACTTATGCATACACCTGGTAAATACCGTAGAAAACTGCGCGTCGAAACCTCTTGCATTATGAGCAATAGAGTTGGTTTTTTTTTAATTTTAGCGATAATGCCAATTTTCGTGCACGAGCTCGAAGCTCCCCAACAGGATCATCTATAAACACGAATTCGCATTTACCACAGTCAGCACAAACGGTCTCTTATTTGTGATATCCAGACATGTCATACATACGCATTGTGAAACACATAAATTCGGCTCGTGAATTCGTGTCGATTTATCATCGTGCAATTGTTCGTGTTGCTGCGTCTTGAAATCATAAAACAAAAGTCTCGTGGAAGGCTTGTCTTTTTTCTTCTCTTTCGGCGTCTCTGGTTTTTTAAAAGATACTGTAAAACACGCATGCGTAGGTAAAAGACAGGCGAGTCGAATTGAAAATCTAAAAACTTTACATCAGTAAATTTAATAAAAACTGATAATAGATTTAGTCTCGAGTAGCTTTAAGAGAATAGTTTTTAGTGAATAGTGTTATGCGAATAGTTCTAAGTGCGTGGTGGAAGTGAAAAGTTTGGAGTAGATAGGTTTTAAGTAAATAGGATTAAGTGGATACAATTATGTGTCGGAGATTAATTAACCCTTTGCACTCCGTTGTCGCCGTATTTGCGACATTAAAGCCTCTATGCCCTACTAGGCTGGAGTGCAAAGGGTTAAATAAAATTAAGCAAGTAGTGTTTAAGTAAATAAAATTAGATCGTGTGGCTTTTAAATCAGCTATATAAACTAGAATCGAAAACGAGAAAAGAGACAGTGAAGAGGTGAAACGAGTGTATTAGAGAGAGCGTGCCATAAATATAAGTGAGATACCGTTTCAGGGAGCGAGTCCAGCGCGTTTGGCTGTGTGTGTATGTATGCGTGTGTGTATGTGTGGGTTAGGGTCACTGGGTCAATACCACCAAAGAAAATCCTAACAAATTTTCAAGCCTGGTATACCGAGACTCGATGCAAACGAAAAATAAGATAAGAATTGTGAAATAATCGTCGAAAGTACCGAATCTCAATGCACTGTACTGGTCATCGGTGCCATAAAAACCGAACACTGGCATTTTTATCTGAAATGCTTTTGTTAATAAACCCTACTCTCACCCACCTCAAAGTCTACATTAATTAGTCCAGTGATTGAGCCCGAATTCCCACGAAAAATATAAATAATTGTTAACGATAAAAAAATTATCGTTACAACATACATGCTTTTTTTTATCTGTGGTTTTAATCATACGCGAGGAGCCTCTACAGGTTTTCAATGCTTTACAGACGCTGTACCGTGAATATTTACGAGACGTAATATCCGCGGAGCACTCACGCTGTGTAAGCCTGGTGCCCACACCGGCGCTTTCGACGCCTCGTACTATACATGTCGTCATTCTACATGTACTAGCCTCTATTCGAAATTTGCGCCCGCTGTGAGCTACACTATTAATTAGTCGCCATATATCGTCAGGAACGATATCACGAGCTGGTCGAAATGATAACCATACAGGTCCTTGCGCGAAAAACGGCACACTCAGAGTCATAATCATGTCCTTCGTACGATTTTGTAAGACATGTGAGAACATCTCGTACACTGCCATCGAACCAAGTCAGATGATCAATACCGTCTGGTGGCTGACGCAAATAAATATCTACTTTCAAGGCACTCGGCCATGAGGAAAATTATCAAATTCCGTTGACGAATATTATTTAGTTTTCATGACACATCTTATCTGTATGTCAAGGTGTGAGATGCACATACGTGTGCTAGAGTATGCAAGCGATTTGAAATATATTTGCTGCTGCTGTTACTAGGCTGCTAAGGAGAATGCGACAAATATCAAAGGATATTGGTGAGCCATTTTTATTCAATTCAATTAATTAAATTCAATTGATTAAAGTACTTGGAATTAGAATCAGGTTCAAATATCAGCCTTTCGGTTTGGTTGACCTCTAAATTGGTTTCCTATACAGTAGTTAACCTCCTTCTTTCTCGGCAAAGTTGAATAACTGAAAACCAGCGAATTCAGGTCTTCCGAGGAATTGTTAAACGGTAAATCTCTGCTACCGTTGTTTACGAAATTTAATGCAAACGATTCATTCTGAATGTCTATTGTATTCAATCTAGCTCCGAAAATTAGAATTCAATTGGAAAAAATAACTTATTTTAGCCGAAAATAAATGAACGAGTGCTGTTGACCAATCATTAGCTCAGCAGAGTACATCAGTGCTTTAGCACAATGACATTCAATGGCACTTAACGCAGACACGTGGATCGGTCAACTCACAATCTGCTCCATGTACACCAGGGAGAAAGTCACGGTTCTAGCTTACATTCTCAACATCATTACAATACATTTGCCATCATTTGAGTCGCCAGCATGAACATGGTCTCACATAGTGAAGCTTAAGCTGGCAGACCCAGACTTCCTCACACCACGATCGGTCGACATCATAATTGGAGCAGATATCTATGGACAGGTTATTAAACCTAATATTCTCAAGGGCACACCATCATCGCCTATCGCACAATTATCAATATTTGGATGGCTCATCATTGGACCAGTCAACTCATGCCAATCCGACGCACTCACTGTTTATCAGACTGCCAGGCAGCACGATGATCAGGAATTACAGAACGTGCTCACAAAATTCTGGATTCAAGAAGAGCCACCAAAGGACGCAGTCGGTCAACTCACATCAGAGGAGCAGGCATGCGACGATCAATTTCGCAACACGCATCAGCGTGATTCTACAGGCCGATACATCGTTCGGCTGCCTCTCACATCTTCGCCTGCAAAACTGGGAAACTCATACTCAAAAGCACATCGGTATCTGCAACACATTATACGGGAAATCTCAAAAGATGCTGAATATTTTCAGCTCTACTCACAACTCATGGACGAATATGAACAACTTGGTCACATGGTGAACGCTTCATCATCATCTGCAAGAGAAACATAATATTATCTGCCTTACTACGGTGTTCTCAGTGGCCTGATAGAGTGGCCGGATAGAGTCACCACTAAGTTACGTGTGGTATTTAATGGCTCTAGCTCCACATCATCTGGAAAGTCTCTGAATGGCATCATGTACACTGGCCCTTATCTGTTGCTCAATAATTCGGACGTGCTCATCATTGAAATAGCTCACCAACTCAAAGACTTGTGCATGGCGGGCGGTTTTCCAATCGCCAAGTGGCACTCGTCGGACCTCATGCTCTTTGCTAGTATCTCAACATCACCGTCAAGCTCAGCTATCTCAACGACGACTGCGAGAAAAAAATTCTTGGTTTGCCTTGGTCTCCTCACGAGGACAAGTTCACATACGCATCAAGGTTCAGCTCAACTCAAAGAAATCTCACCGAACGCCTCGTTCTTTCAGAGGTGGCTCAACTCTTTGATCCACTTGATTTCGTCTCACCGGTTGTGATCAGAGCCAATATTCTCTTACACGAGCTCTGGCTTCGCAATCTCAAATGGGATGATCCACTGCCATCCCAAGTCTCATCTCATTGGATTGTCATCAGAGCAGATCTCATCAGCTTGGACAAGCTCTCAATTCCACGGTATTTTAATGCATAGAACGACTCAACAGTGGAACTTCACAGCTTCTCTGATGCATCTCAACCAAGCCATGGCTGCAGTGATTTATATCACTGTTAACTCATCATCCACAGGAAAGGTGGCTTCACTTGTCTGTGCAAATCGCGCGTAGCCCCACTCAAGAAGCTCACCATCCTACGGCTTGAACTGACTGCAGCACTGTTGCTAGCAAAAAAGGTTGCATATGTTCAAGCCACACTCAAGATCAAAATCTCATCTGCCACCTGTGGACGGACTCATCGGTAACTCTCACCTGGATCAAAGCTCATTCAGCTCGGTGGAAAGACTATGTCCGAAACAGAGTAGCTCAAATACAAGAACTCACACCCAATGCTCAATGGCGTCACGTGTCAGGCACAAGCAATCCAGCTGATTGTGCCTCGCGGGGTATCTCCATATCTCAATTGTCTTCTTATCAGTTGTGGTGGTCAGGTCCACCGTGGATGGTGAAACCTGTTGAACTTTGGCCGAAAGCCGCAACTGATTATGAAGATTTGAGCATTATGGAAGCCCGACCGGGGGTAGCTCTTCTCGCTGCAACTCTGACGCCAGAGTACCATTGGGATCTGATTCATCGCTGTTCATCACTCACAAAATTGTGTCGTCTCACCTCATTTTGTGTCAGGGTAGTGGCCAGAATGAGGAGGAGGTTAGAATCGACAGGAACCACTCCGCTCACAGCAAGAGAGATGGCTGCAGTAAACATTTTTGGACAAAAACAACATAAGCCGTGTTTTTTTAAAAACACAAGTTGCAAGTGCTGCAGTCAGGCTCTTTTCTTTCATCCTCTCACCCTTTCAGTAGACTGATAGCTTTCATCAGCCAGGAAGGTGTCCTCAGAGTAGGATGTCGCCTTGGTCAGTCAGCACTCACATATGGAAAAAAACATCCTGCCATTCTTCCTCGTCACTCTCGATTCTCAACTCTCATTATTGATCAAGCTCACGTGCGGACTCTTCACGGAGGCACTCAGCTCACCTTAGCTCAGATACGGCTAACTCATTGTTAAACTCACGTTTTACATTGCGTTGTGTGTGCTCGGCAGAGAGTAATTCGGGTCAACAATTGATGGGTCTGCTCTCTTTGTCACGAATCACACCAAGGCGCGCATTTACTCACACAGGAGTTGACTACGCCGGCCCTCTCACCTGGACATTTTCTCATTGGTGAAACACTCACAACTGTCCTAGACCCAACTCTAGAGGTTTTGGTAATCTTACGACTCTCAAGACAGCAATTGTGGCAGCAGAAGGTGCAACAATTTTGGTGTCAACTGCCTGCTCATTACTTACAATGTGCAGCAGCCAATTTCAAAGTAGCATCGCCCTAATCACATCATCAATATCGGCTGTTTGGATGGTTCTGCTCACGGATGAGCGCTTCTCCCCGTGCAAGTAGCCACTCGCGTGGGTCATAGCGTTGCATCGAAGCAAAGATGGGCTCACCAGGGTGGTGACACTCCGAACTGCTGCCACTACTCTCACCAGGCCGATCTCAAAACTAGCTGCCTAGCCCGTCTCATCCAATGCAAAACATCAGGGAATCTAATCATCAACCCCGTTGCTGATGGCGGGCGGAAATGTTGGAAAATCAGCTGGCGTACGGCGATCGATATTCTCGCCGTGCGTCGACCTGTTGCTGCTGTGTAGCATGCTGCGCTCAGCTATCCGGAGATAGCCGAAGCAGGGCCTTGTAGAGCCGAGGCTCTGCCTCGCAGGCATGCCGCGTTAAGCGAGAGGGTATCTCTCTCGCTTGACTTCGGCTTCGCTCACCCGCTATCTCACTCATTTGACTTCAGCGCTCAACGACGCTTTCGTAAAGTGTAGCCATAATGTAAAATCTTTCTTTTACACTTTCGTGAAAACCGCCTGGTCAGCGCACACATCCCCGGTACACTCGCTCGGACTTTTCACCATCTCACCGGATCTTCTCAACATAGTCGTGCTCATCAGGACTCAAAACTCAGGTAAAGAGTACACCATTACCATTTATCGTAATTCAATGACGGTAAGGAGTGGAAAACTCATCGGTACATCAACATAAAGGTCTCACCCGTAGACGTGCTCTGCAGCGCGGGCTGCACCACGTTTTTCACACAACTTGTTGCTCACCCAATTAATACAATTGCGTTTGTTCTTATTAATTCACTGTACTTTCCCCCAATTAATCTTGCTGGGAAAGTACTGTGAATTTATTCTACTCATTTGTGCATCCTCAAGCTCACTTGGCCGTGCTCTGCAGCGTTGGCTGTGGCACGGTCTGTCAAGTCAAAATTCTTGTACTCAAGCAATACATTTGCAAGTGCTCTCACTCTTTCCCTGTACATTCTTTTTTGCAATTCTACAGAGAATTTAGTGGGAACGAGTGGCATCTTACAAGCTCTCATATGTCTCATCGCGTGGCATGCTCTGCAGCGCTGGCTGCAGCGCATACACTACACTCTATCAATACAGCACACAATTAATATAACTTTGTGCTACTTAAATAATGAAAGACAGCATATAATTAATATAATTGTGTGCTGGTCTCTCAACCAAATTCAATTCAACTCAATTAATTTTTGTATTTAGTGTTATGCCGGTACCGCGTAATTGGATTATTCGGTATTTAGTATAATATTAAAAGTTATTATTTTTTGGGACCGTTTGCCGATCAAGAGATGAATCTCGAGTAAAAGATGAAAACGCGAATTTATATAAAAGGAAGTATTTATTAAAGACAACGGTAACTTTCCGTTGTCTATTTAATTGTCAAAGTAAGAAGTACAATAATACGTTGTTTCGAGTATTTCACGAGGAACCAACCGTTCTCTGTTGAGTCTAAATTAATACTGATTTCAGTAAAGCAGCTAGCAACTGCGTTTGCTAAAAACCCTTAGTTGGTAGCTTTAGCTTTAGCCAATCGTAGATCGCCTAGCGAGTCGTCTCATGCTGTGTCGGCGTCTACCTCGCATCCTGTCTTGTATGACAGCTATCTTTTAGAATTTCATCTCTAACTGTGTCAGCTAAGGAATATTCCTGAGAATACGTGAAGAGGAATATTCCGCGACACAACATTAGTCTTTCATAATTTATATTTTTGTAAATTTAACATATTTTTGTAATTGAAGTGCCGAAGGTAGAATAAACTACTTTCTCTACCAACATTTGTCAGTCTGGTTATTTATCACCCTGCCGTGAGTGAAAACTCATAATTTTCAATATATTACAGGGTCGTTCCAACTACACCAGGAAAGAATTCTCAAATATTACTTATTAGGGAAGTATATATCGATTAATAATTAAAATATATTGTGACGTAGTCACGACCTGGAGAGGATAAAGGAAAAAAAGAATAAAATAAAACAAAAATCAATACAAATAAAATCATTTATTTGTAGCACATACAGAAAATAAAAGAGATAAGAAAGGATAAATTCGCAGTAAAGTCCATGCGAGACCGCGAAACAGGCTGAATCCTGTTGAATTCCCTCACTGCCGAAAAACAGCGGGTCAGCGACCGGCTGGCCTCGCTCGAGCAGTGAGGGGAACGAAGGGGCACGGTGGCGGGGCAACCTGAAACAATAGAAATCACATAGGATATTAGGATAAGAGTAGTTAAAACAAGAGAGTTGGAAAGGAGAGAAAGGTATATAAGCCAGCTTCAAACAGAGAGACTCTCTTATTCGTTTTCAACTGTCTATAGAGTCAGAGCTCGTTGGTGCGCAACCATAAAGTCTTTTAAAATATCCAGAAATCCAGTAAAAATCTAAGAACTTTAAACAGAAAAGGGTGTGAGTCAGCCCTACAAAATTACTAGAACTTTGACAAATAAAAGATACAGTGCAAATTAGTGGAGGAACAAATATAAAGATTAATAGTAAACATTATCGGACCGGGTAAAAACAGAAAATATTCTAAAAGGAACAATTTAAGAAGAGGAAGTTAGTGGCATTAAAATAAATAATTAGGGTTTAGCTTAGGAGAATTAAGAAAATAGTATAAGAAAATTTAGGTAGAATAATTAGCAATAAGTCAGGATAGTTAATAAGAAGAATTGTGAACGCAGCACAGCGATAAGTTTGAAAGGTTTGGTTGCGGTACCGAGAGGTTGCCAAATTAAAAACTTGGAGAAAGGTAAAGGTGGGACAACACTGAAAAAGAAAACAGAATGACAAACAACAGTTAGAAAAATTATAACATAAAGACTTGATACAGTAGATTTGAAATACGTGATAAATCACCGCTTCAAAAAAGGAGAGACTCTTGGAGTAAGATTTTGAAACAGAGCTAGGAAAATTAATTAATAAATAGGATTAGGAGGGCACTAGTGAGCCCGACCCATAGAAACTCGATTTAGAATTTTAAGATAATTAGGAAAATAATTAGGCGAGAAACAATTTCAGTAGTTTTGTCAAGCGCGACGCAGGAGAACGACACCACTCAACAGACATAAAGAATAAGAGAAAGATATATAAAAAGACCAAACTCACCAAGAAAGAAGAACAACTGGAACGTCCACGTCCAACACTGAAGATTTCTTGAGAGATCCGATAACTAATTGCTAAATAATTAAGGGTCACTGAAAAATTGCGAGACGGAAACTGTCATCATTCGACACACAAATTATATCATTCGTAAACCGGGATCACTATCACTACTATAAAACACACTGGAAATCTCACGGGGACGGCACGACCATAAAAATCAAGGAGCCCGAACGCGAAACAGCACGAAAAACAAACTATTTTAATTAATTCGCAATACAACGCGAACTCGGACATAGACCCGGCGTGCATACCAGCTGACCGACGCGCCAGCAAAAGCAAATCAAGCCAAGCAGACCGCGCATCAGCAGCCAGGCGAGCGAAAGATCAAGACGGCCGAACTCGATTCTCCCTAGTTGGGACTTCCACCGCTGAGCGCAGAAGTCGGAATCCGATAACACCACGGGTAAAGAAGAGCGCGGAACCTTCAGAGCGATTACACGGCACAAATCAATTGTATGGCTAGAGGCGCCAAAAAGCCTAACACCGCAGAATTCTATAATAATTATTGAATAAATCCTACTTATACCTCCTATAGAAGTCTACAATTAATTATCTAAGTGTTCGAGCCCGAATCCTTCCCCTCAGAAGACTAAAATTTAATGCTAACGTAGAAATATCGTTACAATATGTATATATATATTTCTTTTTTATTTATTTATTTATTTATTATTCTTTTGAGTGCAACTTAATACTACCATATAGATGTGAATGATTCATTTTATAAAGTAACATAATTATGCAAATCTTTATTATTCTTAGTTTTGTTAATATGTCGTTAATACTCTACTAATTAATTACGTATTCTTTAGTGAACCTTTATTATTCCAGAATCGAAATTAATTTAACGTAACTTGTTTATTTATTCATTCATTTATTTATTTGTCTATCACTAAAGATAGAATCTACAATGGAATTTTTGATTTCCTTAATCGATTTGAATGTACTATTACGTCTTTTTTTGGAAGTTAAATGTACCTTGCCTTTTGTTAATATAGCTGTTATTTCATGTGGACCAGTATATTGTTACATCTTGACGTAACCATGCTCCAATATCTTTCTTTCTTTTAAAGAAGATCATAAACCAGCAGTGTGGTCGGGTCATATAGTTACCAGATATTATACAGGTATAATGACGGCGGGAGGGGTGAGACTCGCAGCCACACCGAGGCAGAGCAGTGGGCATACATGGTACGGTCCGAGCCGAGACACCAGACCGGCAACACGTAAAATCCGCTCTGTTCGTGTTCCGTCTATCTTATCTATCATTATACTACTCGGCTTAAATCACAATAAATTAACAGTTACCAACTGCATCAAGACTAATACTCACAAATATCTCATCACCCTGGAATACACCGTATCTGATTTATTAGCAAACAAAATCTTCACCCCTCACCCGGTCAGCTCACTCAATCAACTCTTTACTCAAAATCATAGTTTCATTGATACACCCCCCTTGCACTGGCTACTCATTGCCTATAATCCGTTAAAGTACCCTATAAATTAATTTTCATCCTATCTAAGCACCGTTCGCACACATAAAGTGCATCAAACCATACCCAGTGTGTCCAAGTGGGAATTAACCGTCACCGCGCGGAAGTCATACTCGATTCAAACAACATCACAACTCTCACCCAACGGATTATAACTATTTACACTGTCACAGTAAGTAGCCTATACTCATTTAACTACGTCTACTGACAATGGCAGGCTCTCTGCGGGGTCTCTCGAGCAACCCATCTCTGCCAATCATCCGATGGCCGGACCCTCTATAGTCACAACCCCACGGCCCGTCTCACCGCATAATATAATAACTAATGCTACTAATATCCCCCAGAATTTTAGATTCACTACAAACAATCTCGACTCTCTTTATAAAAAACTCGTCAAAGACTCTGCTAAACCCAAAATGTCCAACGTAAAACCAAATCTCTCAGCCGTTAGGAAACGGAAAATTATTCAGAGAGCTCAGGAGCCTATCCCCCCCGCTCCTCAAAAGGATACAATAAACCAAGAGTGGGTACTACCTAAGCGGACCATAAAATCTCGCCGCGTAAATACACCCGAGCAGCCTCAACTAGACACTTCTAATCAATTCGACAATATATCAGATCTAGACGAAGAAGACCAAAACACACCTACCACAGTGCAACCTTCACCAAAAGCCAAACAATACCGGCCACCCCCACTCTTTACATCCAACACTGAACTGTCAATACTGTGAAATTTAATTTCCAGTCTCTCGATCAATAAGAAACACGTAACAATTAATGAAACAGATTCAAAACAACATACCATCTATCTTAACAACTTCGAAGATTTTGAGAAGTTATGCACCCAAGCCAAAGCTGATAACATTGAATACTACACATTCACTCCAAAAAACCTGAAAACAAAAATATACGTTTTAAAAGGAATTAAAGGTAATTTTTCCGAATCGGACATCTTAGACGAAATAAATAGCCTCAGTATACCTACCTTAAACATTTTGAAAATAAATAAACTAATTTTTGATAAATTAAATCCAAGTCGATACCACTACTTAGTACACATATCTCACGATAGTTCACCAAAAGAACTATATAATATCAAAACCTTAGCGTACCAAAAAGCTAAATGGGAACCCCTTAAGAAAAAAAATATATATCAATGTCGTAAATGCCAAAGGGTAGGGCATACGAGTGCTAACTGCAACCTCTTATATAGATGCGTAAAATGTTCCCTCTCCCACGACCCCGGCAAATGTACCATCACTCAAATCACAGACAAAGCTAATCTTAAATGCGCTAACTGCAACGGACAAGGCCACTCTGCATCCTATAAAGGCTGCCCATATATTAAACTAGCATTATCAATCAAAAAAGAAAGCCTCACTACTAAAAATGCAACGCTCCACCGCAATATTACAAACATTGCTAAAACCACAGTCTCGGATTTCTCCTACGCTCAAGCACTCTCTAATGCGGCTCCACAGCGAATCAGTCAGTACACCGCACAGCATCTATCAGATCACCGAGTCCCTACTACCTCTCAATCTTTGTACAACCATCAAGAGACTCAAATCCCTCACTCGCGAGAGCACTACCCATCGCAAGCACCGGAATGGCTCACAACATTCAAAAACGAGATAACAAGCCTAATAACCACTCAATACAACGCTTTATCGGCCCAAATAGCTAATAACTCCAGCAGGATTGATTTTATTTACAACTCTCTTTATGGATAATACAACCTTCAACCACAAAATATTAAATATTGCGGCCATCAACGTGAACTCAATTATCACAAATCATCGTCGACTTGACCTCATCAATTTCATAGCAACCCATAAACACGACATTTTATTATTATCTGAAACTAAATTATCTCACCGACATAATCCATGTTTTAAAACTCACCATATTATTCGCTCAGATCGCCTCAATGCTACCCAAGGAGGAGGCACTGCTATCCTCATAAAAAAAAATATACAATTCGAAATCATAAGATCACCTTCATCGTCACTAAATGAAATAGTTGAATACACCATAGTTAAACTCACCCTCTCTAATAACAGATCCCTTTTCATCGCTAGCATCTACGCTCGACACGACAATAGGACCCGCTTCTTAACTGAACTGGAAACTCTCTTCACTAATCTCCACCTCGACAATAATAATAATTATTATATTATGGCCGGAGACCTAAATGCGCGCCGCGTAGTATGGGGTGATTCTGTAAATAATCAGCGGGGCTCCTACTTGGCCCACTGGACCAATATAAACGAAATCAGATATAAACTAACTATCTGCCCTCCAGATGCACCCACCTTTAAACCCAGTAATTCTTACCTTGACATATTCCTCACTGACACTAGATTACTACTCTCAACCAACCCCTCCTATACCTCCCACACCTTACCCTACGATAGCGACCATACCGCGATCGAACTGTCATTCCCCCTGGCAATGGGTGGCCTAAATCTGCATGGAGTGCAACCAGCAGAGGGTCGTCCTAACTTCAGAGGCACTAAATGGAAAAAGTTCCAACGAACTCTAGATAGTCTATACCGAGTTCCACCAGAATCGACTCGCACCCTGAGCGTCTCTGAAGTTGACGACCACTTGGCAGCCCTTACCGGGGCGGTGCAGGCATCCATCGCGGTAGCGGTCCCCTCCTTCAAACCCACCTACCACATCCTAAACTGTATTAATAATAATATCCTTTCACTCCTGAAGAGGAAAAGCAAATTACTTAGTGCTCTGCACACACTTCACAGGCTACGTATTCCTAACACCAATTACCTTGTAATTAATACTAAGGCACTCCTCAAAACACTTACTTGTCAAATAAAAAATAAATTCCGCATAGTCACGGAAAATTATTGGAATAACCAGGTCAGATCTATTAGCCATCGGGACCCATCATCCTTTTTCCCTAAAATTAACAGATTGCTTAGAAATACCCACCATTACAACATAGATAACTTACAAATTCACCAACATAACCTACCTATACTTCAACGCAGCTCCTGTTCCCTTAACAATACACCCATCATTAACCACAAATACGTATTCACTGATCCTATAGATATCCTGAACATCATTGGAGCCCATTACGAAAGCATAAATTCACCCCGTCACATTAATACACACTCTAGAGTAGCCTCAATTGTTCAACACACCACTTCAACACTTAAAACATCAATCAACTCCACACGCACACATGACAACCTCATCACTCATTTTAATGCTTCAAACCCAGCTACTAACCCCACTAATAATCTTACTCTTCATCCATTCCCATTCACCAATATTCATAAATTAACACTACTCATCTCGAAACTCCCTAATAAAACATCATGCGGAATTGACAATATCCCCCCCCTCATTTTAAAACATCTAACCCCGATAACTATCACAGCTCTTACAACCATATTTAACAATGCCATTAACCTCAAATATTTCCCCAAAGCATGGAAACTAACCAAAATCCTCCCAATCTTAAAAAAAAATAAAGACCCAACCGACCCAGTAAGCTACCGCCCCATTAGCCTCACTCCCAGTCTCTCTAAACTTTACGAATCTATCATTAACACTTCCATTAATACCTTTTGCACGACACACAACATCATACCTCATACTCAATTTGGATTTAAACATGAACACTCCACAACACACGCCATACACAAACTATTATCAGATATTACAAGAAAAGTGGGCAGCTGCCATCTAGTGGCGGCTGCCCTTTTGGATCTAGAAAAAGCTTTTGATTCGGTGTGGCTGGATGGGCTCCTCTTCAAACTGCACAAAAAAAACTTCCCCGATTGGCTAATACATCTGACCTGGGATATGATCACCAATAAGAAATTTATCACATGGGATACACATAGCACTTCTTCATTAACTTTTCAATCGACTGAAGGACTCCAACAAGGAGCAGTCAACTCGCCCATTTTATTTAACATCTTCACCAGCGATTTACTAACTTTATTTAACCTCAACACTCACAATAGTAACACCTCAGCCATAGCCTTTGCAGACGATTACATCATATATACTCATGGAAATCACATAACAAAAATACATACTGAATTATCAACCACGGTCAACAAAATAAATAAATATCTAGCCACCTGGAATCTACGAATAAATCTGGCTAAATGCGAAACAATCCTCTTCAGGAAACCCAGTTCCTTCCTGTCCAAATCCAATCGCATCCTTTATAAAAACTTCTCAATACAAACATGCATACCGGGCACCGACCAACTCACACCTATACCCCATAAAAACATCGTTAAATATCTGGGAGTTCAGGTGGATGCTCTGCTGAGAGGCAACTCTCACGTATTGGTCCAGCTGGCCAAAGCTAGGGCAGCCTTTTTTCACAACAGCCGCATATTCTATAACAACAACTTAACCACCAGAACAAAAATCATATTATATCTATTACTAATCAGACCGATCCTCACCTACGCGGCGCCCATTTGGTGGAATATAAACCATACAATGATGGAACTCCTACGCGCATTCGAGCGTAGCTGCTTACGCACCTGTACTAAATTAAACCGATCCCCCTCCTCAGACTACCAACACTTTATAAGCAATTACACCATTTACAATACTGCCAACATCACCCGCATTGACTCATTCACCATCAAACTAACAAGAGACTATTTTCAAAAACTTTTCACCCACACTAACCCCATCATCAAATCACTATCAACATTTAACGTAGCGCAAATTCAAAGTGAATTAGCAAATGGGTATGTCACCCCTGAAGCATTCATGCTATGTGACAAAAAAGGCTACATCCAAAATGAAAATAACATCCCAACTCTTTACCATTGGCGAAGAAACAGAGCTAATAAGAGAATAGGCTTTGACCCAACTCTGAGGACCGACAACAATCTATCATTTAAATTTAACACGACCCTCCCCAAATGCGATCATTATAACTCGGCACGGCTCAACCTTAATAAATATCGATGGCTCACACCTAACGACGTACACATGGAACAGCTCAGGGCTCGACTCATCCTAAACAGACAATAATCATTCTTATCACACCTATAATAGGTCCGATAAACACCCAGCCTATGACTACATACTAAAAAAAAAAAAAAAAAAAAAAACCGTCAATCATCAATCACACGACTATGTATATTGCGATTTTCCCTTGTGAGACGCCATTTCATCACCCCGCCCTTTAGTTAGTACTCTATATAAGTAGTCTTCTTTTCCATTGTGCGCACTTAGCTATATTAAGTTTTAATTGTAGTATCATGTTATTTAAGAAATGTTACTTGTGTTAGTCTTAGCTTATTTATTATAAATTGTACATATATTAATCATACTTGGTCATCAATTACGGGGAAGTGGAGTGGGGAGGGCGGGATGAGGCTGGGCTGCTCCCCCCCCCCTCACTCCCTCCCCCCATTAGTAGGGGTTTTCCTCTTTCCTTTAATGGAAAGAGTTTTTCCCCCATGCATACACGAGCCACTAGACCAATGGCCTAAACATTTTAATCAACATGATTACCCACAACATACTGTTCACTCGAAATTTATTATATAATTTTTAGTAACGGAGATGCGTTAACATACGTACATGTTACTACTATCTCTCCATGTGAATATAGTTATTAGGTTTTCTTTATTATGTATTTGCACCTATATAACCATACTGTATCCAATTTAAGCAATAAACATTTATTTAAAAAAAAAAAAAAAAGCATACATGGTACGCGCCAAGAAATGACGGCCAGGTTCACAACTGTACCTAATAACGAAAAACTAAGAGTTGGTAGGGCACTGCCCCACTCTAACGGTCAGTGTGGAGGGGCCTGAATCTCGTATCAAGAGTTTTCCCTCTATGGCTTGTGGATATCATTGGCGGCGCGTGTCACTGAAGTCTTTAATTGGTTCGTACCCACTTGCTCTGTTGGCGACTGTCGGGTGCTCGCTCCCTTCTCCCTGTCGTGTACCGTATCTTGGTCACGAAAGTGGACCAACTGCCCTAGCAACGTCTTCGTTGCTTTGGAAGTTTTTATATGCTACGACAAATGTTGCTGTTACGTCCTGGGTCTGCGATACCTTCCGATACATGTATAATTTTTTAATTTTTATTTCATTTATGATTTATTCCATGCACGTATTTCTGGCGCAACTCAGTAGCGCTTATCGCTGCTGGGTACACGCCTTTTGCTTAGGTCAGCGTTCTCACGTTGACCGGCGGAACGCGGTGCATCGGCGAGACGCGCGATGCTCCGCTAATCATTTGTTACATTTTGCTTAGGCCAGCGTTCACACGCTGGCCAGCGAGACGCAGCGCATCGATGAGACGCGCATCGCCCCGCAAATCCCTCGTTTGTACATGTCGCACTGCTTTCAACACAGCGCTAATTAGTTAGTTCTTCTCCGGGGGCCGACCACGACGGTCGGTCCTCGTAATACCATATCTATATAATATTCTATCATTTATTTCCATATCCAATAGGACGTAGATTTGTTCGCGCAACCGATTATATTGTGCGCGTTCCAATAAACATTATAATATCCCCACAATATAACATACCCCGTGTCTATATTAATATGACATTTTACTCTAAAACATATATGTGCTAATACTGTTTAATATACCATTTTAAAGACGTTAATACGTGCTACGACTTTAATACAATTTAATTATTGACAGTTTAATCAAGTTTTCCCCGTACTTACAATTCTAGCTTTATATTGATTTAATTATCCACGATATCTTTTTACTATTTTCCTAATAATATTCAAGCAAATGATGGATTACATCAAATACTAAAACGCTGAAAGAAGATTATTGTGTTAAAACATAAATATATAGTGATGTTAAATATATATCGTGCAAGTTTTGGTTAATTCTACCTGTGTCAACATTTATTTATAAAAAATACCCTTTCATCACCGTGCTCCAGTCCCGGGCCGGCACATTCCGGCTCAAAATGGAGAATAAAGTGCGTTCCTTAAAAACCAGGACGTACCAAATGGTGGCAGCGGTGGGATGAAACGGTGGTGATCGGCGGAAACGAAAAAAAATTTTTTGTGGAAGAGAAAAATATCGGAAGTGGGGATCTTCAAGAAGATCAAAATCTTCAGGAGCTTCGCGATTGCGGTATTCACTCGTATCTTGTTTCCTTCGAGAAGAAAAATTAAAACTTAAAAGATGGCCGAAGGAATTTTCACAGCGAAACGGTAGTCATCACGGGGTTGCGTAATTTGAAAAAGCGTTTAACACCACCGAAGAAGGCGGGAACTCACCATTAGAAGAGTTCCACAACCAGGTTGGTGATTCCTCCAAAGGTGACTGCGAACCCATAAAGGCGCAGAAAATTCCTCGTGGGGAGTGCTGCGCTCACACCCATAATAAATAATGGGGTGGCGCATTTGAAATAACATTTGACACCACCGAAGAAGGCGGGAACTCACCATTAGAAGAGTTCCACGACTAGGTTGGTGAATCCTCCAAAGGTGACTGCGAACCCATAAAGGCGCAGAAAATTCCTCGTGGGGAGTGCCGCGTTCACACCCGTAGTGTAAAAACTGCCGCCGCAACCTAGGTCAATACAAAATCCAATCATCGTGAAGAAACAAGAAGGAAGAAATCATCGTCAAGAGGCAACACTTCATCAGTGAGGATTACTCCTCCTTAACGAGGACTCCGAATCCAACAGTCGTGAACCCAGTCCGTTGTGCTCGCCCGCGGCTTCATGGATGCAGAGCCCAAGCACAGCATCCAACTAAACGGGGGAGGTGTTACGTCCTGGGTCTGCGATACCTTCCGATACATGTATAATTTTTTAATTTTTATTTCATTTATGATTTATTCCATGCACGTATTTCTGGCGCAACTCAGTAGCGCTTATCGCTGCTGGGTACACGCCTTTTGCTTAGGTCAGCGTTCTCACGTTGACCGGCGGAACGCGGAGCATCGGCGAGACGCGCGATGCTCCGCTAATCATTTATTACATTTTGCTTAGGCCAGCGTTCACACGCTGGCCAGCGAGACGCAGCGCATCGATGAGACGCGCTGCGCCCCGCAAATCCCTCGTTTGTACATGTCGCACTGCTTTCAACACAGCGCTAATTAATTAGTTCTTCTCCGGGGGCCGACCATGACGGTCGGTCCTCGTAATACCATATCTGTATAATATTCTATCATTTATTTTCATATCCAATAGGACGTAGATTTGTTCGCGCAATCATTTATATTGTGCGCATTCCAATAAACATTATAATAACATACCCCGTGTCTATATTAATATCACATTTTACTCTAATACATATATGTGCTAATACTGTTTAATATACCATTTCAAAGACGATAATACGTGCTACGACTTTAATACAATTTAATTATTGACAGTTTAATCAAGTTTTCCCCGTACTTATCATTTCTTGCTTTAGATTGATTTAATTATCCACGATATCTTTTTACTATTTTCCTAATAATATTCAAGCAAATGATGGATTACATCAAATACTAAAACGCTGAAAGAAGATTATTGTGTTAAAACATAAATATATAGTGATGTTAAATATATATAGTGCAAGTTTTGGTTAATTCTACCTGTGTCAACTTTATTTATAAAAAATACCCTTTCATCACCGTGCTCCAGTCCCGGGCCGGTACATTCCTGCTCAAAATGGAGAATAAAGTGCGTTCCTTAAAAACCAGGACGTAACAGTTGCAATGAACGAAATATTGATATTCGATATTACACGATTACATATGTCTTATTAATTGTATTGATGGAAAATTGGAATTTGTTTTTGACGTCGGAACACCAAAAGCTCGAAAGGCATCTCTTCAAAATTTCTGAATGGACAAATAACAATTGAAACACAATTGTAGCAGAGATTTGGACTCTACGGAGTAAATATTCTAGTGACGGATGTTGTGCCGCGGAATATTCCACTCCGTATTTAGTATATTCGGGAATATTCCATAGCAAAGAAACATTGGAATTCGTTCAAGACAAGAAACGAAGTCCAATGCCCGATCGTATGAACGACCCCAAGAACGCTGACGCAGCATGAGCGACTCGCTTGGCGTTCGGGCGAAAGGCTAACGCTAAAATTGCGAATTAAGGGATTTTCGTGAAGACAGTTAGCAACTGCTTTACGAAAAGACAGTATTAAATTAGATTGAAAAGAGAACGGTTGGTTCCTCGTTTAATACTCGAAACAACGCATTATTGTACTTCTTACTTTGATATATAAATAGGCAACGGAAAGTTACCGTTGCTTATAATAAATACTTCCTTTTATATAAATTCGCGTTTCCATCTTTTACTCGAGATCCATCTCCTTATCGGCAAACGATCCCAAAAAATAATAACTTTTAATATTATACCGACTACCGAATAATCCAATTACTCGGTACCGGCATAACATTTGGTGGCAGCGGTGGGATCTGCCGAAGTTAAGTGATTCGTGATTTATTAGGACAAAAGTGTTTTGGACAAAGTTGAGAATACTCTGAAGTGACGACTACGACGCGTGCAAGGACACCAGTGTAGTTCGTGAAAACCCGACTAATCTAACGCGAAGACGCAAAGTGAACGTCGGTGCGGGGTGACGTATCGGTCAACCGTTTAAAGTCCCGATTGACGGTGTCACGTCAAGTCGCGGAAAACCGCACAAAGTGTGCAGCCGAGTACGCAAAGCAGCTGCTCGAGAAGAAGCCGTCGCGTAACCATTGGCGACGCACCAAGGACGAACCCAGGAACCAACGGAGATACGGGTCAACGGTACCAGGGAGGACAACTGGACCAACCTTCGAGGAAAGCTAAGAGACAACGGGTTTACAGCACCGAAGGAACAGCACCCGAGGACATCGCAATGGAAAGGACCGCCTTCCAGATCATCATACTGTAAGTGGCGGTTACGTTATTAGTACATATTGCCGATAAAAATCAAAGCCAGTCAGGGAAAAATATATTTTGAAATTAAAAAAAAACAAAATAATAATTTTGCCGAAGCCAGTGTAGAACAGATATTTGGGAATATTCTAAAGTAGAGTTAGCCGAGAAAGTTGCAAGCATGTCAGATCCTAGAGGAGCCCGACCAAGAAATAGGGGCAATTCGCTAGAGACGACGTTGCCCGGCGAAGAAGTAGACCCTACAGCCGGTTTAGCTGCGGCAGTAGGAGACATCGTTTACGAAGCGCGCAGGGCGCTATTCGAGCTCTCGCCGTCGGGGCGAATCCCTTCGTCCAGACAAGGGGCCCTGGCGGACAGACTGACGGCCTAGTTTGGCGTAAACCCACGTAGGGGTGCGTCATTCGGGGATCATGACAGCAACGTTAGCGACGACTTGCTTAATATGGCCACTGGCGAGCAAACGCCTGAACGCATCACCGAGGACATGGTTGAGCGAGAAATAGAAAATATGCGAACCATAGATCGTGTAGGTTTTCCAGCAGCTACCGGTACGACAGCCCGGTCGGTACCAGCGAGAGTACGCGATCGGTTGGAAGCGGTCGACCGAAGCCAACGCGAACTGGAAAGAGCGCGACGCCAGTGCGAGAGGCTGCAGCGCGAGCACGATAGAGGCCAACGCGAACTCGATCGCGAACTCAGGGAGGCCGAAACACCGTCGGCGAGACGGAACTTGGCGGACACGCTCAACGAGGTAGGTGCGGACGAGTACGAACTCATCCGGTCCCTACGAGAGCAAAACGCCGAACTATCGCGGAGGCTGGGAAATACAGGGTTGGAAGAACGTCCAATACCACGTCCACGGTCGAGGCAAACCCGATTTGAAGAATCGGATTATCCCCCTGCGGATCCCGTGTTCCAGAGGGAACAACGGAGGGTGTCGGAAACACCGAGTCGGACACTCGACCTGGGGCTGGCCTTGAAAAATATAAAGCGCTTCGACGGCAGCAACGCTGACGAACTAGATGCCTTCTTACGATCATGCGAGACTGTTTTTAAGCGTGTAGCGCCCCAGGATCAAGACATCCTGTTGGAACTAGTGCTCAGCAGCAAGCTCGAGGGAAGGGCGTCCAGAGAGATTAAGCACAAAGTCATCCACTCGGTAGCGCAGCTTAAAACCGAGCTGGAGGCCCTGTACGGAAAGCGGAAGTCGTTGCCTGCGTTACAAGTAGAGTTCAACTCCCTCCGGCAGGGCCAGGGTGAGGACATCGCGGTATACGCCGCCAGGACTGAGCGTATCACCGTCGATATAATAGAAAAACTCTGCGAGGAAGCCACCTCGATGTTGGAGATGCGCATCGTCGAAAAAATAACACGGAAGAGCGCCCAGGCCAACTTCGAAAATGGACTGCATGGGCAGGTCCAAATTCTGGTGAGATCTCGTAATTACGCCACCCTCCACGAGTCGGTAACCGGAGCCATCGAGATCACCAACATGGTGCAGCCAAAGGGAAGGGTTGGTGGAGCAATAAGCCACCCCAGAAGGTCCCAAGGTGCACCATCCCAGCAGAACGAGAACTGTTTCACCTGCGGGAAACCAGGGCACGTGGCTCGAGACTGCACCCACAGATCGGGAAGAGTAAGCCTACCGATGCCCAGCGAGAATACATCCATTCACAACGTTGACGTCGTGTGCAACTTTTGCCAAAAAAGGGGCCACATGTGGAAAGACTGCAGGAAAAGATTGTCGCAGAACAAAAGCGACCTGCCCAGTCTTCACAGCATCCCCAACGTCCAAGGGACTCAGGGGGCAAGAATGAAAGGTCCACGGTAAATGCAAGTACGAGTCGAACAGAGACCGATGCCAGTCCGCTGGGAACGATGAGGATAAACACGCTCACGGCCCATCAGAGACCCGCGCGCAGGAAGAAAACGACGCAGCAGTTATTGCAGGTAACGCTGCCGGCGTCCAGCGCTACGGCCAGCGACTTCGACATAATTGCACCGTGTTGCAGGAGAAAAATTCACCCCCCTTGGCAAAGCAAAAATTGTGTTAGAGACACCGGCGCTAAACGTGGAACATTGGTTCTACATCGTTCCGAACGATGTGCCGTTGAAAGTCAACGGACTACTTGGCATGGATTTTATCAAGCAGCATAAAGCGGATATCCTGCATGGCGAGATGCTCAAGTTGTATGGGCACTGCATGCCGCTACGGGACGGCGCGACGAGGATAAATTCGTCACCACGCGGTAGAACTGCAGCCACGTGCAAATACATAGGCCTGCTTACGAAGACAAATTCTCTTTACGGAAACGGGTCTAACACGGATGCCGCCAAGGAGAATAAATCTGTCGGACTACCTATGAGGAGCGGAATCAGCCGAGGAAAAGTAGCGAGATTCCGTGTCACACCGTCAAAACCTAATAAAGTGAGTTTATATGGTAATAAAAACGACGGAGAAGTGCAACAGCCGTCGGCGACACTCGAGCCGTCGGAGATAGCGAAGGCCGTACGGAGCCGGCAGGTCAAGGCACTACGCGTACGCTCAACGAGCACGGGGGCCAAACGCTTCGCGCAGCAACGACGGAAGCCCGACTTGGTGCCCCCCGGCAGCGAAAAGCAAGCAGCTCGCGCCGGAATGATGTGCGAATACAAGCGTGTATTCTATCTACAAGGGAACGAGCGACAGCGCACGCACGAGGTGCAAGATCGAGCACCCTTTAAGGTCGTATCGAAGGACCTAGGATCGCAACCCTTGCCTGGGAAGACCGTAAAATCGGGGCATGGGTCCGGTAAAATGCAGAAAGCCGGAAAAAGAAATACTGTTGCAGATGCTCTTAGTCGCACATATGCGACCACACGAGCCCAAGTGGGACAGGACAGAAAGTCCCACAAAAAAGAGAATGATAGCGCAATCGGGTATACGAACAGCCGCACAAAGCGGAGAGTCGAGGATACCCAAGGCAACCAGTATAACTCGTCGGCATAGTAACACACGGAGTAAGAGCTACTCGCGATAGTATGGGCCCTAGCTCAATTCCGGCCATATATTTAAGGTACCCGTTTCACAGTAGTGACGGACCACCAACCGCTCACCTGGCTGTTCGGAGTAAAGGACCCAGGTTCGAGATTGATGCGTTGGAAAATTAAATTAGCGGAACATGAGTTTAACGTAGAGTACAAGGCAGGAAAGCGCAATACGAATGGAGATGCGCTAAGTCGAATATGCCTTACTACGAGGGCCCAAGCGAGAGCGGAGAACGAAGTCCGTGTGTCGAAAGAGGACAGCACGACGGGGCAAGTCGGCACAACGAAAGACCGCACAAAGCGGACGGCCGAAGATACCCCGTATAGCCAAAGTAGCTCGCTGGAGCGAGAGATCGAGCCCGCCCGCGAGAGAGAAGAGGACAGTAAGCGCCCGGGTACGGACAGCCGCACAAAGCGGAGAGCCGAGAATACCCCGGGCCAGCCTAGCAACGCGGCAGAGAGAGAGGCCGCCCTGGCCAATGCGCCAGAAGAGGACAGAGAGATTCGCAGCGTGCCTGCAGAACGCTCTACTGAACCCCACAGCCCCGCCGAAAAGCCGTGCGGACGGGGAAGGGGTAGACCACGCAAGCTACATACGCAGGCCACTGGTAAGACTGCGAGCACCGCTAACAAGGATAGAGCGGGCCCAGCACAGCATGGCGGACCCGCGAAGCGCGGAAGGCCGCGAAAGACAAACGTTGCAAGGCCGCTCGAGAGAGAGAGCGACCCAACGGCGGAGCTACCGGTGGGCACACCGAGTGAAGAAACTGCGGACAGAGCACCACAAAAGCCTGTTGAGGAAGCGAGGCACGGCGGGGCCCGTAGCCCACGAACTTCCTGCAGCACGGATGAAGACAGCGCGATAAAAGAGTATAGCGACTGCCGCAGTGGCGTAGCCACTCTTTCTGTCGATGACCGCCAGAAAATAATTAGAGAATACCACGACACCCCCATAGGAGGGCATCAAGGTATACGGCGCACGTTACATCGAATTCGGACCAAATACAACTGGCCCGGCCTGAGAAGAGATCTAGAGAATTATATATCGTCTTGCGAATCCTGTCAAAAGAATAAAATCAGGAAAAGAGAACGAGTACCGATGGTGGTAACCGACACCCCCTCGAGGTCGTTTGAAAAGGTTGCGGTCGACATCGTAGGACCGCTACCGGAGAGCGTCAACGGAAAAAAATACATACTTACGATCCAAGACGCATTGACCAAGTACAGCGCAGCGATTCCACTGCCGAACCAAGAGGCTTCGACAGTCGCTAGAGCGCTCGTTGAAGAATTAATCTGCCGGCACGGAACGCCGGAAATAATATTATCAGATCAGGGTACGAACTTCCTCAGCTCGACCTTCAAAGAGATGTGTCGACTGCTGCGAATTAAAAAAATACAAACTACGGCCTATCATCCCGAATCGAACGGCGCTTTGGAGAGGTCACATCGCACCCTTGCTGAGTACCTGAAAAATTTCATAGATGAGGATCAGGGAAATTGGGACGAGTGGCTGCCGTACGCAATGTTTACGTACAATACCACTCCACATACGGGGACCGGACTGTCTCCCCACGTGTTGGTGTACGGACGCGAGGCTGAGTTGCCGACCGCCGTGAAACAGGAGCCCCGCAGCACCTATGCCTACGATGATTACGTCCACGAGCTACGCGAGCGGTTACGCGCTGCATGGACAGTAGCACGCGACAACCTGGAAGTCGCAAAAAGGAGGTCAAAGAATACGTATGACCAAGGCGCAGAGGTGCAGGAGTACCGCGTCGGCGAACGCGTACTCCTCCGTGACGAGACGGTGCGCAGGGGGCGGTCAGCCAAGCTGACCCCGAAGTGGACGGGACCTCACGAAATAGTAGAAAAGAGGCCCCCCGTCAATTACGTCATCCGAAAGGGACGAAAAACTCAGGCAGTGCATGCAAACCGCCTGAAGCTCTTTATAGAGCACTGAAATGAAATAAAAGCTAAATAAAGGCGGGTAGGGAGCTCCACAAAGCGCAAGGCAAGGAACTCCAATAAGAGAAACGAGGTAAAATGAAAACTTGTTTAATTGAAAAAGCACGAAGGAAAACATGTCATACATAGTAATGGTAATTTAGAAAAATTCAGGCATACTGGCATTGATAGGCATATGTATAGTAACCGCCCGAGATTTCAGTATCAGAACCATCGGGCGAACGTCGCAGGTCATCAGGGAAAACTACCTTCCATCGTTCGATTTAAAATTAACGGAAATTGAAGGTCAGGCACCCCCTAAGCAGACCGAGAGGACAAGTCCACTGCAGAGCGTGCTGCGAGACCCGGAAGAGCTTCAAAAGCTCGGAGCTCGAGCCGACCAAATCTTGGACAACCTCAATACCGACGGAGACGGGATGCAACGCATCCATAATCTGAGTTTCTACTCACTGGGTGCAGTAGCACTGATAGCCTTGGTTGGCTATGTTCTGTTCAAATGTTATAGGTATCAACGAAACCGAACACCAACAAGGACAAGCGAGGCAACGACCCCGGCAACAGCCGAGGTAAACATCAACCTCGAGCCGATCGGACGACAACAGCCAGAAGAGCAACCGCGATCCGAGCTGGCCAGGTTATGCACCCGTCCCCTCAACCGAGAACGACTCGCTCGGCACGAAAAACGATAAGAAGCAAAAGGAAAAACTTCATCGTTACAAATGAAAAAATGTTATTGTATTGTTATATAACTTCAAACGAGAAACCAATCGAAGAAAAAATTTTTTAAAGAAAAAATTTTTCCTTTTAAGGGGGGAGGGATGTTGTGCCGCGGAATATTCCACTCCGTATTTAGTATATTCGGGAATATTCCATAGCAAAGAAACATTGGAATTCGTTCAAGACAAGAAACGAAGTCCAATGCCCGATCGTATGAACGACCCCAAGAACGCTGACGCAGCATGAGCGACTCGCTTGGCGTTCGGGCGAAAGGCTAACGCTAAAATTGCGAATTAAGGGATTTTCGTGAAGACAGTTAGCAACTGCTTTACGAAAAGACAGTATTAAATTAGATTGAAAAGAGAACGGTTGGTTCCTCGTTTAATACTCGAAACAACGCATTATTGTACTTCTTACTTTGATATATAAATAGGCAACGGAAAGTTACCGTTGCTTATAATAAATACTTCCTTTTATATAAATTCGCGTTTCCATCTTTTACTCGAGATCCATCTCCTTATCGGCAAACGATCCCAAAAAATAATAACTTTTAATATTATACCGACTACCAAATAATCCAATTACTCGGTACCGGCATAACACGGAATATATATATATATTCCGTAATATATATATCTAATAGATAAATCGATATTTTAAAATGAATAAAACATCTAAACACGAGTTCGATATAAGAATTCAGCAATAATATCATACAGATAGCAAGAGTTAAAATAGGATAAAATAAGAAAGATGACTCATATTAGTCATTGGATAAATGGCAAAGACGACTCGAAGTTACGGTAGTAGTTGCTGGTGGGGGAACAACCCCAAAACGCTTCAGGTTGCACCCGAGCCGATGCCGTCTTTCCCCTTTCTCTCTATGTTAACACCATAAGACGAGGAGTGTTCTCTCGAAACAATACATACTTATGAGACACATACATTGCGGTCCACTCCAAATCTAAGCAGCCATTTGATATACAATAATTTGGACTCACGAACAATTTTAACCTAAAATTATGATAAGAATTCAGAAAAGATATGCTCACCTAAAAGGATACAAGAAATAACTGCAATTATGAAAATTAAACATTAATCGAAAAGCCATGTAACGTGGCAGAATACTCATGCGCTACGCCCTCCTCGCTCGACGGCTTCCAGCACGTTCTCGCAGGGCCCGGTAGGATTAAGCACGATATTTAATGATTCCTTTTTTTTGTATATCATTTTTCTTTGAATTATGCGATCGGACGGACCGAGGGAGAGAGTGAGGGAGAAAGAGAAGGAAGGGACACATCGCATCCACGCGTTTGATCGGCTATCGAGATCGTTTAGCGGTTGGAGCCGGGAATAAGTCACTGCGTGTTTTTTTGTCACTTTTTCCTGTTCGTTTATTGTACAGCCGTGCGCGTGTTAGTACGTCATCTCGTTGTGTAGTCGAGTGTGAGGGATTGGAACGTTATAGACCATGTCGCAGATTGTTCAGACTAACTGACGGTTAGTGAGTTATTTTATTTTATTTATCTGATTATATTGGACTGTATTTTATTATTTTCGTAAGCTTACACAGTGCGTGTTCGGCCGTCGTTCCGTATTTGTACGTTTGGGTAAGGGATTATAACGGTCCGAGGGGTATCTCGCGTCGTGAGACTGTCCATTATTTTTCTTTTTATTAAATTATATGCGTTTTGACGGTAGTATACGACGGTCCCGTTACCGAGGAACAATTTATAGTTGATCATTGTTTTGTGTGACGTTAGTCATTCTATCATTATTTCTTTTCTCGGTACTTATCTATTTTATTTTATTTTATTGGTATTCGTTATTTATTGATTCGTTTATGATTTATGCTCGGTTGTGCCTTTTATACGTTCGAAGATTTTCAAGTTGGAAGGATCGAATAATTCAAATCTTCGCGTGCGTGACCTTCCGGCGTCCCGTGATTGTTGAGTTATTTTGGGGTATGTGAGACTAGTCCGGTATAGGCCGTATCGCGGGAAGTACTTCGAGGTAACCTGTTGGTTAACTTTGACCGATCGCGTGTTGTCAAGTCCGGCCAATGTTTGAAATTAATGTGTGAGAGTGACAGAGACGATACGAATGCCAGGATAACTCGTACTGCCGGAATAATTAAGAGTATTGTAACGGTATTTTACGTTATCATCACCCTTAAAGGGTTTTGGTTCGGACTCGAGCAGGGAGGAAATTAATATAGGCTTCAGTATTGGGTAGAAGTATGGTTTATTAGACACATTAAATAAATTATACAGGTAAAAGTTAAATAATTTGTGTGAAAATTAAATGTACTCCTTTTTCCTTAATTTTGGTGATTATGCACCTTACAAAAAGAACTTGTCCCGGGTTTACGCATGCTTATATAATCGCGTCCGCAAGAAGTAGGAGATTTTATATTGAACTAGCTGACCCGGCAAACGTTGTTTTGCCATATAAATAATTTCCTAGTAATTTCTAGTGTAGACAAAAAATAGCTTACTTATTGTAAGTATGTATGTATGTTAGAATGTGTATATTGTATGTATGTAAGAATGTGGTATATGCGTGAAATAAGCATGGAGCGCTGTGAACGATGAGGGAATATAAAAATAACAAAAGGCAAACATTATTTTTAAGTTATTATAATTTATTCCTTAAAATTATATATCATTAATCAAACAATTACGACAGTAACACTATTAAACAATATCAATCTCTTAATGCTATAGCGTGAACAATATTTTTTGTTAGTCCATCTTTAGCTAACACAAACAAACTGGATGGTTTACCCACTCGAGAGCATGCCACGTATAATTGTCCGTGTGAAAAACATGGTGTTCTCAAATCTAATCCACAAACAGACATCGTTTGACCTTGGGATTTGTTGATAGTCATTGCAAATGCCAATCTAATCGGAAACTATATACGTTTGAATTGAATTGGCACATCTGTAGGTATAATAGGAATCCGTGGTATGAGTATATTTTCACCTCTGAACTTGCCATTTAAAATCCTGGCTTCGATCACGTTTTTCATTAATTTTTGAATGACTAATCGCGTACCGTTGCACAGCCGGGGCGGGTTCAAATTACGAAGCAAGATAATTGGAGATCCAACCTTTAATTGTAAATTATGCGGTGGCATGCCTGGCAAATCCAGTGAGTTCAAAAACTCTGTGGGAAAATTTACTGCTTCGCTGTCGTCGCAAACTGTATCAATAGATTTATATGATACCAAGTTCCCTGGCAACAACATTTGTATCTTCAGATTTAAATTGTCAACGTCTACATTTTTTGCCGCTAAAATCGCTCTTTCTGCAAGCCACTCATGATTTATGTACTGTGTGTGTACATCGGGAAATATTTGTTCAATGAGAGTATCTTGCGAATCAGCGATTGTGCAGAAATCGGTCGGTAATTTTACGTATCCAGTTTCATCTATAGCAACTTTTCCATCACCGATATCTAAGAGTTGTTTTGAAAATGTTTCAGCGGATGGATCTTGAAGCATTTGAACGCGCATATTTATTTTTAGCTGTAATTTTTCAACATTACGCCACAATGGAGATGATTTTAAGCAAGCGTTGATCTCATCAGCGTATGTTGAACGTGGAATGACTGGAAGTGTTTGTCTGAAATCACCTGAAAGGACCAACAGAGTTCCGCCAAATAGTTTGTCACTGTTTTTAATATCTTTCAATGTCCTGTTCAACGCCTCAAGTGAATGTTTGTGTGCCATAGTACATTCATCCCAAATAATAATTTTACACCGTTTCAGCACAGTGGCCATGGACGATTGTTTCTTAATGTTGCATACTGCGTCAGGGTTATTCTGAATATTTAGTGGCAGCTTAAATACTGAATGAGCTGTTCTACCTCCATCCAATAAAGTTGCTGCAATGCCCGATGATGCAACGGCCAATGCGATGCCATTATTTGATCGTATTTCAGCAAGAATTAGCGAAATAACGAATGTTTTGCCAGTTCCACCCGGTGCATCCAAAAAGAAGAACCCACCTTGTCCAGCTGAAACTGCGAGCATAATGCGATCATAAATGGTTCTTTGTTCCTCATTCATTAGTGGGACATTGCGGGCAACAATCGCTGCCATTTCTACAGTACTGTACTGCAGTTCACGATTCATTTCAGTATTCATTAAATCAGATGCAGTTCGATTTGGCGAATTCATACCGAAATTACTAAGTGGTAAGTTGGCAATGACAATGCAAAGATCCTCAATAGCAATCAATGCTTCATTGTACATTTCGTCGCTGAATGTTATGGTTAGATCGTGGCACCGTATACGATGTTGATGCAATATATCATCAGTCATTGAATCTTTGTGATTTTCCCATAATATCTGTGCTCGGGCTGGGAAACATGTAGTCAACACTATAGCGAATAGTAGACGAATTTGTATTGCTGTACAGTTCAATGCAGCTTCAGCAAGCATGCATTCCCACTGGTTGTCGTCTTCCAGCAAGCCGAGTGCAAGGCATGCATCTTTATACGTTGGATATTGTTGCCCATTCACTTTACGTATATCTTGAAATGATAATGGGCCAGTAACATTAACCAACAACAGTCGAAGATAAAAGCACTCCGTGTGTCTTGGATTGACTGTAAATAATCGCCCCAAGGCGTTTGATTTAAATAAATTGAGACATGCAGCAACTGGTGAGCCTTGCTTGCGGGGCATCCATGTTTTTGTTTGAGTCCATGTGAAATAGCGTGGTACTTGTGAATAGAGTAATGTTCGTGCGAAGGCACCAAAATCATCCGCACGATTACACAATTCAAAAAATGCAGTGAGTGTAGTTTTAGGTGGATTTATTGCACGATCAATCGCTGTCTCGTTCGTGAAAAATACACGCTGACCGTTTTCAAGATGGATGGCTAACTGAACAACTGCTGGATCCCGTTCATGAATTGGAAAACCAAAGATACGCCAAGCAGCTTCATTGGAGCTGATGTACCGACCAATTTGGTAGAGCGTTATTTCATCGTTTTTATTCACTGGAGGAGCATTCACATTAGTATTTTCCACTCTAAACACAGCCATATCACTGCCTTTATGGACATACTTGCAAATGTATTTGATGCTCTTCACAGAACTGCAGAACTCAACATTAATATGAGCATTATATGTCTTGCTCAGCAGAGGCGAATATGGCACCACCCAACGATTGTCAATATCAATGTCTGTGTTGATGATATTTTTAATAAATGATTGTCCGCCATTTTCAGGATTTCTTCGACGATATATTGGGTATCCGTCGACATTTGTGACCGTATCATTGGTAAAATCTTTAGGGAAATTTTTAGTACATTTTCCATCAGCCATGCAAGGCGATGAACTATTAAGAGTACCACATGGACCATGAATCATGTTTGTTGTAACAATATCAAACAGCAGTTGGTCAGTGGATGGATCTGGAATTTCCGCAGAAATGATACTATCGATTTCTTCAGGACGGATTTTGTCGATGAACCAAACCAAAATGTGTGCATGAGGTAATCCTCGCTTTTGCCACTCAACCGAATACATCCAGCAACGTGTGGGACCAAATACATGTGATTTAGTAATGAAACTTATTAAAGACTTCAACTTTTGTCTGAACACACGTGCTGTAATGTCATGGCGATGTATTGCATTTTGGCCAGGCAGTAGGAAAGATGTAATCTCTGGCCATTTTGGATTACATGTGAACGTGATAAATAAACATGGTCGTCCATATTCGCGCACGAAAGTCAGAGCATCCTGTATATATTCTTGCATATGACGTGGACTGCCTACGTACGATGATGGTAAAATGACATGGTTACCAATTTCGGCGACGTCGGCGTTGTTGTTGATAGCGTCTCGCAAATGAATGCACTCTTCCGCGCGCAGCTTTTGTTGATTATATCGTAAGTATCGTAGTCGTTCGCTCTCAATCTTCGCGTACATGTCGACCATGAATTGTTGACAAAGCTCACGACATCGTAAAATGACGTTGTCCAGGCCACGTCTAATCATTAATCGGTACGCATAATAATCCTTTGAGCTAACGTTCTTGTTTATTTCAGCTCCTGTAATATTTGTTCATAAAAATTAATTTAAATTTATTACGTTCAATAATTTAATTGTTTTGTTAAATGATTAATGATCAAATTAATAATCAATGAAGTACCTGATACGGGATCTCGTTGTTTTATGTTTATGCAATATCCGTCTTGTCCCTTCCAGAATATTAGCGGATATTGGAGAGCGTCATATGAACGATGTGTGTCAGCAATGAACTGAAGATTATTATTTCTTCTACGAATCACAATTTCTCGTGCAGCTGTACAATCGCCAACCATGATTCCAGCAACATCATCAACAACGGGTGCATTGAATCTACGAATATGCTCTCCAGCTGGTGTTTTATCAGGATTAATGACGATAGCGTGATTATCGCTTTGTAATTGGTGCATATGTGATTTGAATATTTTCAACAACTCGTTGTGCTCGTTCAAAAGAGCATCTAGCTCGCTGACGATGCGCCTGGCATAAAGTGAATCAAGGTTATTATAATCACAACGTGCATTCACGCGATTGGCAAGTGCGCTTCCGGAATCCTCGCCGCCCATAAAGTAGATTTGTAAGAATTTATGTGGTTCGTTTGGCATTGGCAGCAGTGAGCCCATTTTATGATAAACTTGGCCTCTGATTTTGAATGCAGAATTGAATTGTTGACCATTTGCATTAGTATTTCGAACTATTTCTGTTGCTCCGAACGATGTCATTTGAAAGCATGAATTGAATCTTCGAATTGACTTCAGGAACACGTTAGAATCTGGATCCGTGCCGATAAGTAAGCCGTTCAATGGTTCAGGTGGTGTTTCAATTTCAGGTAGTTGCACTTTTCCTGACGCGCAACACATCCCAGCTGGCTCATTTTTGAATTTCAGAGCATGACAATGCGGACATTCCTTGTCCATAGCACCAATTACCACTTTTGAATGAGCATAATATTCAATATCGGGCTCATACTGGAATGCTAGACGCAGGAATGAATCAGATATAAATGCTCGATGTACCTGTTGTCGTTGTTGGTCATTTGTTCTTCGTCTATTGACTGTGAAACGGCGTGATTGTCGTTGTTCTAATCTTCTGACTTCATTGCGTTCAGCTCGTGTATCTTCTGGCTCTTCTTGATGCAATTGCGCCATTCTGACACGTGCATCAGTACTTTGTTGCTGGATTTGTTCTTCTGTTCTTTCGGATCTGCTATTTCGCAAGTTTCGAGCTTTACTTGTACTGCGGCTCAAATCAGCCCCTTTGCGTTTTCTTGGCATTGCTCACTGTACAAAACATACATAAATAGAATTAATGAAATTATTTAATGATGAAAAATGTTAAAAGTATAATTAGGGCCAGGATTTTTGCCGCAGTTTTGAAATGATTAGTTTTAATTTATGAAATTATAACAAAAATATAAGTTTTATGGAAAAATTTTTCAAACAAAAGTAAAAAATTAAATTTTATGAAAACATTGTCTCTTATAATTTTTTCATACAACCAATATTTCCATTGACATTTCAAAATAAAGATTCATAATGATTGATTTTTTGGAAACTATGAAAATCTTAATTGTTCAATTGCATTTTTTTAATTAAATTAAATTAAAATTACATTTTTATAAGATCAACAACATTTTCGATATTAATAAAAAAAAGTATACTTACAACACAAAATCCGTTGTTATTGGAAGCTCGTGTCACGTGTTGAGTACTTTTGAGGTTATAAAATCACTTGATTAACTAATCGTGCAAAATACACTCAAAATTGATAATTTAATTATTATTGATAAAATAGGAATGATTAAAAGTTAATATGAGAGTTACACTGAGATAGCAAAATAATAATTGTCAACGTTACTACTACACTTGATGCATAAACAATAATGATGGCCGACAACTGTGTAGGGAGTGAGAAAGAAAGGAGACCGGCTTCGTTCTCATCCCTACTCCGTGCTGTTTACTGGGTCAGAAGTGACACCTGTAGACATCTGGCGGGGATAACTAATTAAATGACGATTGATCAGTTTTCGACCGGAGAGGAAAAATGATTAAATTACTAAAATGGCTATTAAAAAATAAGGGTTGATCGTAGAAGGGTGAAAATTGAGGATTGTATGTATTTTTGTATGTTGTATCATAAAAAAATAGAAATTAAAAATTTTGTCTAAAAAATAAAAAAATAAATTTAGGGGTGGACTACCCCTAACATTTAGGGGGATGAAAAATAGATGTTGGCCGATTCTCATAGATACCGGATAAGCACAAAAAATTTCATCAAAATCGGTCAAGCCGTTTCGGAGGAGTATGGCAACGAAAACTGTGACACGAGAATTTTATATATTAGATTACTGAATTATTTTCTGTAGTTGTATGGTAGTATAGTTTCTACATATAGAAAGAGCCTGCTGGGCTTGCCATCGTTAATATATCTATATCGGTTCTGTTATTATTCCTCGCCTTCGAAGGTAGCCTATTCTATACCTATACTGCATAGACTGTAGTGGGGATAGAGCTCTCGCTCAAGCTCTCCTGGCTACGCGATCGACTTGCTGGTCCCGCCGCTGTTCCGGTGGAGGCGTCAGCGCGGTGCATCCTCGGTCCATCGGCGCATCGGAAATGCAACAGGAGCGTCCCTAGCTAATTTTGGGGGTGTTTTTTAGTCCCTTATGAATTTAGTATAATTTTCTCCATACCACACTGGTGTCTTTCTGAGGTGATATCTCGTTGGCTTGAGTACTCTGCTACTTGGATGTCTGGTGGCTCCGTAGTTGACCTTGTAAGATGCTCGTTTTCCCTGGGCCAGAGGTATCAGGCCTGGTCCTTGGAGTGGTGCGGTTGAAGATGCTTCTCCTGGGGTTGACTAGGTGGTCCTTCTTTAGCTGGATGGCTGGTCCTCTCTTTGGTTGGTCAGCTGGTCCTCCTTTGGTCGATTCCGGATGTTGGCGAAAGTCTGTGAACAGAATGCTCTACGACTGTGGTATGTTTTGCCCTTTTATACCGGCTTCCCCGCTCTTCTTACCTTTCTGTCGGTATTGCAGGGTATTACTATATCTTCTAGTCGTCCCGTAGCCCATCTCCTGTAGCCCATCTGTCCCGTTAATTTCCTCTTCTTGGTTATAGTGGTTTAGCGTGTTCCTTTTAGATTGTTCTTCATACGTTTCTTGAGACTATAGTCTTACTGCTTGGCAGTATAACTATAGCTTGAGTAACGGTAGATCGTCTTTATAGGTGCTGTGTAGTATGGATTCCTGTGTTTGTGTGTGTGGGTCTCATTTAGGCTAGTCATTTAGGCGGCATATTTAATTATAAGACGAGTATGTCGTCTTAGTATGAATAGTTAACGCGCCAGAATTTATTTTACGGGATATTTTATTTATATTTTTCTTTGTTCTTTTTGTTGGAAAATCAGTAGCCGTTTTGAATAAATAGGTGATCTGCCCTTGTGGCATTTGTGAATCCCGTACCTGCAATTGGTGTCTGTGTTATTTATTGATTTTATTTTTATTGACTGATCCAACCAAAGAAGGTCATTCTGGTAAATTTTTCCCCAAGTGAAAGTAACCTGCCATTTTCCTTCCCCCTAAAATCCCTTCTTCCGCGGGTTAATTTATCGATTTAGTTTATCGAGTCGAGTGACGGTTAACGCGAACAATCAACGAGCATCCTCAGCCCTGTCCCGAGTAATTTTCCGAAAGGTTAGACTCAAGAGGGGGCTTGCGTCTTCCATGTTTCTTGGCAGGTGTGGTAAAGGGAGAATCCATTCTCCTTGACCAGAGTACGGAAAACTCACGCCGAAACGCCTCATACGACTTAAATTTGTCGGTTTTTGTTAAAATACCGCGCGGGTTTGACGTAACAAAAACTGGGGGCTCGTCCGGGATCCAAAAAAAAGAGTGTTCATTTTGTTCAAATTAATCAGTCATCTTTGTCTCGAATAAATTCAATTAACGGAAATTTGAAAAAAAGTGTCAAGTTAATCAGTAATTTTTGTCGCGAGTAAAATAAAATCGAAAAAAAAGAGGTGTAATTTTATAAAGAAAATTGTTTGTGTTGTTCGAATTAATTAATCGGTTCTTTCAAGGATCAATTAAATTATGAAAATTAATTTCTTAAGAAAGTGTCACTTTGGTTCGTGTTAATTGACCCGCATTTGTAGATCGATTTAATTCATAAAACCCAACTTTTACCTTTTTACCGCGTTTTCCAGAAGTGATTTAATTCGTGAAAGGTGATCACTCTTTTTTTCTTAATTTTTGTAAACTGATTTAATTCATAAAATCTATCATGATAGCTTTTCTCTTTTTACCGCGTTTTAATATGTTGACTTAATTCGCGAAAATTGATTTTTTCATTTTTATTGAGTTTTAGTGAATCAACTCAATTCGTGAAAATTTACTATTTTCTTTCAACCGCGTGTGTTGTAAATCGTTTAAAAGCATAAAATCTAACTTTAACCTTTCTATCGCGTCTTCAAGAAGTGATTTAATTCGTGAAAATTGATTTTATACATTTTGGTGAGTTTTATTGATAAAACTTATTTCATGAAAAGTGATCACTCCTTTCTTCTCAATTTTTGTAAACTGATTTAATTCATAAAATCTAGCTTTTCCCTTTTCTACCGCGTTTTAATATGTTGATTTAATTCGCGAAAATCGATTTTTTCATTTTTATTGAGTTTCAGTGAATCAACTCAATACGTGAAAATTTACTATTTCCTTTCAACCACATTGTAATAAAATATTTTAACTCATGAAATTTAACTTTCTCCTTTTTATTATTATCGGGTTTTAATAAATCGATTTTATTCATAACAATTAATTTAGTTGAAACTGACACTTTTATTTGAGTTAGATGATCGGATTTTCCTTTGAATAATTACAAATTGATAACGTTCGTTGATGTGGTTTAAGTTCATTGATCGACATCGTTGTAAAAATTGATTCGTTTTAGAGCACCCGCTATTATTCAAGTTATTGTTTTTGGTAAGCTTTTTTCGTAAGTAAATTGACTTTGTAGAAATCAAATGTGGAAGCTAATTTTCAATAATAACTGCTGAATAAAAGGAGAAAGAATTTGTATCGAAGGACATATATATAAGTAGACAGATTTTTATTTTCGTCAGCCACAGGACGGTATCGATCATCTGACATGGTTCGAGGGCGGTGTACTAGATGTTCTCACACGTCTTACAGAATCGTGCGAAAAAAGATGCATGTATGTGGTATATCGTTTTGTATTACATGCAAGCAACGCCGCCCGACTACGCATGCGTATTTCGTAGCACCTCTTAAGAAACCAGAGTCGCAAAAGGAGAAGGAAAAAGACAAGCCTTCCACGAGATTTTTATTTTATGATTTCGAGACGCAGCAACACGAACAATTGCACGATGATAAATCGACACGAATTCACGAGCCGAATTTATGTGTTACACAATGCGTATGACATGTCTGGATATCACAGATATAGAGACCAATTGTGCTGACTGTGGTAAACGTGAATTCGTGTTTATCGATGATCCTGTTCGGGAGCTCGCGAGGTTTCGACGCGCAATTTATTGTACGGTATTTAAACGAAGTGCAAAAAACACAGTTGCCCTCTCTGATTATGAATGGTACAAAGATTGTCTCGATGAAGATTGGCAATGTCGTTTTTCTCGATAGTTTAAACTATTTATCCATGGCTCATAGCGCTTTACCTAAGGCCTGTGGTTTCGCTGATGAGGCGGCAAAAGATACATTTCCCCATTTATTCAACACACCGGGATATCAGAATTACTCAGAACCTCTGCCGGATCTGCATTTTTACTCACCCGATACCATGTTCTCGGTGGATCTCGAGCGATTTTTAAAATGGTATGAGGAAGAATCGAGTCGCGTCGATTATAAAATTGATTTTGCGACGCAATTTGGGCAATATTATCGTACAGACGTTACGGTTTTGAGACGAGCTTGTCTAGCTTTTCGAGAGTTACTTATACGTTGCGGAAGAGTGTGCCCCTTTACAGAAGCATGCATGATAGCATCAGCATGTATGAGAGTATTTCGAAAGAATTTTCTACAGAAAGATTGCATTGCAGTGTTACCACCAGGGGGGTACTGCTGGGGCGATAAGCAGTCGCGTAAGGCCGTCGTATGGCTCGTATGGCTCGAGCGTGAGCGCAACTGCGTTATCGCTCATGGTGGACGCACAAGAGAGTATCGCCCTCCGACTGGCCTACCAGCTGTCAACGGATACTACGCGGATGCGGGGGTCCATCACATTTTTAAATTTCACGGTTGCTTTTGGCATGGATGTCCGCGAAGTTATCGCGTGAATACAGATGCTCGAACTAAATTCGGCGATACAATGGATGAGCGATACGAGGGTACCGTTCTTATTTCCGGGCGAATCAGATCGAAAGGGTACAGTCTAACCGAAATATGGGAATGCGATTTTGACAGATTACTCGAGAATAACGAGGAAATGTCGATATACGTGAAAAATCACGCCATGGTCAAGCATGCGCCTCTCGAACCACGCGATGCATTCTTTGGCGGTCGAACGGAAAATTTTGAATAAGGAGCAGACACGCTATGTGGATGTGATCTTGCTGTATCCATGGGTGTGTTAGAATGGAAAATATCCCGTCGGACATCCGAAATTGTACGTAGGTGACGATGTCGAGAACTCGTAGGACTTGAAAACGATCTAAGTGTCGTCGAAGGTCCCGTGAAGTCTACCGTGGTAGTACCGCGCGATTTGTATATTCCCGTACTGCCTGTTCGCATGCATGAGAAACTATTGTTCCCCCCGTGTAGAACGTGCTGTACAGATATGGACACATGCGCGGGCTGTACACACGATGACACGACTGAGTGAGCGTTTGATGGCACATGGGTCGTGGACGAACTGAGAAAAGCTGTGTCGCTCGGATATAAGGTGACGCATATCTATGAAATTTGTCAATACGTTGTTGCGCAGTATGACACGACAACGCGATGAGGCGGTCATTTTGTCGAGTACATCGATACATTCCTAAAAATAAAACAGGAGGCGAGTGGACCGCCAGCAGAGTGTAACGATGACGAGGCAATAGCGTGTTTAATACAGTTGTACAAGGAGTCTGAGGGTGTATATCTTGAGCGAAGTGCTTTGCAGTCAAATCCGGGTTTACGTTCGCTCGCAAAATTGGCTCTTAATTCATTCTGGGGAAAGTTTGGTCAACGTGAGAATCTCACGAAAACGTTATCGTTTTCACACGCGTGGAGCTAATGAATTTATTAACGAGTCCGGAGATGGAGGTGACGGGAATGCTACCGGTTAATCACAAGATCATGTATATAAACTATGTGAGCAACCGCGATGCTATCCAGCCATCCCCGAACATCAAACGCAGTGATTGCATACACGACGGCACAGGCACGCCTAAAACTATACAGTTATCTTGAGGGGCTTGGGGGACGAATATTGTACTGCGATACGGACTCCTGTATTTACGTGAGTCGCCCCGGTGGTAACGAGTACGAGCCGCCAATCGGTCAATTACTAGGAGATCTGACGGATGATTTAAGTGAATACGGGCCTGGTAGTTTGTAACGGTAATTTTTATCGTTAACAATTATTTTTATTTTCCGTGGGAATTCGGGCTCGAACACAAAACTTATTAATTTTAGACTTCGAAGTGCGTGAGAGTAGGGTTTTATTTACAGAATGAATAATTTTATAACAAGTTATTTTACAGTTTCCGCACTCTATTATCCAGAATAGTGCATTTTAATTTCAGAATTCCGGCGATTATTTTATTGTCAGTTCGTCTTACTCGCGCATCGATTCTCGGTATCCTCGGGAGTTTATTATTCTCCTTGTACAGCTGTATTACCGGACGCTCGGTGCACAGATATACCCACACCACTAGTTCTTTTGCATCGCACTCGCTCCTTCGACAGAATGTATTAACTCTGTGTACAATTCTTTCTCTTTCACTCTCGTTTCGCTTTCTATCTTCCTCTCTTCTTCTCGTCTAGCCGGGCAATTCCCGTTTATACCACCGATTTGAGATTATTCTTTTTCCTTATATACTACGAGCTTAAACGTATTAATTAATCCTATGCACCTAATTCTACGGATATCGATTTATATCTTAATCTATTGCTCGTTTCCTTTTTACTTCACTGAAACCAATTCTTGATATTATCTATGCATTGAAATTCGGGAATTCCGGCGATTATTTCTACGTTATTTCTTCTTATTCGAGCACAAATTCTCGGTATTCTTGGACTCGAGCTTCGGTTACGTGTCGATGCCTTGGTATTGACTCGTTACCCGCACTCACACCGCCACACGCATTCAGCTCACTCCTTGGACAGAGTGTGTCAACTCTGTTTACAATTCTTTCTCACTCACTCTCGTTTAACTTTCTCTCTGTCTTACTTCCACTCACGCAACCGGGCAATTCTGTTTCTAGTGCAGGTTTTAAATCCACACTATTTTTCTTATTTCCTTCTTAATTCGATGCACTTACTTTTTACGCTTAAACTTATCCCCCTAATCCTATTCACTTGGAGAGTACTCGCTTGATCGTATAAATTAATCCTACGCACCTATACAATTTAACTTATGGACTATCTAAGTTTTTATGATCGGACACTTTCTTCACTACGCTACTGGTTATTTCTGATTAGATTTTTATCTCTTGCCTGTTCTATATCTTCTTTTTAGACGGGCCTCGGAGTGTCATTCACTCGCTTCACTTCCTGTAGTGTACACTGACTCTACTTTATTTATCTTCTATTGCTTTCTGAATTGCCACTTTTTGATTTATCCTTCTTATTGTACTTTGCCTCTGTCCTTCCGGATTTAGAGTTTTACCCCCAAGAGAGCTCTTCTCTCCCCGCACCGGCCTTTTATAGGCCTCCCCTCGCCTCATTCCCCACTGCATCGTAATTTTGAAATCTAACGCATTTCCTATCTTCGTGGCTTAGTCGTCGTCCCGCTCACCGCCTTCCCCTCGCCTCCCAGCAAGGCCAGCTGGTCGCTGACCCGCTGTCTACATCAGCGAGAGAATTTCGATGGTGTGACGTAGCATGGGTTCAATGGCCTAGTGCCCGCCAACCTCGGTTTGCTTGTACCGAGTCTGTTGCTCAGGTTTCTTGATACTCCTGAATACATTCGGGCTCTTACAGCCGTTCGAAATAACAATTGATGCCCAAAAGTTTAACTCTATTATATTGCATCGATTATTATTACATTAATTTCTACGCTCATGAGTGGAACCATGGTACAAGTTATATAACTTCGTTCGTTTCGAGAGGACCAAAATTTTACGCATACCTTGTTCGTAAACCCGACGGTACGATTATTGAAAAATGTAACGTAAAAGGAATCACGCTAAATTTTGCGAATAGCCGTTACGTGAATTGTAACGCATTACGATCTTTCGTGACAGGAGCAAGGAGCATACCTATTATTTTTAAATTCGACGCTATTCGACGCATTGGATTTCATTATGTAGCAACGCGTAAAGAAACGAAATCATGCGAACCTGTTAACACGAAGCGAAAGCGGCACGGGATGTACTTTACTGTACCGTACGGCTATTGTTAAATACGCTAATTAGTATAACGCAAAAAAGTATATAGATTTACGGTTGAATTCGCGTTATTTTAAAATAATCTTTTTGTCTGATTTCATGTATCATATTTACTGCATCATCATGTATCATATTTACTTTGTACAATACAATAAAAAAATTGATTTGTTATGTATAAAACCGTTGTCTGCTCGTTCTTTTTGTGCTGCTATTCGTAGCAGTAGCTGCTATCTCTCTACCGTTGTCTTTTGTTCTGACTTTCTCATCGTTGATTCCTTTTGTCCCGTCTTTCTTATCGAGTGTTTCCTTTCGTTCTGACTTTCTTATGCTACCTCCGTGGATATTATATTGATGTTTAGATATACATGATTCGTAAAATGTGCACATATGGTAGAGACGTATGCATAGTGAAATAAAAATATAAATAAAAATGCTTTATTTGTGAGAAATATAAAAACTATCGTTATTTAATTTACATACGGTGTAAACATCAGCTTATACCGCGGGCCCGCGCCTCATCAGTTAGTACAGGCGCGCCACGCCTTATTAGCTCGTCAAGGCCGTGAAAATAGCTGATACCGCGGGGTCGCAGCCGCCGCCGCCGACGCCACCGTCGCGGTATAAGCTTATTTAAGAGTCAGCTGATTGATTTTGAAAGACACTCATCGATATGGATACACGTTGGAAACATCCATGGACAGCCGTGATAAGCGATCCTACGGGTTGTGGTAAAACATATTTCGTCAAAAAATTCTTTAAATACATGCACGAAATGACGGATGTTCTGTTCGAGCGTATACTTTTTTATTACTCAGAGTGTAAGTCCGGGTATTCAGAGTACAGTGATAAAATGGAATTTCGCGAGGATTTACCGCAAGCAGCAGACTACTCGAATGATACAAGACCTAAACTTGTGGTCATTGACGATCTAATGCGCGAGGCATCCAACAATACCGTGATCGATCTTTTCACCAAAGGCAGCCATCATAAAAATCTTAGTGTCATTTTCATCACGCAAAATCTCTTCTATAAGGGTCACGGGCAGCGCTATATCTCCTTAAACGCTAATTATATCGTTGTCTTCAAAAATCCGCGAGATCACGCGTAAATTCAGCCTTTAGCCCGTCAGGAATGTCCCGAGAATCCGCGATTTTTGCAGAAGGTATATTTCGATACAACAGCACCACCGCACGGATATCTATTATTCGACTTGAAACAATCGACGCCTGATAATTGTCGATTTCGCGCCTGTATATTTCCCGATGACCAATCCCATTACGTTTACGTGCCTCAGAAAGCAATAAAGGTTCGTGGTGCGACGCGCGATGTTCCAGTAATGCGCTTGTAATGGCGTTGCGCGGACCTCTCGATAAAAAGCAAATAATTATATTGCAAGCGCTGAGTTATCCGAAGCAAGAGCAACGACGTGCAATTTTGCGCAAAGCAGATGTAGCGCTCGTACGGTGTATATGCGACTGTGCTCGAAACGTTTTACAAGGAAAGGTGAGTCTGAACAACGTGCAAAAGAATCATCTTCGGAGGCACGCGACAATTCTTCGACGACTAGCCGCCAAAAGGGGAAATTGGAGCGGTAAGAGGAAGATCATCGTCGAACACTGTGTCGGATTTCTCAAGTTGCTTCTTGTGCCTGTCTTGGTCTACATGAGCCATGGAATATGCCAGAAAGATAGTGCTCATTCCTCACGATAACATACTCGTACTGTGACGTAGTCACAGTTCCTAAAGGATAAAGAACAGGAGATAGAAATCGATACAAATAAAATCATTTATTTCCAAAAGCATAAAAGAAAATGAGAAAAATCAATCCGAATGAAATCCTTTATTTACTAAAGCTAAAGAAAATACAGAAAGTAGGTAAAGTAAAAGATATAGTAAATTCTCGGAGACACAGCTGTGGTGAGTCACAGCGAAACGTCACATATCCGTAATGTTCCCTCACTGCCGAAAAACAGCGGGTCAGCGACCAGCTGACCTCGCTCGAGCGGTGAGGGGAACGGCAGGGCATGGTGGCGGGGAACCTGAAACAGACAAAATCATATGAGATATTATAATAAGAGGAGTTAAAATAATAGAGTGGGAAAGGATGGAAAAAAGTATATAAAGGAGCTTCGATCAGAGAGAACTCTCTTATCCGTGCAAACTATCGACCTAGTAAGAACACGCTTGTGCGCTAAAGTAAAAATATTGCTATATCAAGAAATTCATATTAAATCCAAGAATTTTAATAGAAAAGGGTGTGAGTTAGCTTAGCTAACTTGTTAGAACATTGACAAATAAAAGAATACAGTGAAAGTTAGTGGAGGAACCAATAAAAAGATTGATAGCGAACAGCATCGGACCGTGCAAAATCAGAAAATATTCTAAAAAACAAACTGAGAACAGAAAGTTTAAGGCATTAAACAAGATGAGTAGAGTTTAGCTTAGGAGAGTTAAGAAAATAGCATAAGAAAGTTTAAATTGGATAATTAGCAATAAGTAAGAATAGTTTGTATGAAGAGTTGTTAGCGCAGCGTATCGACAAAAGTGAAAAAACTTATTTTTGACACCAAAAGGTTTAAGAATAAAGCCTGGTGAAAGAAATAGTAATACAACACAGAGAAAGAAGGTAGAATAATAAACAATATTTAAGGAAATTATGACAAACAGACAGGGTACGGTAGATTTAAAATATGTAATAAGTCTACGCAACAAGAAGGGGTAGATTTTTGTAGTAGAATTGTAAAAAAAAAAGGTAGGAAAATTAATTGATAAGTAGAATTAGGAGGTCACTATCCAATCAGACCTAGGAAAATTCGTTTGACAATTTTAGGACCAATACAGAAATAATTAGGAGAGAAACAAATTTATTAGCCTTGCCAATCGCGTCGGATGGGAACGACACCACTCAACAAGACATAAAGAATAAGAAAAAGATCAAATAAAAGACCAACTCACCAAGATAGAAGAATAACCGGAACGTCCAGGTCCAACACCGAAGATCGATGAGAAATCCGTTAAATAAATGATAAATAAGTAAAATCACCGGAAAATAGAGATTTTGGTACTGTCCCATTATACAACGGGAAGAACGTCACACGCGAACTAAGAACAATATCACCCCGGTCAAATACACTCGAGATTAACGGGAACGGCTCGGACACTACGAACAAAGAACCCGAACGAGAAATAACTCGAAAATCAAAGAATTTCAATTAATTGACAAATAACGCAGACACGGACACAGACGCGGCGTCTGTATCAGCTGACCGACGCGCCAGCAACAGCGCATCGAGCCCAACAGACTGCGCCGCAGCAGCTAGGAGGGCAAAGATCAAGACGGACGAGCTCGATTACGCCTCGTTGGGACATTCACCGCCGACCCAAGGAGCGCATAAGTCAAAATCTGATATCATCGCGGATAAAGAACAGCACGGAACCTTCAGAGCGATTTTACGTCACAAATTAATTGTACGGCCAACGGCGCCAAAAAAGCCGAACACTGCATAATACTATATTAATCATTGAATAAACCCTACTTATACCTCCTACAGAAGTCTATAACTAATTATCTTCGTTTTCGAGCCCGAATTCTTCCCCTTGGAGGACAAAAATTAATGATAACGTAAGAAATACCGTTACAGTACATCGTCTCGCTGGACTCGCCACTACTGCTGCTACTACTATTACTACAGACCCGTTGCCCTCCGTACAGACTACCGGTACGCCGTTATCGCGCCTTGACACTGAGCTGAGTGAAATTCTAAACTCTCACTCGTACAAGAGCGAGAGAGAGAAATGGATAGCGTACCAGCAGGTTATACAGCATTATCTTCACATGGTCGAGTACGATAATACAGTACCGAATATTTCAACAAAACGAAAAATAGCAATACTTGATAGTCACGAGAATAAAATCGACGACGTTTTAATGAACAAAGTTAAATCTCGCCTCTATAACACACTTATTATCGATAGCGTACCAAAAAAATTTTAATCTAAAGCAATATCGTTGCTTCGCAATTTGCATCGCAGCGCCGTTGGTAAAAAAATGACATGGGATCGTAACGGTGTTGTTTCCATAGACGGCAGAAGAATTTCAAATTCCAATATCGGTGTTTTTGTTAACGATGCTATGCGAGCTAGAAAACGCGAGGAACCCATCGGTCGATCTTACTTTGCCAAACTCCTGCGAGCGATACAGATGCCACGCGAATTTATCGGCAATCCCGAGTTACTACACGAGCCTATACTGTAACGGTATTAAGCGTTTACATTACCCTTAAAGGGCTTGTTCGGACTCGAGCAGGAAGGAAAGTAATTTTTAGGCTTTTGTAGTAGGTAAAAGTATGGTTTATTCAATGAAACAGATAAAAATTATGCGATACAGCAGAAAAAGAAATGAATATTATATCTCATTCTCGAACCCTTTTTTCCTGGTATTACGGCTACCACGCGCCTTACAGTAGACTATTTCCGGGCACTCGAGTGCAGATACAATCGTGTACGCAAAAAAATCTAAAATATTTATGAAAATCCTTGGTAATATGTTTTTAGTTGGTGACAGATTTTAGAAGATGGTTGTAGTATGCTCTATAATTTGTGAGAAGACGTTGATAGTTATATAATGCAAATATATTCGTTAATTAATAATATAATTGATGATAATGAAGTTGAGCATTAGTCGATAAATCTGTTTACCCTTCGTGTTCCGTGGGTATGCTATTTAGCACGCGTACCGTCGGTAACTAGCCGGCCGCTGCTGATAGAATCGCGACTAGCCTGGTGTCTACTACTGACTCGCTACAGACCCGTCAGTGGGCGTGGAGTTTCCTGCTGATATAATAAACTTTTTAGAGGTCGACTTGCGCGTCCACCGACCGCGGCTACGATCCGGCGTCAGTGGGATGCACTCGGAGTGCATGCGCAGCCACTTAGTATATCAGGGCCGTGCCCTGTGCATTTATCGCCTTTTTCTATCTTTCCTTTAATCGTGGTTTTATTTATATCCCTGTGGAATTTCCAATGCTACCCTAATTCCCTGGTCTTTAATATAAAGATCTTATATCTTCTTTAAAATATTGCAGAGATTATTTTGTGTCTGAGTGAGTAGACCGTGGTTCGCTCGATCCTTGGCTACCAGAGAGAGAGAGAGAGAGAGACCGCTTTGTTGATGTTTGGGTCTGCGGTGCGTTAAGCTCGAACGCAGCACCAACTCAGCTGCTTTCCGTCAAATGTATGTGACAGGTACCACAGCTGGGCTCTTCGGGCATCAGTACGGCTGCACTTAGCAAAGGCTCGATCTTCCTTCCTGGTATCCGGACTTCTGCGTTGGCGGGACCTGCGAACAAAACTGTTCCGCGAGTGCCGAAATTCTGGTCTTTTTATACCAGAATCCCCTCCAGCTGGCCCATGCTTTCAGTATGACTATAGTTGGTGGCGGTCCTGTAGCCCATCTTCCTGTAGCCCACTGGTAGTTTGTTTTTAAAAATCGTCGTTGGCCTTTTAATACTCCGTTGCTTGTACTTTTCGGACGGAATAACGGGACAGGGTCACCGATATGCTGGCCTAATGGTGTGAGTGAGCGTCGTGAGCTGCCGAGTCTAGGCCGGTCTTACCCTGTGTGCGGAACGCGCGGTAGCGATGCCTTAGTGTGTGCACCGCGCGTTCTCAAATAGTTTGTATGTTACAATACCTACATCATCCTCGAACAGCAGCAACAGTAGCAACAACAACAACGAGGCGGAGACCGCACACTCAAACAGAGATTTAATGCTCACGGCGGAAAACGACATCATCGAGGGAAGGAGGGGGATGAAGAAGAGGACGAACAATTGCAAAACATCGCATAAGTAGAGAGCCAACGACACCCCAGTGAATATCGATCCCCCACACAGTTAGAAAAGAAAAAGAAAACGAATCCATTTAACTGGTCATCGTTGAAAGTATGAAAATTCTTCAAAAAATCTATTATCACACCGCTCACCCTGCCTCCGATTTTCGAGCAAAAAATTTGGCCCAGGTGGATCGAAGAGTAGCGCGAAAAAATGTTTTACCATAGCTCGAGGCACAGGATTCATATAATATGCATCGTCTCGTACGACGACGATTTCCCCGTCGTACGTACAACGTGAGTAATATAGACGATGTATGGGATGCTGATTTAACTGATCTTCGCTCGATAGCCACGTACAACAAAGGGTACGCATATCTGCTTATTGTTATCGACGTGTTGAGCAAATACGCGTGGGTCGAGGCTTTGCGTGACAAAAAGAGCGCAAACGTGGCCCGCGGTCTCACACGCATACTCGCACGCAATAACAATCGTCGCCCACAGTAATTGCAAACTGATCGAGGCAAAGAATTTATCGGCACTCCATTTCAGCAAATTCTCAAGAAAAAGAATATCGATTTTCGCGCTGCTCGTAACCCTGATATAAAAGTCTCGATTGCCAAACGCTTTAATCGCACAATAAAAGAGCGAATGTGGCGTTACTCTACATACACGTGAAATAAGCATTACATCGATGTTTTACAAAAAATTTTATATGCTTATAATTACACTAGACACAGCGGAACGCGTATTCCTAGGAGCGAGATATCTCTCGAAAATGCCTCTATAGCCCGAGAAAATTGAGCACGGTGTTACGAGCGTAACGCGAGAAAAATTAAAAAGCCTAAATACAGCGTCGGTGACTTGGTACGTATCAGTACAGCTAAAGCAGCATTCGTGAAAGAATATGAGCGTGGTTGGAGTAACGAATTATTCAAAATGCAACGAATATCAGTGAATCGACAACCATTCGTGTATATTTTACACGATCTGAATAACGAGACTATCGACGGTATTTTCTACGAGACAGAATTATCGCGAGTACGAGTGCCTCCGTCATTTGAGAAGACGAAAAAGAAGAAGAGGACAAAGAGGAAGAACCCTCGGAATCACCGTCCCCGATAAATATGAGCTCTAAGGACAGCTCTTTCTTTGTCGTACTACCGAGCAACAGTAATATGCAGTATTTTCCGAATAATACGACGACGAAATTTATTACAATACTACCGCGTCAGATACGTTTGCACGGAGAATGGTCTGTTTCTCTTGTGGAAATTGGTTATCCGATACTCTTTTACATGTTCCTACTGTAGGAAATCTCGTAACTTTTGAGGATGGTGATTATGATTTATCGGGTTTAAATCTTTTAAAGTGATAAATCATAAGCGACAATGTTATTCACCAAACTTCTATGATGGAATATTTTTTGGCAGTTCGCAACCCGGTTAGAGTCAGCGCCGCCTGGATCCCTATGTCATCGATCTCAGAAAGATCTCTAACAATCGAATCTTTAATTATTTGTCAGCTCTAATTGCCTCACTCATTTATTAAGAATTAATGAGGCAACCAGACCTGACGATTTTTAAATTCTAAAGAAATCGTGAAAAAATATTGCCACAGCCTGGGTTCGAACCGGGAACTCCAGAATTCTAGCCTGGTACGTTACCAATTACGCCACCGCAGCTCTAGCAACATCAATTCACGATCTCTATTTTTAATGTCAAGTGCTAAACTTTATTCAGATTAATTAATTAATCAATATGCGGTTAGAGCTGACAAATAATTTAAGATTCGATTGTTAGAGATCTTTCTGAGATCGATAACACAGGGATCCAGGCGGCGCTGACTCTAACCGGGTTGCGAACTGCCAAAAAATATTCCATCATAGAATTTTGGTCAATAACATTGTCGCTTAAGATTTATCACTCTAAAGAAACATATGACCGCATATTGATAAATTAATTAATCTGAATAAAGTTAAATCTTTTAACACGGAGACGCGCTGATAGAGACCAAGTTCCACATGGTGTATATCGCTCTATAGACGCTCTTTTTGAGAGTATAAATAAGTTACCTCACATGGCCGGTCATTTGCGCTTTAAATCGCTTCCGAGCGCGCAGGTCAAAGTGGCGCGCGTATGCGACGATCTACGATACCACGACTTTCGCGTTTCGCCCGCTATCGCAAGGCTACTAGGATTCTCAGAAGAGGATTGTAGGTCTGTAATGATGGGACCACATTGCGAATACACAGGGTCGAGGCCTGCACCTCTCATCGGTGCTATACCAGGCAACATGTTTCTACACACCGATATCTGCAAGAGCTATATTACAGGCGATGTACAAACATCCCTCTTACGAGTTGTTTCCATTGATACTGATGACTGTCAGTATGATTCGATCAAAATTAAACCGTTTTCAACGCCACGATATATACCTCTCTTGCGCAACAATTTACATACTATCGAGATCGATATAAGAGACGAGTTTTTAAATTCTATACCGTTCGAACAGGGAACGTTGACTGTGACACTACATTTTAAAAGGTCCCACGATTGATTTCGCCACTATGGATGATATTGACAGTGTGCAACACGGATGGGGCCATCGCGGGTACGGCGGTATTAGCCATATTTATATCGGAACACCTAAACAGCGAGGACACGGTATCGGCAGCTTTCTCGGGGGCCTGTTTCGCCGAGTGTTACCACTTTTAAAGAAGGGCGCTAAAGCAGTTCGAAAGGAGGCATTGCGCGCTGGTGTAAACGTAGCCGGTGATATCCTTGATAGAAATATAGCTGTGAAAGATGCTATTTGCGGGAGAATGCGAGAATCAGGCAGTAATCTCATACGCAAAGCCTCTGAAAAAATTGACACTCTCATGCGGGGCTCTGGTTATAAAAAGCGCAAAATTTCACGTACTCCTCATTCATCGAACGAACGTAAACCACGACGTATCTCCCGTAAAAAGAAAAGTGTAATAACGATAAAAGTAATGAATAATAATAATAATAATAAGAACAATAAGAAGAAGAAGATACGTCAACGAACGGTTGCAGATATTTTTGGATAGCTGAAACAAGATGGGTTTTCTACATGCGCACTCGTGCGAGTGTCTTAAATCCGTACTTGAATTATTTTCACTCCCGACGACGCAAACTACTATCGAAGGCTCCAATTGGGTGAATTATAAGCCAATTTCTTCGCTAACAGATGATTCACCTATTGAATTTGTTATTCCTGGACAGGGTGATGAGTATATCGATCTCGCGCATACTATGCTTAGTCCAGAGTGAAAATAACATCTCTTACTACGGAAATGACCACGCGTATAGCGTCGTGAGTAAGTACCGGCCCTGTAAACAATCTCTTGCATTCTATGTTTAATCAGGTGGATGTATACCTGAATCAAAAATTAGTTTCACCTCCAAATAATGCCTACGCTTATCGAGCGTACATAGAAACACCTTTGAAATACGGTCCAGCAGCCAAAAATTCTTATCTCACGAGCGTTTTTTGGTATGATGATATCCATGGAAAAATGGATGATATAACGTCGGGAAATATGGGTCTTGTGAAGAGAAAACAATTTTTAAATGTCGGAAAAACTGTAGACTTGCTTGGTCATCTGCATTACGATATATTCAATCAGGAGCAGGTCCTATTAAACGGTGTCGAGATGCGACGACGGCTCCTGCGCTCTAGAGATTCATTTTGTCTTGTGGGCGATACAAAGAATGGTCAATGCGGTTTAAAGATTCTCGAGGCATCGCTTCTCGTTCATAGAACAAAAATAGCTACCGGTGTGCTGCTCTCGCATGCTAAAACTCTGGCAAAACCTACGGCTAAATATCCTCTTACGAGAGTCGAGATAAAGGCCGTTTCAATACACTCTGGTGTTCATGGAGAGACTATCGATAATATCGTGCTAGGTCAATTACCGAAACGTATAATTTTCGGTTTTGTCGATAACAAAGCGTTTAACGGCGACTTCAGTATGAATCCTTTCAATTTCCAAAATTACAAGATAAATTATCTCTCGTTGTATGTAGATGGTGCTCAAATACCTTTGAAACCGTTACAACCTGTAACGGAACGCCATCACGGCGCTCCGCTACCATAATAAAACCGTAATCACCACCCACACATCTAGCTTACGCAAGACAAAAGAACGCCAGTGGGACTAGGACAACATAACATAAGAATAGGTACACACCGCCAAGCGAAAGTACCCACCCTAAATCAGCATGGCGTCCTATACAGGCCCCACCTAGACACAAAAACTATTATTAAAACAAACAGAGCTCGCAAGAAGCTCGCACAAGAAGAAGAGGGGCCGGCCAAATCAGCACGCTACAGACCAAACCTCAGCGTAGTACACCCCGCCCAATAGGAAGCAGGCGGAACGACACGTAACAACAAACGCCTTACCCAGCTAGGAAGACATAGCCCGCTTCACCCGTTCAAACCAACCACACCACACCTACACGATGCGCGGAAAACGCCACGATACGGCGAGATTACCAAAGAATTTGTGGAACTCTAGAGATTCCACAAACTTTCAAGAGTAAAACGACAAGGGGATTCCACATGAAACCTCACCACATACCCCCACTCAATGATCAAACATTAATAACAAAATAAAGGCACAAAACGAACCTAAACATTACAACAAACAATTAACAAATCAAGACTAGGGCAAGCCCTAACCGGAGAGAATACTCTATAGCAAAATAACACAAAAACCAGGGAAGACAGCTAGAAAACACCTGGTAAAACACCAAACTCACAATTATTAAACAAGTCTAGCGCAAACCAAATCAGAACGTAAACCAGGAAAGACATACGAAGCATCAGCAAAACCACACATGAAAATAAGTAGTTAAAACATCCATTAAACAATAAAAAGCTCTCAGGAAAAGTTTGAACCTCCTGCGGGTAGCAATTTAACACAGGCCAACAAATTCAACCTTGCTAGAACCGCGGTTCAAACCCAGAGAAGACAAAGCCCGGCTAAATATAGAAATAACGGTATACCAATACACCACCCCGCACCTCCTTCACCTAGTGATTGAAGGGCGACAAACATCACGTGACATACCCAAAAACACCCCCTCGGGGCCCATCCACTAAACTATATAAACCACGACCGGACAAGCCTCGAGGCTCTTGTTGAAAATCTGTTCTTCAAGCCGAAGCGCTGCCCGACAGCCACAATAAATTCATTTTTAATTCAGAATGTAACACAAAAAGCAGGCTTTCGATCAAACGATTCCCCTGCATCGCGCCTTGGCCATCGTTTGACCGAACGCAGCTATCTCGATAAAGACTAACAGTTTTGGAAAAATCTTGTCAGAAACAGTATTCATTCTCTCAACCGATTCCCTGGCATCGCGTCCTGGCCGTCGGTTGAGTGAACGAATTATCTAGGATACACTGCGAGGAAAGGGCTCCCCTGCATTGCGCCTTGGCCGCCCCCAATCGCAGCGTTAGGGCACTCTGCATTAACGTGTCCCCACGCATAGCGCCGTGGCTACACGTCTTCTGCAGAGTGGAGAAGCACGTGTGTCTCCAGGTTTAGGGAGTGGCATCCCGGCTTGTTGCACCACGCGCAACCGATTCGTAGGGTGTACCTGCGTGGGTGGCACCACGACAGGGCCAGCACCAACTACCTCCTGTGACGAACGAATACCCAGGCCAATTGCACCAATTAAAAAACCTAATTGTAAAGCCCCTAAGGCGCAATAAGTTGGCTTAATTGAGAGCAACTAAAGGCTCCAGTATCCGGGGTATAGGAAGAGCTAGTTGGTCAAGCTGCGAACCCGGTATCGGTTGCGAACAGCGAGCTATAGAGAGGGACCCAAACAATAACAAAGACGAGTAGAGATAGGTAGGTAAATTCACACTCCTTCCCCCCTCGCACTACACTCGAGTCCCTACTATACACTCACCGCGCAACCATCAGAAAGGCATAGCCTTACACGGCAGATCACGCGTACGGGCATCTACCAAACAATAACACCCTCGAACACGACAACTAGCTAGATATCCAATGATTAAAAACAAGGCCGACCAGTACTTCTAACGAAGGTACCAAGGAACGCCCCGTATGAGGACTAAGCCGGCAACAAATAAAGATAGGCCACACACCGTACGCCTCACATAGAGACACGCGAAGCCCTGATTCGACCAACCATATCCTAGAACTTCAAAATTCACAATCACAACAGCATAAATTCTTTAGATAAATTGAGTGTTAAGCTCCGTGCAAGTGATATCTAATCACTTCACGAATGGTAGAATCGAAACCCGAATTGAGACTGGAAATCATTCCATTTACGTAGTTTTAGAAAAGTGCGTTTAAGCAAACGCGACAACCCATGTAGAAAAATAAATTGAGTGTTAAGCTCCGTGCAAGTGATATCTAATCACTTCACGAATGGTAGGATCGAAACCCGAATTGAGACTGGAAATCATTCCATTTACGTAGTTTTAGAAAAGTGCGTTTAAGCAAACGCGACAACCCATGTAGAAAAATAAATTGAGTGTTAAGCTCCGTGCAAGTGATATCTGATCACTTCACGAATGGTAGAATCAGAACCCGAATCGAGACTGGAAACTATTCCATTTATTTTACGAATTATAGAGTCCAAAAGACCCAGACACACCGGAAGCAATTCCACATGCGTAGCCTGTAGGAAAAATTCTGTAAGCGAACGTGAAGATCGTACAAACAACGAGATCATCCCTCCAACATCCTTCCTACCTTGTCTGAACTAACAATCAATCGAAGTATCAAATAATTCCGTGCCCTCAGCACCATAAAGAAAAGAAAGAATTACCCAATCAGTCAAAGGACCAATGATGAGAGGGTAACAAAATCGCCGGTCTCACAAGGACTAATGCGACACGATAAAAACCTAAACTGAGGTCTCACAAATAACAACAATAAAAAAACAACAACCAAATAGATTGATAGCATATCCATAAAAATACAGACATTTCTCACTCCATCCAGCCCAGAGCACGAACCGGTTTCGAGCTAACTCCCTCTTCCACACGATCTCGAAAGAAACCGCTCGAAACAAAATTTAAAACTACGCGATTTCACGCCACCTCTTGATAAGACGCGCGTAACAGCTGAAGCTGAAAAAGTGTGTAAAGATCGCGAAACGTTTCAAATCTGATTTCACGAAAAATCATCTATATGTGGATGCTGTTCAAACGTTGTTTTCGGGAACTGGAATACATTTCTTGAACGACGGTAATTCGATCGATCGCGATAGTTATCGGGATAGATACTGTCTGTTTGCTTTTGATTTGACACCCGATCTTTTGCGAACAGCAATTCACATTGGAATGTAATAAAGCACGGTAGTGTGAGAATGGAGGTACGATTTGAAGATGCGCTTGCTTCAACGGTAAATTGTGTAGTCTATGCGGAATATGATAATGTCTTTGAAATCGATGCCTCTCGGCACGTAATGGTAGATTTTAGCAGATAATCGAAAAATGTCGGAATAAAATTATTCCGTGTTAAGAAACGTAGAAGCGTCTATGTGAGTAACTAATCAGTCGAACTCGAACATCCGTACGGATTAGACGTGAAAATGGATATCGTCGTGGATATACAGGGAATGCGTGATAAAGACCCGGAATTTATTCCGGAGGAAATTGCCGTGGTAGCAGTGGATAGACCGTACTCTGCTCATTGGATCGTCACACCACCGTGTCATTTTGCCGAATTACCGCAGCATTCGAGAAGCGAGAGTATTTTTCTCTCGAAATATTTTCACGGTCATGAATGGTACGAGGGCGATGTGAGCTGTAAACAAGCATACGCTAACTTGCGTGAAACTTCGCGAAAATCATGACGTATCTATACACGCGGTCACGAGAAGGCTACATTTCTTTGCGATATCACGAGTCGTGAAATTTCCAACCTGGAGGATGAGGAAGGTGCCCCATCGTACACTTTTATGCCGAAATCTTTGCGAAAATGCTTCAGGCACGCTATGATAAACGATACAGTGTCTTCGCATTGTGGAATGCGCCAGGCTTTCCAAATAAAAAATTGGCTTCGCGAGCACCGATGTAAAGGAGAATCATACATGGATGTTTGGTCAGCAAACGAAGAGGAAGAGAATAATAAAGAGGTGAAATCTTCATCATGTTGTTGTGACACGATATACGATGCTGTGGAATAAATTTTGCATATATACGTCTTTCAAAGCGTATCGGTCATCATTTAATCATTGACTATGTGTTCAGCGTGAACACTGGACAAATCTACGAGAGGCTGCAGTATCTACCACTTTCAACCGTCGGCGTATACCCTGCTAACAGAATTCCTCGTCTATGGTCGTTACCGGCTGAACTCTTAGTTAACACGGATAACCACGACGGACCTGGAGAGCATTGGATCGCCATGTACGTTCACCATCATGGAAAAGCTACGGCCTCAATCAAAGATGCAGGAATACGATACCGTAGGATCGTATTCCTGCATCTTATGTCGTGCGGCTTCACCATGTCACGATTCAATAATCTCTTTAGCGATAGTGTAATGAAAAACGACAGATTAGTACGTGACTCTTACAATACTTTTGCATCTCGACGATCAGACAGTGATAAAAATAAATTTGACGGCAGAGGAGTCTCCGAGCGAAGATTACCGTGTTTGCAGGGATGTTGCATACGACGGTAAATATGTGTAAAGTGATTCAAATAAAATATTGATCAATTAAAAACAAATACATCGGCTTACTGTGTCTTTTATTTTATAATTATATATCAATTATAATGGCGGTCTCTCGCTGTACGGTATCATATTCTGCGTCTTTTACCTCAGAGCAAGCGCTACGCGAGGAGCACAGCACAAAGCGGTACGCACGTTCAAAACCGCTGTCGTTGCATTCAGAGCTCTGGACACCTAGTTATGATCCAGAGGGGCGTTTGTTATCTTCGAACTCTGTGATCCCCGCCAGCATCATCCGGAGCATTCAGTCTATCTTTAGCAGTGCACGACAAAAGTCTAAATAGAAAAAATCGCAAAATGTATCCGCTCAATCTAGGCGACGATTTAACGGCAGCTTTTGTGTGTCGGGTAATATGTAGCACCGGCGATAACTCTGTGTATCTGCGGTCGGAGCTAACGTGCGTGGCATTGTGCGGACTGGAGGACAATTTATATAAATTATTGTATCATAGTTACACTCTCGAGCCTCTTTTATTATTTCGAACGGCTATAAGAGCCTAAACTACATACGGAAGCACCAAGTACAGCGGGCACTCGTAAAGCTTGCTCTCGAAGCACATTACACTAGTGAGAGAAATCCTATGTTTTAGCCCCTCACGTAAGTGAGGCTAAAGGCTAGCATGGTTCGCTCGCGAAACACATCATACAAACGAGACAGACATAATTACACGTACCACTTACTTATTTTGACAATTACCCTATCACTATCGACCCGAATCATTCATCCATGCCGAAAACCCATAGAGCAGGAAGGAAAATTCAAGCACAGAAATGAAGACGACAAGTCTTAAAAGAACATTACCAAGTTCCAATAATTGCGTGCAAGTCGTATAACGAGCAAAAGTCTCGAGTCTCTAGTATTGAAATAGAAAACAATAATAAAACTATCCCTCTCAAGGGAAGAAAAAAAGGAGAACGTAATAACCATTCCGACGACGCAATTGCAGAACGTAACGGCTACTCGAGGCAAGAAAGGAATATAAATTTGATTCTAGTAAAACAAATTGTCCTTTAACGGTAACAGCGAATGAGTCGTATAGCAAACTAAATTTTAGAGTCTCTAGCATCAAATCTACAGAAGATAACGAAGGTATTTTCTTTAACAAAGAAAAAATAATAGGGTTTCAGGGACCTTTAGATAAACAAGTAGCGGAGTGTGAAAATCACTCGGAAGTTGGAACATCACATCAAGTAAGTGCGACTGCATACAAAGCAGACAGCAGTCGGGATTTCCAAATTGCCGGCACCGAAATATCTGATAACATCCCTCGACCGTTGCTAGCGCTACGCCTGGTATAATCCCTTAAGCTAACAGCGATATATTTTACACGCCATTAGGTGGATCTACTCCTTTCGACAAAACTATTCCTAGATCACCTTCCCTCGTCCGCAAAGAATCATTATCAACTCCAAAGGGAATAATTGAGAATCGTGAAAAATCCACATTAAAGTCAATTATCAAATCCTCACATACAAAACCTAAAAATTTGCTAAAAAAATTACACCTTTTGCCGGAATACAATTTGTCCACTCCCGGTTGCTCTACCTATTCCAAGGGTAAAGGCTCAAGCCCAGACACGACGTCGAATAGAATACCGCCAATAAAAATTCCTACTAAAAACCTAATTAAGTCTAACGACTCATCACCAAATACAGCTCCCACAATGGTTAATAATGATCTAACATTGTCTTTTCGAGATGCCCTGGCTGTCATACCGAATTATGACAGTCATTCTTTATCACTCGGTATGTTTATTCAAGGATGCAAAGAGGCCTTGGCTATGATGGGGCCAGGAGCCGAATAAATTTTAGCAAAAGCAGTTCGCATAAAAATAATTGGCAAACCTCGTCGCACCATTCAGGGGCAAACTTTTGAAACAATAGAGGATCTGGGTAAATTTCTTAAAGATATTTATGCACTTACGCGAAACGTGTATCAACTCCAAGGGGAATTGGGATCCATATATCAAAGAGAAAATGAGTCCGTCATTGCATACTCCAATCGCGTAAGAGACTTGGGAAATATAATACTCGAAAATTCATTAATCATACCCTCCACCTCACCATACAATTGCCCTGTGTGGGTGGTACCTAAGAAAGCCGAATCTCAAGGTAATAAAAAATGGAGAATAGTATTCGACTATCGGTCACTGAATGAAAAGACAGTCGCTGATGCGTATCCCATACCATATATTAATGATATATTAGACCAATTAGGAGGCGCACAGTATGTTTTAGTTTTTGACCTAGCGTCGGGATTCCATCAAATGGAAGTTTCAGCTGAAGATCGTCATAAAACGGCCTTCACTACACCGCGTGGTCATTATGAGTTCGTTAGAACGCCATTCGGGCTACGGAACGCCCCTTTTACATTTTAAAGAGCCATGGACCTCACGTTGAGTGGGATCCTCGAGAAAGGCGTATTTGTTTATTTGGACGACATTGTTATTTATGCTCGCAGACTCGAAGAACATGAGAATATATATCGCGAATTGATTAAACGACTAGAAGGCGCGAATTTAAAATTGCAACCAAATAAATGCGAATTTTTAAAAAGGAAGTCGCGTATCTGGGACACATAATCGGGAACAATGGAGTTCAACCCGATCCTAAGAAATTAGAAGCAGTACGTGAGTACCCTGTGCTTGAAAATATAAAAAAATATTCGACAATTCTTGGGACTAGTGGGTTATTATAGGCGGTTTACAGAAGGATACGCCAAGATCACGAAACCCCTGATATCTCTCTTACGTAAAGAAAATGAATTCGAATGGGGACTTGAACAACCGGAGTCATTTAAAATATTGAAAGAAAAACTTTGTACATCTCCAGTCTTGCAATATCCTGATTTTTCTAAGCCGTTCATTTTAACTACGGACGCGTCGGGTTATTCTATCGGTAGTATCCTCTCACAAGAAATTAATAACGACCATCCACGCGCCTACGCCTCTAGAGCTTTGAGTGAGGTAGAAGAAAGATACGATATGTATGAAAAGGAAGCATTAGCTATAGTATATTCTATACTTCATTTTCGGCCGTATTTATATGGGAATTATTTTACACTAGTAACCGACCATAAACCACTGCTATGGTTTCGACGGGCAACGAACGGTAATTAAAAAAATTTGCGTTGGAGACTAAAACTCGCAGAGTACCAATATGATGTAGTATATAAAGCCGGGAAAACTAATGTTAATGCTGATGCACTTTCAAGAAATAACCGCGAATGACGGTATTTTCATTATTCAAATTGTTGGATACTCAGCTTGCGCACGGCGATCGATATTCGTCGTGTGCCCACCTGTTGCGGTGCTCTAGCACACTGCGTTCGGTTGGGCCGAAGATAGCCGAGGCAGGGCTTCGCGGAGCCGAGGCTGTGCCTCGGTGGCACGCCGCGTTGAGCGAGAGGATGTCTCTCTCGCTTGACTCCGGCTTCGCTCACCGGCTATCTCGCTCAATTGTCTTTAGCGCCTAACGACGCTTTCGTACTCGCAGCCATATTGGAAAATTAGACACTTTCGCATCGCGTCCGCTGAACAGCACACGCTCAACAGGACTCTCGGACCTTTTTCTCTGTCACAATTCACCGGATTCGCTCAACATTCTCGCTCACCAGGACTCAGAACTCAAGGTAAGCGTGCACTGATATAATGCAGAGCAATTCACTGTCGGTGAGGAGGAAAATAGCGGTACATTCACATTTTTGTCTCACTCTGTGGCGTGCGCTGCACCACATGCTGCACCACGTTCTCCTCACTGTATGTTGCCGGTGTAATTAATAGAATTATGCAGGTGCTTTATATTCACTGTAGTTTCCCCCAGAAAATCTGCTGGGAAAATACAGTGCTTATACACTGCTCATTTGTGCATCCTCAATCTATGTTGTATTGTGCTACGCAGTCCTGACTGCGTAGCTGGTCTCACATCCATTCAGAGCACTCAAGCAATTCAATTGCAAGTGCTCTCATCTATTCACTGCAACTTCTCTTCAATAAATCTACTGACAGCTTGCAGTGAATAATTCACACATCTTATGCACTCATTTTTCTCTTAGCGTGGCGTGCTACGTAGCACTGACTGCTGCACACGCACCGCTCTCAGTGCTCACAGCGCACAATTAATATAATTGTGTGCTGGTTCTCAGCTCATAAATCAAAATCAACTAACTTGTTTATATACAACTTTAATTCTTTGACTTTTTGGTGCAATTATTTATATCAATGTTGTTGTTTTACAAATTAAACTTATTTTAACATTTAACATTTTTTTCAAAACTTTAACCAAAATTATATTTAAACTATATGCTGTACAACGGAAGGTGGAATAAACCGCTTTCTCAAGATAAAAACAATGTGTCTGTTTTATTTATCACCCTGTATCGAGTGAGGCTTCATTACTTTCAATATCTTCGCAGATCTGTCAATCCAACCGGACGGATTCTCAACACAAATAAATCCCGTAACTGTCAATCGTACGAAGCCTAAGCATAAGCTAACGGATGCAGAGATAACTCGATTATTAGAAGCAACCTGACAATGATGAGGATATTATCGAAAATTACCAGGATCATACGTTGGGCAATTATGAAATAGAGGAATGTGATTGGGATCGGAAATCTGTTGACTCTCATGAGCAGCATACGGAACTTATTTTTCCACATGGGTCACTCAAAATTTCGTCCGACTACGAAACGTTTCAGGCGCGTATAGAAGACGAGGTCGATTTACCTAATAGTCCGGTAAATAACCCAGGTACTCTTGAGCCTACAGTATATCTGGAAACGTCTACAAGCAATATCTTTTCTAGTCACGAAGAATCAACCGATGAAATTATACTCGACGTTAATAACCTCCGAAACGAAACGAGTGTGCTAGTCCAGAAAAAACGTACCCGTAAGCCCCTCGAAGTAAGCGGTGGACCTATCATTATTATTATCGAAATTCCTTCGGTTATGAAATCGATTGCTAATCAACAGTTGCGAATTATTATTGCGAAATCGACAAATACGGGCTCTATGGCCTTCTTTTTTACATATCTGTCACCGAATATCACTTGAATTCTAATATCGAAGATTCTATGGTACCTATTTTTGTGGCAAGGATATCAATTTAGGGGAGGTCAGAGGAAAACGTGAACATCTATTAACCAAGTGACCATAATTTTTACAAAGTTGACAAAATGCAGATATTACCCTGTTCTTTTCTTTCCGGAGGAAACATTTTATGACAACGATAGGCAGTGTGTCCGCGTTTATTACAGATCTGGCATATAGTAAGTAAAGGGGCTTCGAACTTGGGTTTATTGTTATTTAAAGGGGGCAAGATTTACAAAAAAATTTCCACCGAGTGTCTAGTTTTCTGACAGATATGATATCTGCTCGGTCCATTATCGATATTTCCCGAATTTTGTGAACTGACAACCAATGCTTGGCTAGACTTCTGGGTCGAGCATCCTTTAGCATTGTGCCTTTTTTTATTGCACAGCTGGCATTAACTTTTGAACCCGAAATTTCCAGCCCACCACTACGCTGCCTGTGACACTAAACTTTTTTCTGTTTGAACCGCGAGTTTAATTAATTCGTCAAGATTATTGTTCGGACTTAAACATTGTTCAATTTTCGGTTTTAACCCGGGTAGAAAACATGAGCTGGAACATGGGCTATTCTAGGGCTGGAAGTTATTCGTTGATCTCGTCGTCAGGCCTTATGACAAACCCTACTAATGACAAAGGGTTATTTGGGGACTTAGCTTCTAACGTTTCCCTCAATTGATTCATAAATTGTTTTAATTTTTCGTCGTCAGAAATCTTCCTGATCTATAGAGGACTATATTCCGGACTATAATATTTTTCAGAATTGCCTTCTACAATTTCAACTGCATTGGATGAGCTTGTCTCGTCTTCTTTATTCTCTTGGGATCGAGTGATGATGATATTGTCAGAAGTTAACTCGAGTGATTGCATGTTACTGTCTTGATCAAATTTTATTACCTTTCCTTTATGGGTGGGAGTTTCAGATAACTTGTCAAAGTCTGAGTCTATGGTTGGCACAACAGAATTCTTATTTGAACTGATGGAAGGGGAAGTTTTGTGAGAAAATGGAGTTGGTATCTCGGAAGGTGAATTACTGGGACTATTACACGGGGACTCGGTTATAATTTCAAGTGTAAAATTATTAGGATTATCCTTTGGGAGCCTTTTTCTTCTTTCCTCAGGATACTCGTTAATTACAGAATCATCAATTCTTACCTTTGAACTAGTTAACCTCATTTATGACGTATTTTATACAAGTATAACTTTGAGTATACCGCATCAAAGAGATATGCAACAATACATAAGAATATTATTAGGGTAGAAATTGGGCAGGGGAAGGGGAAGAGAATAAGAATAAATTCATTTTAATTGTATGTAACCAAAAGAAAAATGATAGACCCTTTATTCCTTTAATCTCGTTTCCAAATTTCCTTGAGGTGAAATCAAATGTGGTTTTTCCTTGAGGAGGATGATTTGGTGGTTATTCAATGATTCGATCTTATTGTTAGTAATTTGAGGTTCACAAGGTGTCGCAAACGGATGTCGTATCCCTCGTCTCGTATGAGCTTCGTAATCAGCAAAAAGTTCGTTTTGTTTTTTTATCAAGTAATTTGGTGCCGGCAATTTGAAAATCCCGACTGCTGCCTGCTTTGTATGCAGGCGCACTTACCTAGTGCGATGTTTCAACTTCCGAATGGTTTCCACACTCTGCTACTTGTTTACCTAACCGTCCCTGAAACCCTATTATTTTTTCTGTGTTAATGAAAATACCTTCGTTATCTTTTATTGATTTGGTGCTAGAAACTCTAAAATTTTGCTCGCTATACGATTCACTCGCTATTACCGTTAAAAGACAATTTGTTTTATTAGAATTAAAATTCGTATTCCTTTCTTGCCTCGAGTAGCCGTTACGTTCTGCAATCATTTTCCTAAACTGATTCTTACTTCCTCCCGAACGTCGTTTTCCCATTGATATAGGAACATTTATTTGTGGGATTATGTAAGTCAATAGGAGTAGGGTATTTGTGAGAGAATAAGGGAGTGATATGGGTAGTTGTGTCTGTCTCGTTTGTATGATGTGTTTCGTGAGTGAACCTTGTGGTATATTTAAATACCGGATGCTCATAAGCATAAGATGTAACCGGCCTGTGCTGCCCTCTTTACAAAACGTCACATCCAGAGAACGCCGGGGAGTCAGAAGACAGACGATACGGAGCCCCAATTACTGTAACATGTGACACCCATATAACAATTACGATAACTAATAAAGATGGACTTGAAAGACAAGGAAACATAAAGCGTGTACGTTACCATATGTATCCTGAACACGGAGATTGCAAGCCTTGTCAGCCTTGAACTCACTTACGCGAGGGGCTAAACATAGGATTTTTCTCACTAGTTTAATGTGTTTTGTGAGCGAGCCACCTCAGTACGGCTCCGCCCTCGTTTGTGTAATGTGGTTCGTGATGTGTGTGAGCTACGCCAGTCTCACTTGCATCGAATATGTGAGCGGACGGCCGAAGAAGTCTAGACCCTACTGGCATAGAATATGTGTATTAGTGTAATGTGTTTATGTGTATTTAGGTTAGGACGAGAATAAGGAGGAGCATTTTGCAGTGGGTTAGCATAAGAATAAGTAAGAGAATTCGCGTATGGCCGCGCAACTTCCCCTTTTTTGTTGTTTGCGGTGGGCCGCGCTACGAGGTTAGGATGAGAATAAGGAGTAGAATTTTGCAGTGGGTTAGGACGAGAACAAGGAAGCGAATTCGCGTATGGCCGCGCAACTTCCCCTCTTTTTTGTTGTTCACGGTGGGCCGCTTACGAGGTTGGGATGGGAAGGTTGGATTTGAGGGGTGATAGAGATTATTTGAATTATTAATATTTCCAAAATTGGAATCCCACAAAATTACCACAGTGTAAATTGGCATAGCATATATAAACGACAACACAAGTGAGTTAATGGTACAGACCGAATCGTATATAAATAACACAATAAGTCTGATGGCTGTTGGTTAAAAGAAATATAGTATCGCTCTTTATAGTTAATACTCGGAGAAGCTATTAGGTGCGCAACTAAGTTCCCGCTGTTTTTCAAGAGATGGCTCCAGTAGTAAGTGCTGGTCGATTGGGACATAACCAAAACGTCATGAACCAAGCTTAGACATATGGTAAACAAACCGCTTTGACACATTAGTGATTTTGTTTTTGCGTCATATACTTTTGGTTGTGTGAAAATGTCTGATTTTGTGCCAAATAATCGTCATTTGCGGGAAGTGTTGCTTTCCTTATTTCATTCGAAGAAAACGACGGCTGAAGCGCATCGAGAACTCCAAAAAGTTTACGGAGATGCTGCTCTAAGTGAAACAACATGCCGTGATTGGTTCCGTCACTTCAAAGACGGCGATTTTGATGTTGACGACCGTTCGCGTGAAGGAAGACCAAAAACCTTCGAAGACGCTGAATTGGAGGCATTGCTCGATGAAGATCCGTGCCAAACGCAAAAAGAGCTTGCTTCAGCATTAGGAGTTACCCGCCAAGCCATTTCCAAGCGATTGCATGCGTTGGGAATGATTCAAAAACAAGGAACTTGGGTTCCTTATGATTTGAAGCCAAGAGACGTTGAGCGTCGTTTTTTCGCCTGTGAACAACTGCTCCAGTGGCAAGAAAAGAAGGGTTTTCTTCATCGCATCGTTACGGGTGATGAAAAATGGATTCATTATAGCAACTTAAAAAGAAAAAAATCATGGGGACTGCCCGGTCTTGCTTCTACGGTATCGAACTCAATTGATGCGATTGAGCCGAGTACTGCGCGAAAAGCGGCCACAATACGAGCAGAGGCACGAAAAAGTGATTCTACAGCATGACAACGCTCGGTCTCACGTTGCCAAACCCGTTAAAACCTACTTAGAAACGCTCAAATAGGAAGTCCTACCCCACCAGCCATATTCTCCAGATATTGCGCCGTCCGATTATTACTTGTTCCGTCCGATGGCACATGGTCTGGCTAATCAGCAGTTCAGCTCATATGAAGACATCTCAAAATGGCTTGATTCGTGGAAAGTCTCAAAAGACGAACACTTCTACCGTGACGGTATTCGAGCTCTGCCAGAAAGATGGGAAAAAGTTGTCGCTAGCGATGGGCAATATTTTGAATGATTCATTTGTAAACATTTTTTCACAATAAAGTTGCATTTTCATAAAAAAAACAGCGGGAACTTAGTTGCGCACCTAATATATACAGGGTGGGCCATTTTAATCTATGCACCCAAATTTCTTTGTACCTAAGACAGATACGGAAAAATGGTTTAGACAAAAGTTGTTCAAGATAATAGGGGTCACCTATCTGTGTAACTAGCTTTGACCTTGAGACTACTTGTGAAGGTTATTCGAAGGTCAGAGTGGTTTTTTAAAATGGGAATCGCTATTTTTGACACCGGATTCGAAAAGAGCGGAAAATTTTACATCTGAAATAATATTTTGAAGTTTTTTGTCGTGACCTTGAGAAGGTCAATTTAAATTCAAATGCTAAATAACTGCCTGGTAGCTGTTTATTTAGCTGTTTAAATTTTCTGGCGGAATAAACGTTGTAAAGGTACCTTTATAAGAAAGATCGAACTGGAACGTTTAACGTTTTAAGGTTTTTCCTAACATAAAAAGGCCATTTAATGTTTCTTATTCCACAAGCTCTTAGTAGCTGTTGCTTTAAATGAGTTAACCTTACTTTTAGCGTTACCCGGAAATAACGACGACGATCTTTCTTAGAAACCTAAAATTCTTTCCAAAATTTGGCCCAGGTGGATCGGAGAGTAGCGTGAAAAAATGTTTTACCATGGCTCGAGACACAGGAGTCATATTAGGTCTGAAAAAAAGTTCGTGACGTTTTTTAAGTAAAATTCAACTGGTTTTCTTATAGTGTGAAAATGAATTTAGTTAAACCAAATATGCTCCAGTATTATCGACAATGTTTCGCCATTTTTCGGGTAGAGCCATGATGTCATCGGTGAAGAACTTCTGTGGTTTCTGGTTGAAAAACAGAATCAACTCGTTTTCACAGGCTTCTTTTGAAAGCAGCTTAATTCCATTGAGAGAGTTCTGCAGAGATCGGAATAAGTGATAGTCAGAGGGTGCTATGTCTAGACTATATGGTGGATACATCAAAACTTCCCAACCAAGCTCTCCCAATTTTTGACGGGTCATCAAAGAAGTGTGTGGTCGGGCGTTGTCATGATGGAAGACAACACCTTTCAGCCGGTGGGACCTGGTTTCCGGAGACCCCTCAAAAAAAGTGTCCTCGCGGTGGTCACGATAACTCGTGATAGCTTTATCTGAAATTGAAAAACAAAAAATTTTCTGTTAGTAGATAAGTATAGCTCATGATTGAAACAAAGGATTTTTTAAAAAACTGCAATTTGAATTTTTGGCAGAGTTGTATGCAAAATAATACATTTTTTGGCACAATTTACACGACGTATAGCCTTGTAAAATTAGATGAAATAAAAAAAAAAATCCTTCGTTCAATCACTAGTTAATGCTATTTTGAAGAAATGAGCAAACTTTCAATAAGATCGGTGCATTAGTTAGTGCGACCGACTTCAACAATTGTGTTTCGAGAAAAACGCGATTAAAGTTTTAAGTAAAAATAAAACGACGAAAATTGTTTTTTTTTTAAACTGACATAGAATCGTCAATTCCCGCTCCATAGAGTAAAGATCCTGCTGCAGCTGCGATGTCCAGGGCATCCTTTTATTCCTGCCTGAGACGAATTCTTGCATCTCGAGTACAAGTCTCAGCTTTTTTCTCAGCTATGAGTAGACGATGTTCATCCTCTTTTCGCGCGTACTCGCGGCTATTTCGGCCAAGTTTGATGGCCATTCCGTGCAAACACAGTAACCGAACTGAAATTCCTTCGTTGAAAGTACAAGCAGCAACTGATGCAGCAATTTCAACTATTTTGGAACCAGCAGGACGTATTTTTGGAGTGATTTTCCAAATTAACTGGTTTAGACTCTCATTATTATTTTACGTAAAGTCACCAACACACCGCTCTAGAAACACATATTTGCTAAGGTCCTCATAAATAGGCTTGATAGCTGACAAAACATCACTTGGCAATGGAGCATAATGATGATAACGCAATAGCTGAAGCACGCTGCCAAACGCACCATGAGTCAGGGCCGCTTGGGCATTTTTCGTGCTGTGGGATTTGGTCCGTAGAGCTATAGGGGAAGTACGTTGCCCATATACGAGGGTCGATCAATAAATAGTCGGCTTGGTAAAGAAAATCACGTTTTTTTTGACAAAAATCTTTTTATTTCTCAACATAACCTTCTTTTAGCTCGATACACTTATTCCAACGATTTTCCAATTTTTTGATGCCCTCCGAATACTACGATTTCGGAAGGTCCTCAAAATAGGTCTCTGTTTCGGCGATGAGGTCATCTCTGGAACCAAATCTCTTTCCGCCAAGCCATTTTTTCAGGTTTGGAAACAGAAAGTAGTCGGAGGGGGCCAAATTTGGAGAATACGGTGGATGCGAAAGCAATTCGTATTTAAATTCACGAATTTTGGCCATGGCAACTGGGCACGTGTGAAAGTGTGCATTGTCTTGATGGAAGAGCACTTTTTTCCTCGCCAAATGTGGACGTTTTTTCTTCAATTTGTCGTTGAATTGGGTCAGTACGGCTGCATAGTATTCGCCATTAATCGTTTTTTTGTTCGGCGGAAGGTAATCGATGTAGATTATGCCGCATGTATCCCAAAAAACTGTGGCCATGACCTTACCGGCCGATGGCACCGTCTTCGCCTTCTTTGGAGCACGTTCGATCGGTGAAGTCCATTGTTTCGATTGTTCCTTTGTCTCTGGTCTATAGTGATGGATCCATGTTTCGTCCACGGTTACGTAACGACGCAAAAACTCAACAGGATCACGCTAATAGATCGACAAACACGCCTTTTAATCAGCTACACGTTCTCTTTTATGGTCGATAGTTTGAAAACGCGGCACCCATCTTGCGGATAACTTTTTCATATCCAACTGATCACTCAGGATTGAAATCACTGAGCCATATGATATGCCTGTGGCCTCAGCAATCTCACGCACTTTTAGTCTCCGATCATTTAACACCATATCGTGGACTATTTAAATTGTTTTGGGTATGACGGCCTCATTTGGACGACCTGGACGTTAATCGTCAACAATGCTCGTACGACCGCGTTTTAAGTCAGCTGTCCAATATTTAATGGTTGATAACGAAGGTGCAAGGTCCATATGAACTTCGCCTAGCTCCGCTTTGATTTTATTGTTCGTTTTCTTTTTCGAAAACAAAAATCGAATCACTGCACGATACTCAATTTTTTTCCATTTTTGTAAAAACACAAAAGTTGTTCGTCTTTCGATGGCTATCAAACGCAAACTAAACATCGCAGCGAGCTGAAACTTTGATAACAGTCATGTGAAGGATGGCACTACTAAACGTCGCTATTGATTTCTTTCCTCGACCAACAGATGGCGCAAGGCCGACTATTTATTGATTGACCCTCGTAGCGTCCTTCATGTTTTGAACTGATTCACAATTTCAACTTATAGTCAGCCGTAATAACCTGTTAACTTATCAATTAATTTACCCGTAAACTTGCCTTTGCCGGATAGAGTTTTTTTACTAACCGTTTTACCTTTGATTTTTTTTCACTCAATTAATATAATTGCGTGTGCTCTTACAAATTCACTGTGCTTTTCCCCAACCGAGCTTGCTGGGAAAGCACTGTGAATTTATTCCTCTTATTTTGTACATCCTCAATTTATTTCTGTAGCGTGCTCCGCAGTGCTGACTGCGTCAAGTTTCTCACATCTCACTTACCAGGTCTATAAAAATGAAAGCGGAATTTGCCTATACATGGCCCTAGCTGTCAATGTAGTTACCGTCAAACCGCGTCATTGTCGCCATTTTCTTGTTAACATCTCTGACAAGAATTTTTAACTCACAACAATACAAGTTTCATACAACAGCATAGTTTGTAATAGCGTTGAACATGTCAAATTTTGTGCCTGGAAACTACGATTTGCGGACAGCATTGATTTTCTGTTACCATTTGAAGAAAACTGCTGCAGAATCACATGGAATGCTTATCGAAGCTTACGGTGAGCATGCTCTTGGTAAATCATAGTGCTTTGAGTGGTTTAAAAAATTCAAAAGTGGCGATTTTGACGTGAGAAACGAAGAACGTGGAAGACCACCGAAAAAGTTTAAAGACAGCGAATTGCAACCATTGTTGGATGAGGATGACGCTCAAACGCAATAACAACTTGCGGATCAATTAAATGTGACACAAGAAGCCGTCTCCATACGTTTGAAAGCCATGGGAAAGATCCAGAAGATGGGAAAATGGGTTCCACATGAACTGAAAGAAAGACAGCAGGGAAACCGAAAATCCACTTGCGAAATGCTGCTCGCCAGGTACAAAAGAAAGTCATTTCTCCATCGAATTATGACTGGCAATGAAAAGTGGATATATTTTGAGAATCCTAAGCGTAAAAGATCATGGGTAACTCCAGGCGAATCATCGACATCAATTGCAAGGCCAAATCGCTATGGACGGAAGACAATCTCTGTGTTTGGTGGGATCAGAAGGGTGTTATTTATTATGAGCTGCTCAAACCTAGCGAAACCGTTAATACTGAACGCTACCGACAACAAATGATCGATTTGAATCAAGCTTTACGTGAAAAACGACCAGAATATCAAAAAAGGCAACACAAAGTGATTTTGCTTCATGACAATGCACCATCACACACAGCAAAACTGGTCAAATACTTTCGTATGCAGCTTACTCACCAGACTTGGCTCCGTCCGATTACTACTTATTTGCATCCATGGGACACGCACTTGCTGAGCAGCGCTTTACTTCTTACGAAAATGTACGAAAATGGCACGATGACTGGTTTGCCTCAAAAGAGCAACAGTTTTTTTGGCGTGGCATCCACAATTTGTCAGACAGGTGGGAAAATGTATAGCTAACGATGGGCAATACTTCGAATAAAATATTTTTTATCATTTTCATACAATAAACGTGTATTTTCTATACAAAAATTCCGGTTTCATATTTATAGACCTGGTACAGCACTCAAGCAATAAAATTGCAAGTGTTCTCACTCATTCTCTGTAATTTCTCTCATATAAACATGCTGAGAATTTATTGGGAATAAGTGACGCATTCTACGCACTCGTCTTTCTCATTCCGTGGCGTGCCCTGCAGCGCTGACTGCATCACGTTCACTGCACAAGGCAAACACAGCACACAATTAATATAATTGTGTGCTTCTCCAGTTCCATTATTTAAACTCAATTTATATTCATTTGTATTTTTGTTATATGTATATATTTTTTGTTGTATTTTGGAAGTAAAATGAACCACTTTCTCCGTATACCATCTATATGTCTGGCTTCTTTCCACCCTGTCTTGAGTGAGGTTTCATGTTTTTCAATATCTTCGCAGATTCATTCCAACCACATCTGGACGGATTTCTCAACAGTTACCAACGATGTCCAATTTTAAAGAATTGAGGAAAACTATCGAGAAATGTTCAGTCAATAAGGTCTTTTTAGACATTAACTAATAAGCGTTTCAATGAATATAAACCCTAATTGAAATAATAAGTCGTAGTTATAACAAAAAAAGGAAAAGAAAGAAAGATAATACTAAAGAGAAGTATATTGGCTGTACCGGCGCGACGCACGGCGAATATCGATCGCCGGGCGCCAGCTGATTATCCAAGAGTAACAAATTGAGATATCGGTGTGATAGGTTGTTACTCGATTGTTAAAGTCGTTTTATGAACAATAACTCTTCTTATTTATTTTTAAGGAAATGCATTCGATATGTATGTATTAATATTTCTATTTATAAATTCTCTCGAGGGATAACTTCTTGCCTCGGTTGCATGCGCCGAGATAGAGAGAGGGAGAGAGCGAAAAGCGCCTTAGTCGAGAAGCGAGGTGTTGAAGGATTCGGGTCACGCTGCGCTGTAGATCCGAGTCGCTTCTGCTGTCCCTTTTATGACTAGTAAAGAATGTAGTTCTTCGATAATGTTAAACATATTTTAATTCTTAATAGTGTATACCGTGAAGGGGCATTTAAAGGGTGGTTAAATTTTAAGGGCCGATGTTGAATGTGAACCACACCTAAACGTCAAGTTTTTTTCTGCATTTCATTTGACATTTCTCAATTTCAGACTAACTCAATTTGAACCATGGAAAGATACACAATCGAGCAACGCGTTAAAGTTATTCAGGCTTATTATGAAAATGGGCGTTCAAATCAAAATGCATATCGTGCACTTCGTGATTTTTTTGGTCAATTTAATCGTCCAAATGTGCGTACAATCGGAAAAATCGTGCAAAAATTTGAGCAAACCGGGTCTGTAGGAGATATTAAAACACCAGTGCATGCTCGTACAGCTCGTACTGCAGAAAATATTGCTGCTGTTCGCGATAGTGTGGCTGAAGAGCCGTCCACCTCAAATCGTCGTCGTGCCCAACAATTGCACCTCTCACGCTCGTCGTTGATGAACATTATGCATAAAGACTTGCATTTACACGCTTATAAGGTGGAATTGACTCAAGAACTAAAGCCTCTTGACCATTCCAAACGTCGTCAATGGTCAGAATGGTGGCAAGAAATGGTAACAGTGGATGATCAATTTTCGAAGAAAATCCTCTTCAGTGATGAGGCATATTTTCACCTCAGTGGATTCGTCAATAAGCAGAATTGCCGCATTTGGGTTAATCATAATCCAAGAGTGATTGTCGAAAAACCAATGCACTCACAAAGAGTGACTGTTTGGTGCGGTTTATGGGCTGGCGGCATCATCGTGCCGTATTTTTTCCAAAATGAGGCCGGTCAGGCAGTTACTGTGAATGGTGTTTGCTATCGTGAGATGATAACGAACTTTTTATGGCCCGAATTGGAAGATATGGATGTGGGCGATATGTGGTTTCAACAGGACGGTGCCACTTGCCACACAGCTAACGAAACAATGGCTCTTTTGCGCGACAAATTCAATGGCCGTGTTATCTCACGTGGTGGCGATGTCAATTGGCCGCCAAGATCATGTGATTTGACACCGTTGGACTTCTTTCTTTGGGGTTATTTGAAAGAAAAGGTGTACGTCGATAAGCCAGCAACAATTCAAGAGCTAAAGAATGAGATAATTCGGCACATTAACGGCATAGAACCTCAATTATGTCTAAGCTTCATCGAAAATTTGGACCATCGGATGGAGGTGTGCCGCCGAGGTCGCGGCGGCCATTTGGCCGATATTTTGTTCCATACATAATTGAACCATACCATATTATCATAATAAAAAGAATTGACAATAATTTCCTAAATAATTTGTGTTTTATTCAAAATCAACATCGGCCCTTAAAATTTAACCACCCTTTATAACTACTATAGTAACTTAAATGTTATTTGTTTTTATATCCTTTCATGATGCTAACTGTTTAGTTAAACAATATAATGGCTTTTCGATTTTCATTAATGTTTAATTTTCATAATTGCAGTTATTTCTTGTATCCTTTTAGGTCAGCATTCCTTTTCCGAATTCATATCATAATTTTAGATTAAAATTGTTCGTAAGTCCAAATGATGGTATATCAAATAGCTGCTTAGATTTGCAGTGGATTGCAAAGTATATGTTTTATAAATATGTATTGTTTCGCGGGAACACTCCTCGTCTTATGGTGTTAACAGAGAGAGAAGGGAAAGGCGGCATCGGCTCGGGTGCGACCTGAAAGCGTTGAGCGGCATGTTCCTTCGCCGGCAACTGCTACCGTAGCCTCGTGTCGTCTCTGCCATCGCTCCAATGACTGATATGAGTCGTCTTTTCTTATTTTATCCTATTTTAACTCTGGTTATCTGTATGGTATTAAATATTTACTTCGTAAAGAGTACAAATCTTTGCTACAATTGTGTTTCAATTGTTAGTTGTCTATTCAGAAATTTTGAAGAGCTGTCTTTTGAGCTTTTGGTGTTCTGATGTACAAAACAAATTCCAATTTTCTATCAATACCATTAATAAGACATATGTCTTCGTGTAATATTGAATATCAATTTTTTTGTTCATTGCATCATTCGTCGTAGCATATAAGAACTTCCAAAGCAACGAAGACGTTGCCACGGCAGTTGGTCTATCTTCGTGACCCAGATACGGTACATGACAGGGGGAAAGAAGCGAGCACCCGACAGTCGCCAACAGAGCACGCGGGCACGAATCAATTAAAGACTTCGGTGACACGCGCTGCCAACGATATCCACAGGCCATAGAGAGAAAACTTTTGATACGAGATTCAAGCCCCTTCACGCTGACCGTTATAGTGGGGCAGTGGCCTACGAACTCTTAGTTTCTCATTGTTATGGACATTTAGTGATTATTTTAGCTCGTTGGACGGTGGCTGTTCCTCGGGTTACCCCACACCAGCACTGCTAAGTCACGTCTGTTGTTCGACGGACGATACGTAAGCTTGATCCAGCTTACCACCGCCAGTTGATCGGCTACGACAAGTTGTTGTGGCACGGTCGGCTTGATAAAACCCTGCCTTGGCCATTTAAGGGTCATTAGACAGGTTGGACATAGCCCGTAGTGGAGGAAGTGACTCTCTTAGCCAGTCCCGCCGATCCGGCTAGGCCGGGGCTGTACCGGATCGCCCGGACTGTTACCAGCGGAGGCCACGTGGAGGCGGAGTCACCAGCTTTCGCTCGGTCCCAGTAGGATAACCCGGAAAATATCCAAGTTGTTCGGCCCAAGCGGCTCGGCTGTACCGGCTGGCCACGTACCTTTTAAACGTGACCCCTGCACCTGCCGATCACAGCCATGTTGTTAGGTACAACGGTGAACCTGGCCGCCCATTCCTGGCGCGCACCATGTGTTCCCACTGCCCTGTCTCGGTATGGCTGCAGGTCTCACCCGTCCCGCCGTCATTATACCTGTATAATCTCTGGCAACTGTAGGACCCGACCACAGTGCAGGTTTATGATCTTCTTTAAAAGAAAGAAAGATATTGAAGTATGGTTTCGTCAGGACGTAACAGTATGATGCTTTTTACTTTACATTTTTTTTATTTTGAACGAGCTTATATAATTACCAGCTCCGTATTCGGTTAATTCGTCTGTAAGATCCCCGAGAAATTGGCCAACCGACGGTTCATACTCGTCGCTACCCACACGGCTAACGTAAATACTTTTGAGATAGATGTACAGTTTTATCCGAGCCTCTACCGTCGTGTATGCAGCGATCACGGCGGTCGATGTTAAGGCTGGATCGACCTCGTCGTGGGCACGTACATTTATTACACATTATAAAAACATTACGTTCACATACATGATATTGTGATTAACCGGCAGCATACCAGTTACCTCAATTGCCGGACTCGTTGATAAATGCATGCGTTGCGCGAGCGAGAAAACGACAATGATTTTCATGAGATTTTCGCGTTGGCCGAACTTTCTCCAAAATGAAATAAGTGCCAGCTTAACGAGTGAGTGCAAGCCGGGGTTTAGCGTGCACGTCGCATGCGGTCCGCTCACTACGCTAAATTCTTAGAAACATATCGATGTACTCGGCAAAATGACCATCTCATCGCGTCGTAGAGTCATACCGTGTAACCGTATATTGCTAAATTTCATCGACACCCGTAATCTTATACCTGAGCGATACAGCTTTTTCAGCTTATCTACTACCCACGTATTGTCGAAAACACGTTCACTCGCGTTATTATGCGTGCACACTGCATTCGTATCCATGTTATACAACTCAGTCTGCATAGGGCAAAAAGCCATTTCCCGTGCATACGAACAAACAAAACAGGTAATTAAATATTGCATTGTGCCAGTACGACACACTTCACGCGACTCTCGATGGCACTTAGATCATTAGCATCCCGACAAGCTCTGCAGTTGTCACGTACAACCACGGATGTCCAAAGAGATATTTTCCTGTCTTGCACTCCCGCGAATACAGCAAGCACACGTCCACGTATCGTACCTGCTCACCATCCTCAACATCGTATAGACTCACAACATTTTCCGTTCGACCGCCAAAAAATGCGTTGCGTGTTTCTAGAGGCGCCTGATTGATCATAGGGTAATTATTCACGTATGGGACCATTTCGTTGCTGTTCTCGAGTAATCTGATAAAATCACATTCCCATATTTCTAGAGGTCTAGAATTCGGACTCAAACAGTGGGGAAATTAATTTCACATTTTTTGATTAGTTAATAGTAGGGTTAAACAGTATATAGACAGTTAAAAATAGTTAAAAACAGAAATCTTCAAAAATTTTGAAAGATTTTGTGACGCCATCGCCAGTACAATAAATTTGTCTGTGTATGAAATGATTTTTGGACAGGATCTTCGTTATCTTCTGACTTTTACCTATGCGTTTTTCTGTGCCATGGTAGGCCTTGGATCCTGCCTTGACTGCGTTTTCCATCTAGATGTCCTTATTGTCATTGTGTAGCTTTATTCGCCGGTCCCATGGTGCTCATCGTATTTGTGCTATTCCTTGAGATTGTTAGAGTATCGTTCTGTAATGGTGGGGCCTCCGGGCCAAGAATTGTGATTGTTTTACGGGGTGATGGGGACACTCTATTTTGTTTATTTATCAGTTCTTATTACTCAGCAGGTTGAATACCTCGGTGTATCCTGCGGCAATTTGGTGGACCTAAAGCTTTGATGTGGTGGCCTGGCCGGATACTTTTTGTGAGTAGTTCTTATTTTCTATCCTGTCGCCTGCAGCGGTAGCGTCTCGTCTTATCACGCTACGCTCTTGCCCTGCGTAACTGTACTCGTTTTTCCTTTCACCTTTCGTGACACAATTTCTTACTTTCCTGCTTTCTAATCACATCAGGTCAGGTTTTTCCTTATCTTACTTCAAGTTATCGTTCTTGTTGTATTTTATTCACCATATATCATGGGTTTACTCCAATTCGAATCTTCTATGCTGGTAGCTTAAACTTATTCCTACGTCCTATCGCTAACTTATTCATATTTATAACTACGAGTAATACCACTCTTGAGTATTGCATAATCCTTGTCTCATCCGTTCTGCAGTATTCTTTTCTATTTCTCTGAGAAAGTACGGTCCTTACTCTATTTTATTCAATAAATAATTTAGTTTATTCTCACCTTATCCTTTATTCCTTTCACGCCAGTTTTTCTTATATTCCCCTGTTTCTTTCTCCTAAGATTATGCTAGGTTTTTTTTGGAATTCACCCTCTCTGTAAATTTGGAATTCACACTCTCGCTTCTCATTAAGTTCTCCTACACTCTATCGAGTCTAACTGAAACAATAGTTTAAATGTTCATTCGCAGTTTAACTGGAATGGATTTTAATTCTCCTGCACAGATGAATTTCCTCTGAGGAATCTGATTTTCCCACTGCTTTCCGTTTCGATATTTTTTGATAAAGGTCAGGCCTTTTTCTGTTGGACATCGGATCGTAAAATTAACAGTTCCTCGTTTCTTTTAATCCGTTCATTTCTCGCAGAAGAAGAGGCTGATACCTCTGTGCACCAAGTTTTAAACACGTCCCCAGCCTCACCTTCTTCTCTCTTGCATTTGATCTGATTTGATTGAGTATAAGAACAGTGCGCACGTATCTCCCATCCATCGTGTCACCGAATTTCTCTCGCGCATATTTATTAACATGATAACAACGTGGACAACCATGCCAAAACCGACCATAAAATTGTAGTGCGTGTTGTACCCGTGCCTCTTCGTAATACTCGTCGACCACTGGTAGTCCACTCAGAAGGTGATACTCTCTTGTGCGAACTACACGTGAGATAATACAATTGCGCCCGTGTTCAAGCCATACGAGCCACACGACGGCCTAACGCGATTGTTTGTCCCCCTCCCCCTCAGGGATTTACCCGTAGCGACAGTACAGCAATGCGACCCTTTTGTAGAAAGTTCTTTCGAAATACACGCATGAATGCTGATGTTGGCGTATAAGCTTCTGTAAAGGCACATATAAAGGGTGATTTTTTTGAGGTTAGGATTTTCATGCATTAGTATTTGACAGATCACGCGGGATTTCAGACAAGGTGTCAAAGAGAAAGATGCTCAGTATGCTTTGACATTTCATAATGAATAGACTTACTAACGAGCAACGCTTGCAAATAATTGAATTTTATTACAAAAATCAGTGTTCGGTTCGAAAAGTGTTTCGCGATTTACGTCCGATTTATGGTCTACATAATCGACCAAGTGAGCAAACAATTAATGCGATTGTGACCAAGTTTCGCACTCAGTTTACTTTATTGGACATTAAACCAACCACACGAATGCGTACAGTGCGTACAGAAGAGAATATTGCGTCTGTTTCTGAGAGTGTTGCTGAAGACCGTGAAATGTCGATTCGTCGCCGTTCGCAGCAATTGGGTTTGTGTTATTCGACGACATGGAAGATTTTACGCAAAGATCTTGGTGTAAAACCGTATAAAATACAGCTCCTGCAACAACTGAAGCCGAACGATCTGCCACAACGTCGAATTTTCAGTGAATGGGCCCTAGAAAAGTTGGCAGAAAATCCGCTTTTTTATCGACAAATTTTGTTCAGCGATGAGGCTCATTTCTGGTTGAATGGCTACGTAAATAGGCAAAATTGCCGCATTTGGAGTGAAGAGCAACCAGAAGCCGTTCAAGAACTGCCCATGCATCCCGAAAAATGCACTGTTTGGTGTGGTTTGTACGCTGGTGGAATCATTGGACCGTATTTTTTCAAAGATGCTGTTGGACGCAACGTTACGGTGAATGGCGATCGCTATCGTTCGATGCTAACAAACTTTTTGTTGCCAAAAATGGAAGAACTGAACTTAGTTGACATGTGGTTTCAACAAGATGGCGCTACATGCCACACAGCTCGCGATTCTATGGCCATTTTGAGCGAAAACTTCGGAGAACAATTCATCTCAAGAAATGGCCCGGTAAGTTGGCCACCAAGATCATGCGATTTGACGCCTTTAGACTATTTTTTGTGGGGCTACGTCAAGTCTAAAGTCTACAGAAATAAGCCAGCAACTATTCCAGTTTTGGAAGACAACATTTCCGAAGAAATTCGGGCTATTCCGGCCGAAATGCTCGAAAAAGTTGCCCAAAATTGGACTTTCCGAATGGACCACCTAAGACGCAGCCGCGGTCAACATTTAAATGAAATTATCTTCAAAAAGTAAATGTCATGGACCAATCTAACGTTTCAAATAAAGAACCGATGAGATTTTGCAAATTTTATGCGTTTTTTTTTAAAAAAAAGTTCTCAAGCTCTTAAAAAATCACCCTTTATTACCACAGCGTATAAGTTACCCGCGGAAAATCGTCCACGGTAAACATCGTGTTGTGCGAATAAAATGCTAGAGCAGGCAGAGGACCGGTGTAGTTTTGATAATCCGGCGTGTAGAATAAATGCGGAAACGTTCGTTTTGTCACATCGCCCGCGAAACGGAAAGCATTTAGTAAAGCGTTAAGAGCCATCGGTAAATAGTCTAGACTATCGAGAAAACCGACGGTACGTATCTTCATTGAGACGATTTTCGTACCATTGTGCACCTTTTTATTCGTGGTTTTAATCAGACGCGAATAACCGTGACAGATTTTTTAAGGATTACAGAAGCTGTACTGTTTATACTTATGATTTGTAATTCCCACTGATCTCGAATGTCTATGTCGCGCGAGGCATAAGGCACCAAAGAACGATCAATTGCAATCAATGGAATACTTGAGTTATGAGTCTCTATCACCGTGACGATTTACATCGAGCGCTATGATAACTACAACGATGGTCGAGTGCATGCGTATACCTAGAGTTACACCGCGTGCTAAATACTTGACTTCCTAACGCAGCCGCAAGATTCAATTTTAGATGATAGTGACGAGACCGCTCGTTATAAAGAATAAAGAGAGTATGATTGATTTTACATGATATCGAACGTACAGATTCTCATGTGTCGTACAGAGCCGGAATCCGTTTTTCGATGGTGAAAAATTCGTAAATAACTATTGGGATATCCTCTTGAGCCAAGTACTCTTGAAAGAGCTCAATCTCGCGTTCTCCGCATTCTCGAGGTGGTGTAATACTTCTGTAGGGATTTTCTCGCGTTCAGCATATGCTCAAACAGCGACAAGAAAACGCTCGAAATACAAATTATCACTATTGCTAATTAGTAAAATCGACTTCTTTGCTATGGACTCATGCGTAAGTGCAGTACCACCACTGCCTTCGACCCTGCGTAATATACTGTAACGTAAATTCAGCTCCAACGTACTCTCCCGTTATCTACAGCCGGTCTTGATCATTTTTCCTCCCCTTAAAATTGCTCTCTCGAGCTAGGTGCCAGGCGCTTACGCGCCACGAGAAAAATAACTATGTTAGTGACCGGACTCAGCCCAGGCTGGCTACAGTTATTCAAGGTAGAGTGAGTGGTTCGGACTTTCCAGATTGCAATGAAAAAATAAATAAACACCACAAATACGGGAATCACAAAGGTGCCAAGGTGAAAAATTATTTATTCAATTAAAGCAATTAAATCCATGACTGACTTGGCAAAATATCACAACCACAAAATAACATATTAAGATAACATTGTTGTACCGCGAACTAATTCTTTGCACATTATTTCGCCATTGTCCTCCTTTCGTGAGGACCGCTCACCAAAGTAGAACAATGTGCAAACGTAAGCATCGAGCTGCCCGCAATGACTGCAATGAGCTCGAGCTTGGAATTTGCAAGCTAAGATTATTATGAAATTATTACGAATCCATTCGACACTCGATTTCGGTCAATGGGGCAAATTAACTGCTTTGCCGAAATCAGTCTACAGTTGGACATCAACCTGAACGGTTGATCGCGAATGATAAATTCGAACGGTAGATTCACACGCGAGAGGTTGGTTCCTCGTACGGTCTCGTAACCACAGTTTTATTGTATTAAACTCTTTTTACTTTTAAATAGACAACGGGAAGTAGCCGTTGCCTATAATAAACATTTCCATTTTTACATAAATTCACGTCTACACGAATTACTCGAGTTTCCACTCCTAATCGGCAAACGATCCCAAAATAATAACTTTTTAATATTATACCGATTACCGAGTTATCCAATAACGCGGTACCGGCATAACAACATAAAAGAAAAAGTCCCGTAAATTAACTCTGGGTTTTCCAACAATTAATCAGCTTAATAATTATGACAGTAAGAATCGTTGTACTCGCTCCTTCTCTCACACATTCATACATAATCTACGTTCGATTCGATTCCATATACTCCTCGTTAACAAAATTCAAATCGAACCTCAAGTATTCGTCAGAACAAAACAACGTCAAACCAAATAAATAAAAATAAGAATTCTCGAGAATAACGAGCTCGCGATATGGCCTATGCTGGGTCAATCCCATACACACAAAACAACTCGACATCCACGGGACGCCGGAAGGTCACGTACGCGAAGCTTCTATCGGCTCGATCGTTTCAATAAGGCCGTCGTCTGACCGATATAATTTGAAACAGGGAAACTTTGTCAGACAATACTCGTATATCCCTGGTCAGTAAATATATAAATACGCAACGACCACGAGACAAAGAATAAAATAAATTGACGGAAAGGAAAATAATACTAATAATTAACAAAAAATTCACAAAAACTGGACGATCGATGTCAAAGAAATATAGTATAATAAAACGGAACAGAGAGTCAAGTGATGCGAGATACGTTCCGAACTGTGCAAATCCCTCGCAACAACGTACAAAATACGGGACGACGGCCAAACACGCATGCGACGGTATAATAGACGAACAGTGAGAAATAGAGAATGGCACAATGACTTAGTCCTGGCTTCGATGTTATACTAAATTAGACGGAGTCTGCCCGGGTACGAATAATACTCTGCGCGCGGTATACAAGAATCACAGGTACGGCCCAGCTCTAATAATGTCAATTGTATAAACTCAAAATAAAACGACGGAAGACCGTAGACAGGAAAGAACGCTCACCGGAGCGATGCTGCAGCGATGCTCCTTGTCCATCCTCGATGATTCCAAAATCGTCTCCAAACGATACATCCTCGACTTACAAGGAAAGGTACTTTGGTGTCCCCCTCCGATTTTAATGCAACTCACGTATGTTGTAGAGCATCGAAAACTAAAAGACACGTATTTTTTTTTATCGGCGGAAAAACATTTTTAAGGGGTGAAATCGCCCTTCAAAGTTAGGGGTAATTATGCAGTTTCACCCCTGAAAAAGAATTTTTTTCTTCAACTTCACGTGGAATTTTTATTGTCTTCAATGAGGAGTATTTTGGTTTTTGTTTCATAAAAATCGGTTGACGCCTTCTGGGTGAAACTGCATAATCACCCCTCAAAATGCCTATTTTTGAAGGGCGATTTCACCCCTTAAAAATGTTTTTCCGCCGATAAAAAAAAATACGTGTCTTTTAGTTTTCGATGCTCTACAACATACGTGAGTTGCATTAAAATCAGAGGGGGACACCAAAGTACCTTTCCTTGTTAGTCTTCCCCTCGGTTTAATTTTCGACTTGGTTATTCATAAGAAATGCTATGGTATCCTCGATCCGTACCAACAAATTCGAGTAGGGACAAAGGTAGAGCGGGACAACAGTATGCTTAGCCCTAGGTCCTGTTAGCTCGACGGTAACCGGGAAGAGGCCTGAGGCCCTGCCGACACGTGCGCCCGTGAACAATGATCCCCACCAAATGATCCAAAATCGTGCTAATTGAAGGAATTGCTCTCGCTAGATGTCCGCGACTAGCGCCGCAGCGGAACGACGCATAAATTAAAATAGACAATAGAGATGCGTCGCTCAGTCCGGCACGTAGACCACCCTTGGTATAAGCCGCAGATTGTTATCGAGCGAGACTGCTTTAGATCCCGGCAGTGAAAAGCGGAAGATGATTATTTCCTCCCATGAAGCCGTCCAAATCGGCGAATACGATGCATTCCTTCTCTCTCTCCCTCGGTCTACCCGAACGTAAGAATAGAAAAAAAAGAAAGTACAAAAAAAAATAATTAAATATTGTCCCACGCAATCATACCGGGGACCTACGAGATCGTGCTTGGAGCTGATGAGCGAGGAGAACGTAGCGTTCCATGGCTGTATATTTTTGCCCCGTTTCAATGTTCCCCCGGTAAACACTGCTGCCCTCGGCCGTAAAAACTCTCTTCCTCACCAGTCTTCAACCTCTTAGCCCGAATTCCGGTCGCACGTGCCATTCATGCACCCCTCGATCTCGCAGGCTCGCACCAGATCATTAAAACAACGAAAAATGATAATAAGAATCAAATAATAATAATAATAATAATAATAAAACAAGGACGTTGTGAAAACGGTCTTCACCTTATAGTATCACTCTGACCTCAAAACCACATGTCGGCTGCCCTACGTTCTCTTCCCCAGTCTTGAATCTTGTAACAAAATGGCGACAAAACCGCATGCAAGGGGACTGGGAAGGTTCATGCTCAATAACGAATGCGGATGTTGTATATTTCAACCCAGGCTTTCTCTTTTATTGTCTAGTGAAACGCTCATTCTAGCCCATTCTCTCTCCTCTACCCCTTCGTGCCGCCTTCCTCCTCGGGTCCCTGTGGTTTTGGCCTGCCGGCGAGGCGTGAATAGGCCCACACCCGGGGCAGGTCCTCACCATCACCCCGGGACGTCCGCACGCGTAACAATGCCTCTGTTTGGCCTGGACTTCACCGCATTTGGCCATAAGATAGCCGCCCTTGCTGCACCTGTGGCAGGTCATGGGACCTGCTACGTCGACGGGACGAGGGTCGACCACTCCTCGTTCTCTGCGCTCGACCTCCTCGACCTCCATGAACCTGACGGTGGTCAGGTTCAGTGGGGTCTTTGACAACCCTTCGTCCCCCGCCATCTCCATCAATCTGGAGTCGGGAGGACCACCGACGGCCTTGCTGGATGACTCCGACCCTACCAACTCCCCCAAGACTCCCCCGCTGAAAGACGCGGAGGGAGCATACCGGACACTGGAAACGGGTACACCAGGTTTTCTAACACCCGGAACGCCCGCGTTCAGCGCAACACGACCTCGCAGTCCGTCGGCGAGGGGTCGGTGTACCCCTCCTCCAGCCTTGCCGTCAGTTACCGAAGTCATCTTAGCGACTCCATCATCGGGACCTGGAATGTTAAGAGAGGTACGGGACCGATGGGTCGATGGAAACCTTGCTAGTAATACTCTCTGTTCGTCTATCAGCTCGTACACCATTGGTGACAACTTCGCTGCCACATGGTGCGAGGCCGAGGATAATACTTGCTGTTGGCGCATCACATCATCCCCCACCTTGAAGGTGATAGGAGTGCGGTATTTGTTGTACTGCACGGACTGTCTACGGTAAGCCTCCCCAAGCTCGTGTTGGACTTTAGCTTTCAAGCGTTGCAAATTCGCTATTCGAGCCGACCACCTACATGGGTCTGACAAAACAATTTCCTACTCCCCAGGAAACCTCATAAAGTATTGGTGAGGTCTGGGTGTGGAAATTGAGAAACGCGGGATTGGTATCAATCGAGGAATGGTACGCGGTGTTATATGCGAAGCGAAACTCTGCCAAGTGCAAATCCCACTCCCGATGATCGCCCTCCAAGAAAGCCACAATCATGGTCTTTAGTACTCGGTTCACCCTCTTCACGGGGTTGGCTTGTGGGTGGTACGGCGGAGTGGTGGTGTGGAGAATACCATTTTCGGCTGCCACCGCCCACAGGTTCACGTTTACAAATTGTCATTGTCTGTCTGGAGGACCTACGAGATACCCCACCTCGAAAGTACTAACTCTTCCAGGGCCTCCGTGATCTTCTTTCCGGGAGCCTTCCTCAACGGACAGCACTTAATCCACTTAGTGAACAGGTCTTGGATGGCCAAAACATATGCGAATCCGAACTTGCTAGGAGGAAATGGTCCCATGATATCCGCCGCAACTACCGTTCATGGTTCTTTAATCATCCGACGGCCGATCAGGACTATTGGTGGACCCTATCGCGACTTAATATGCTGACAGATGTCACAGCGCTGGACGTATCTGACAACGTCCCGATGCAGACCCGGCCAATAGTATAAATTGTCTATCCTCTTAAAGGTCTTATCCGTTTCCAGATGACCGGCTTGCGGAACATCATGGTTCTCAGTCATGGAACCTGCTACGTTAGGCCAGTCATCCTCTTCAGTATCCTTCACAGGAAGAACAGACTCGAACATATGGAACAGAGCGTCAGGCAGTTGATTTGGCGGCCCTTCCGATGTAACACGTCAAAGTCTGATTTCATGAGCTTCCATGTCCATCGGGCAACACTTCCCTTTGGTTTCTTCTGGGACAGTAACCACTTCAAACTCGTGTGATCAGTGATTACTGTGAAGCTATACCCATTCAAATAGGGTTTGAACTTTTCCACTGAACATAGAACAGCTAGACACTCGAGCTCCCGAACATCATAATTCCGTTCTGCACTGGTCAAACTTTGACTAGCGGAAGCGATCGGATGTTCCGCCCTATCTGGTTTCAGGGTCAGGACCGCTCCAAGACCGATTAGACTTGCGGTCCGTCTGGAGCGTGAACTTTTTAGTGTAGTCCGGATGAGCCTATACTGGTGACTCCGTCAGCGCTCTCTGCAGATGATTGAAAGATCTCTGTTGTTCATTCCCCCAGAACCATTCCTGTCGCTTCCTAGTGAGCTTGGTGATCGACTCAGCCACCTTCGCGTACTCGAGTATAGACCGTCTATACCACGAGGTAGCTCCCAGAAATTGCCTAATCTGTTTGACCGTCCTAGGGATGGGATCTCAAGTATAGCTGACGTCTTATCCGGATCTACAATCATCCCCTCACGATTAATCAGAAAACCTAGGTATTTTAACTCCATGCGACAGAACTCGCACTTCTCTGGATTGACCAATAAGCATGCTGATGTAATCTTCTCAAAAACCCGTTTCAGCCATTCTAGGTATTCCTCGAACGTTTCAGTGGCGATGACAATATCATCGAGATATGCAAATGCATGAGGTTACATATCGGGACTAATAGGTCGGTCCAGTAAACGCTCAAACGTAGCTGGATCTGTAGGCAATCCGTACGGCATTTTTTAAAATTGGCACATCCCTCTATGAGGAACGGTAATCGCCGTTATCTCTTGGGAGTTTAAATCAAGCGGTATTTGGTGAAAAGCCTGGCTTAAATCCGGAGTTGAGATATATCTGGCGGACCTCAAGCCATCTAGGATATGACTCATACAAGGCATCGGATATGCGTCCTGTTTCGAGACATCGTTCACCCTGCGGAAATCCAAACAAAACCGGAAAGTGCCGTTTGGTTTGGCTACTATTACGATCGGGGTACTCCATTCGCTAGTGGAAGGGTCGATTACATCGGCCTCCAGCATCCGGTCCACTTTCCGGTCCATAGCCTTCGTTATAATCGGTGTAAAGGAATACCACCGCTATTTAATTGGTCGCGCATTAGCCACATCGATATGATGTACGACGATATTGGTTACCCCCGGAGCATTTTCAATCTCGGGACCTGTATTGATAGGAACCCTTCCAATCTTGCTGTTTCCCTCTGGGGAGAGCCTACTCCTACAGAGCGCGTCCCTAGGTGGCGGATAAGGGAACGTCCTACCCGGCATAGCCGACGGATAGAGGTAAAATAAAATAGCCTCCGCGGACCAAATAGGAGCGAGGAAAAGGAAAAGCCCTAAAACAAACTTAGGGGAAGGCACCCCGAAAATAAACCAAACATGAAGGATGACAAGAAAAAAGAGGAGTCTACGGTGCAGAGAAGGGATACCTCAGTACCGGTCCAGGCCAGCTGTGTCAAAGCAGGCAGCGCTGGATTGTCATCAAACGACTGCAATACAACCGAGGTAGGTGACCATGCCTCCGATTTTACTGGAAAACAAGGGTTCTCGATAGTTTATCGGCAAGTCTAAAGTACGGGAAGAGGCACCGCAAGAGATACTGGGCGCGCAACCCATTTGTTACACGAAACTCAATCTTGCGTACGCCACCACCTGGACGAACACGATCTCTGCTAGAACTGGAGAGCCTCACGGAAATAATTCAGCCGGCGGAAATAACCTGTAAGAGAAAGAGGATAAATCAATCCCCGCAGACCCCCCAACAGTCAAAGAATATGGCCGGAGAAGAGGTCTGAGAAATCGTCGCCAAAGTCCTCAAAGGAATAAAGTCCCTGGAAAAAGCAGTGAAAGATTTCTACAAGGCAAGTAAACGGCCAGCACCCAAAACTCCAGTACATCCGGATCAGAGAAACGCGAGGAAGAGAACCGTCGACTTCTCCGAAAATTTTCATAAATCTAGTGGCTGCACGAATAAGAGGTCAAGACCATAAGGACAGATACCTCGACAAAATGCGAGGAATGCAGGAAGGCCACAGAACTCCGAGTACGGAGAGCAACGCTCAAAGGTAATGGATCCTTCGAAGCCTTTGAACGTGAAATTTTTCCAAGTGCAGAGAAAATGGACACGCAAGTCTGAGAAGCCCCGACAGACTCCGTCATTACCCTGCCCCGTAACAAACAACTGGGAACTCAAGACGACGCATTCAGGACAGTGATGGTTCGGTTCGGTGGAAAAGACGGGTTACTACGGCAAAAAAGAGGGAAGGGGAGGTAGCCCATATGATCCACACGACAGGATTCCCAGGAAATGATGGCAGCATGGAACAAACCAGCAGAGAAATATACTATCCAATCATATCTGAGACGGACGCGAAGAAAGTCGACGCGAGAACCGTCTTCAAAGCCGCAGAAAAAATAAGTGAAATGATCACCGGAAAATAATGCAAAAGTGTCGCCGTCCCATAAATCAGTGGCGAACTCGGTACCACCCTGGAAAGATGCTTGTGGTCCGTCCTTGCCGAGAAGGAGATCCAGATAAGAATCTGTAAAGGTAAACCGAACCTGGACAAGCGAATCAGGAAAAACGTGACTCGGACCGGGGCCCCAAAAACTAGAAAGACAGACGATGAAGTACTGCTGGTCAAAACCCAAGACAAGATTTACTCCGACACCCTTAGCGGGACAGTAGACCCATAAAAAATTGGCGCTGAAAACTGAAGTATCAGGAAAACCAAGCAAGGAGACGTTCTGCTTAACATGAGAAATGGATCGGGAAAGGTGAAAACACTTAAGCAAGAGATAGACGAGCATGTGGCCGGAGTGAAGACGTCAGTATTTATCCGGAAAAAAAACTATCCACATGAAAGACCTAGATGAAATAACAAGTGGAAGATGTGTTAAACGCTATATGCGAGGCAACGGCCACCGACCCACAGTCTTTCGAGCTGAGAGCCAACCGACCAGCGTACGGAGGGAGGCAAAACATCACTGTGATAGCGAGCGAAAGCTTAGCCCAAAGTGATAGCCCAAAAGCCCATGGAAAAAACCAAACTCAAGATCGGCTGGGTTATCTGCAGAGTGGTCGAGCGGACTGAAGACTCAAGATGCTACAGGTGCCGGGAATATGGCCACAGAAAGGCGCAGTGCACAGGGCCCGACCGCGAAGGCTTGTGCCTTAAATGTGAAAACATGCACAAACGAGGCATGCTGTGTTCTGTGCAACCTGAAGGGACATCAAAACGGACATAGGTCTTGCACCAAATCCCGCGACGAACGGCAGATACGGCCGATGGAATTGAAAAATGCCGACCAACCGTGATTTCCCTTCAGATAAACACAAACAGGAGCCGCCCTGCCCTCGATATGGCTTACTACACAATTCGGAAGGTGAAGGCGGACTTGTTGCTGGTGAACGAACCAAACGAGCGAGCTATCAAGGGTAAAAAGGACTGGGTATACGACGAAAAAGTTGATAGCGCTATCAAGATCCTGAGTAACAACAGTGGCCACGAAGCGACAAGGATGCGAAGACGGCTTCTCGTATGTCATGACAACCGAGTTCACAGTCTACAGCTGTTACTGTTCTCCAAACAGACACATAAGCAAGCTCGAAAACACCCTTCAAGAAATAGGGGAGCATATCCGTGCCAACAGGAAGCCAGCAATCGTCACTGGGGACTTCAATGCAAAGTCTCCACAATGGGGAATGTTCTTCACAGACCGAAAAAGAGAGCTGCTAACGGAATGGATAGCTGAAAATCAGTCAGTTGTCATGAACGCGGGGTCAGAACCAACGTTTCAGAGACATAACCAATCTTCGATACTTGACCTGACGATCGTCATAGAAGACATTGCGCGAAAAACCAGCTGCTGGAAAGTGCTCGACGATGAGTCACTAAGGAAGGATAGTTTGGTGTCCCCCTCCGATTTTGATAAAACTCACATACGTTGTAGAGCATCGAAAATTAAAACACACGTATTTTTTTATCGGTGGAAAAACATTTGTAAGTGGTGAAATCGCTTTTCAAAGTTAGGCATGTTGAGGGGTGATTATGCAGTTTCACCCAGAAGGCGTCAACCGATTTTAATGAAACAAAAATCAAACTACTCCTCATTGAAGACAATAAAAAATCCACGTGAAGTTGAAGAAAAAATTAATTTGTAGGTGTGAAACTGCATAATCACCCCTAACTTTGAAGGGCGATTTCACCCCTTAGAAATGTTTTTCCGCCGATAAATAAATACGTGTGTTTTAGTTTTCGATGCTCTACAACATACATGAGTTTCATCCAAATCGGAGAGGGACACCAAACTATCCTTTGTAAGTGATCACAGATACATCCTTTACAAGACCATAAAGGATCCACACCGTCCAATGAGAGAAAACAGACGCGTTGGATGGAACCGCAAGAAGCTGGATGCTAGAGAGCTCGACAGAGCCATCTCGAGGATCGATGGGAAAAATGAGACGCTGACCGCCGAAGGCTTTCACAAAACTTTAGCCGGCGTATGGGACAAGGCCGTGCCAAAAAAGAAATTGATACAAGGGAAGCCACCAGTCTACTGGTAGAACCAAGACTTCGCGGAAACCAGGAGGAAATGCCTTAAGCGAAGACATATATATCTACACGAGAGGAGCAGCGAGGGACTAACTAGGAGCAAAACTACTAAAATGGGAGGAATACATAGTCTGGAAGCGCAAACTGCAGCGAAAAATTAAGCAGGCGAAGAAAGCGGCCTGGAAAAACATCGGTAAGGTAATAGACACTGATATATGGGGAGACGGCTATAAGATCGTGATGAAGACGATGACGGGTTTTCCGCCAAGGCCACAACTCACGAAAGACCTCACGGAAAAGTGATAGACCATCTGTTTCCGATTTACCCGCCGGTGGAGTTCGAGTGTCAACAGGACGCAATAATCGAACTCTTCATTGAAGAAGAGCTGTAACTAGCCAGCAAAAACCTGCAAAGCAATAAAGCACCGGGGCCAGGAAAAATTCTGCCGGAAGTCATAAAAAGAGTCGCGTCGAAGGAACCGATATACGTTCTAAGCGTCTATAACCGCCTAGCTGGAAAAGGGGACTTCCCAAAGACTTGGAAGCGAGCAGACCTCACTCTGCTAAGAAAAGGCTCCAAGTTCACGGATTTGCCATCATCGTATAGGCCCATTAGTCTGCTGGACGTAGAGGGAAAGCTCTACGAGCACCTCCTCGCAAACAGACTCAAGAGCGAGCTCAAGAAGATGAGAGACCTGTCTGACATGCAATTCGGCTTCAGAGAAGGCCGACAGATGCTAGATGCCATTCAGAGGATCTTGAGTTTGGCAGGAGAAGCAGCAGCATATGCTAGCGCAAATCGACGACTGTGCGCAGTGATCACCCTGGACGTGAAAAATGCTTTTAACAGCGCCTCCTGGCAGATTATACTGGAATAGCTCAGGGAGCGAAAGGTAGACGAAGGCCTCATAAAGATCGTGAAGTCCTACTTATCCGAGAGGGAAGCAGGGAACAGGGAGATTAGTAGTGGCGTACCCCAGGGCTCCGTCCTTGGGCCGCTGCTATGGAATGTCCTCTACGACAGCATCTTTAGCCTGTTACTTCCCGAAGATGTACAGCTTCAACTGGCGCCACAAAAGACAGAAGAGGTACTGCTCACGAACAAAAGGACAATAGCAAAAATCTCCTTCGAAATCCAGGGTGCACTAGTGAGACCGAGCCCAGCTCTAAAATACCTCGGGGTATGGCTAGACTCGAAGCTAAACTTCAGCATTCACATCGAAAACGCTCTCAGAGAAGCAGAGAGATCTCTAACGGCACTGACAGGCATAATGCCAAACATTGGTGGAGCACGTTCTTCAAAGAGAAGGGAGTTGGAAGCGTGGTACACTCACAGGTTTCGTACGCCGCCCCAATCTGAAGCTCGAGGCTGAAGACGAGAAAAAATGTCAGGCTGCTCATCAGATTCCAACGTGGACTGTCGATAAGGATATGTAGCACAAATCGCACGATCTCCGCAGAAGCTGCCAGAGTCATAGTAGGGGTCCCACCACTTGACGTCATGTCACAAGAAAGGAGCGAAAAATTCGAAGGAAAAGACGCTAAAGATAGACACATAACCTAATACCGAGGATCGAAGAATGGACTGACAGGGCGCACGGAGATGTGGACTACTTCCTGACTCAAGCCCTGTCCAGGCACGGATGTTTCAGGAAGTTTCTATTCGAAAGGATAGGGCGGACAGTGATGAGTGCCCGTACTGTGGGGCCATAGACGATGTCGAACACACCCTCTTCGACTGCGAGAGATGGAGAACGGAGGGGCAAAAGTATACGCGAAAGACGATGACAAATTTCGAAAAACAGAACTCGATTCCAGGCATGACAACGACCGAAGGAAAATGGGCAGCAAGCTATGAAGTGATAAAAGAACTCCTGGAAAAGATATAAAAAGACCTGCAGGAGATGTAAACAGTTTACCGGACAGCGCGCACACCGAAGAAATGCGAAAGTTAGTTCCAGTATGCGGCAGCGTATGACGAACAAGAAGGGGAGTTTTAAGTCAGTAAGAATCTGACACCACCCGCAACCATCAGGGTGTCTTATGTAAGATTTTCCCCCCTCCAAAAAAAAAAGATAATCTTGCTGTTTCCGCTATTATTAAGTCCGTGATTAAGTCCGTGAATATTCACATTTTCCAGATCCCCCACTAGCTCAAATTCGAATTCTTCGCGGTTTCGCGGCTGAATAACCATTTGCGCCTCCTTAGATCCACTCCAATCCCTAAGAGAAAGAGAGAATCGAGGCTCAATAGCAATGGGACATGAAGGTCAGGATAGACTCAACGAGCCTACTCAACGTCCCCTCAACGTTGCGCTGAATTCAACTTCCTCAGTGCAGGTGATCTGTTGACCATTGGCAATGGTGTTTTGATGCTCCGGGGTTGGCCTGCTAGAATAACCCAGCCTGGCCATCATCAATAGTCCTTCTGGTTGATGAAAGAACTGGTCGCCCCGCAATCTACTAAAGCTGGCAATCGTCGACCATAAACCTCCGGGCAAATGATCAGGACCGAATGGGCTTTCTATTATCTTCCACCGGACTGCAGAAATAATCCGGTATTCATATCGGGGAATTTTCCTGGCTCCAAGAAGACGCCCTTTCGTCTATCGGCGACTCGCATAACCGTTTCCCGTGCAGTTTTGGGCTGATCATGCAGTCTCACCCTCTTTACCATATCGGTAGCATCGAACCGTCCGACGCACCGCGCACCCTCTCGAGAAGTGGCCTGTGACATCGCAGTTGTGACAGATCACTTGCCCATCGGTACGGGGAAAACCCGACGATGATCCTGTAGCTTCTTTTGGTGAAAGAGCTGCCGGCAGAAACGGATTGGTACTGGCTGCCGTGCGATTCGGCTGAGTGGTAGTTTTCGGTCGTATGGTGGGCCGAGCAGGAGCTGGCGAGTATCCACCATGGGAAGACCCAAATGCGCCCCCTCTCCAAATGTTGCTCTACCACCTGAAACGTAACATGGTTCCTTGGTCGACTCTGCGCATTATAAGCGAACTCCGAAAGCATCGATTTCTCCGGGGCGGGAGGTATGTGATATGAGTTTTCAGCAAAACAGCTTCGTTTGACACGTATTGCGGTATTTTCCAAACTCTCCAGGTCCTCAGCCTGAGTAAAAGGTATGGCCACCTGGAGAAGAGGTAACAAGTTGTGGTAGGTAATCATTACCTGTTCTTCAACCTGGGATGGTGGCACGGCTCGGACAAATAAGTTACGCATACAGGTGAAATAATCCGATACACGTTCTTCAGCTCTCTGCGTCCGTGTTCTGATTTCGTCCCGTAGTGTATATTGAAAGTCGGGATCTCCAAAAAGTTGTTGAAATGCAACCTTGCACTCCTTCCATGAGGTTCACGGGGACCGTTCCAATTTGAACGAATGGTAAGCGATCCCTTTCACAAACAAGTGTATACAATTCATAAGGTCGTGATCTGAGATTGAAACCAGTACTCGGCCATTCTATACTCGTGCAAGAAACTCATCTACTTCCTCCTTAAATCCACCTGAGGAGGAGACATTCCATTTGCGTAATATATCGCACGCTGATATAGCCGGTGCTTTATGTCGCGAAGGATTTTGCATTATTATTATCGCCGTTAACCAACGGGATAACAGCATTCTGCAGCTCATTCGGGTTTGCCAAAATTCTTGAAAAATATAACCTTTCCCGCATGGCAGCGGACGAACCCTTTATAGGCAGACCCCATGTGGCTAGTTCTGCCTTCATCTCATCCTCCGTCAGCGAAGCTATCTCCTCTGGTGTTCTTAACACGACCATTTTGTTTTTCTTCTCCCCGGTATCAAAGAAAAAGAATCTGTAAATAAAGAAGGAGAAATTATTTCCCCAGGGTTCGAGCGGAAAGACGCTACTATTAACTGAATTGAGAATTACCCGATGAGACTCAACCAAATTATCTTGCCTACTTCAAATAAAAGATCCCCTCCACTGATAAAAATGAATATAGGAATGAGCAATCAGTGGTGGCGAGACCCCCTAGAACAGAGACTTCGCTATTCCGTATATGGTGAATTTAAAGTATGAGCGGTATGTTACATCTCTAATCTAGAGAATATACAAACAAAAAAAAACGAAACAAAAAACAAAATGAATTAAAATAAAAAAAATACCCCACAGATAAAAAATAATAAAACAAAATAAAATAAAATAAAACAAAAGAAATTAACAAATATAAATTAATAAAAGCTACAATAAAATCAGTCAAAGAGGAGCAGCGAGTCCACGCGGGATATTATCGGAAAGCCAACAAAAAGTTAGAAAAACGAAAATATTCAATTAACGGGACCAGTCCCGATCCAATACTCATTCCAATTTTAATAAAATTCTCAAGTATCAAATATCAATAAACGGGGTTCATGAAAATAAACGGTATATAAAATACAAATCCCAAACAAACAAATAAATCAGAAAAAAAATATTGAAATGCATGAAATGATATAAATAATGAATAAATAAATGTTAAATGTCAGTCAAATAAAAGTAAATCAATACTAAAAAAAAAAAAAAGAAATTGATGAAGATAAGGAAAGAAAGATAAAGTAACGACCGAGTCCTACGACGAGACTACCCTCATTGTCCTCCGTTAATAAAAAAATAATAGATTAGATATTTATTAAAAAAAAAATAAATATTGAAATAATTTTTTAAAAAATTTTTTAAACCAATAAATGAAATGAATAAATAATAATGATCCAAAAGTTAAAACTGTTCAAGAAAAGGAATCGAAATAGTAATGTCGATAATAATATCTAGAAAAACAGACTAATTTTGTCTAAAACAGGGAGAACGTACCAAAGAATAAATAAATAATCAATTAAATAAATAAATAGATGATTAATCAAATAAATAATGCCAATTAAATAAATAACTGAATAATAATTTAGGCACCAACGGAATCTGCTGGTCGAGGGACACGTCAACGGAAACTTTGACTTTTCTTTCTTTTTTTCCCCATAAAATAAAATTGAAATAAAAACAAATTAAAAATAAATGAGTGGTTATTATAAAAAAAAAAATTAAGCACATGCAATTGTGTCAAGAGATCTCGATAACCAGAAAACGATCATCTATTGCAGGGCAATTGGATATGTTCCCGATCAAAACGTTTCTACGACAGTTATTCCTAAATTCCCCGATATACCCGGGACTCACAAATTCGCTCAACTTAGTCGACAACGTTTTGGAACCACATAAAATTTCAAATGATATTTCAAAGCTTGCACTTCACTGCGTGAGCGAGCTTGGTCTACCGTGCGCCTCACGAAGACTTCCTACAGTAATGCCTGCGATACCTTCTCTGCGGAATATTCAATTTCTAATAGTTCTTTTCAGTATTCAATAATTGCTTGTGACAACCAATGGGAAAAAAAACCTTGGAGCAAACTATATAATAAAAATGCCAGACTCGATAATCATGATCAGAAATTAAAAGGAAAAGGCATATTTTAAATAATACAAAATTAAATGAAATAACGTTCAAAGTTCCCCGAATAGAAAAATATTTGAAGAATAGCAATGAATATAAAAAGATGCTTTTGTTAAATGATAAAACGAGGACAATGAAAAATTAAAAACAAAGAATTTAAATCAAGGTTAAATCAAATATAATACAATAAACTTAATTGTAACATAATTTTCCCAAAATCTTCATAGTCGTGCCCCATGTTGGGTGCCAAATTTGTAATGTAAATTTATCTATAACCGGTACGACCAAACTCTTATAATGTCAATTGTATAAACTCAAAATAAAACAACGGAAGACCATAGGGAAGAAAGAAAACTCACCGGGACGATGCTGCAGCGATACTCTTTTTCAATTTTCGATAATTCCAAAAACGTCTAAACGATACATCCTCGACTTAGTCTTCCCCTCAGTAAAATTTTCGACTTGGTTTCTACGACGCGTATCAATAAATTCAAGTAGGGCCAAAGGTAGAGCGGGACAACAGTAGGCTTAGCGCTACGTCCTGTTCGCTCAACGGTAACTGAAAAAAAGTCCTGAGGTCCTGACAGCATGCGCGCCCGTCTATGATCCCTACCAAACGGTACAAAATCGAGTTGATTGGGGGAACCACTATCGCTAGATGACCGCGACTAGCGCCTCAGCTGGACGACGCATAAATTCAAATAGACGATAGAGATGCACAGCTTAGTCCGGCAGCGAGACTGCTTTAGATCCCGACGGTGAAAAGCGGAAGATGATTCTTTCCTCCCATGAAGCCGTCCAAATCGACGAATACGATGCGTTCCTTCTCTCTCTCTGTTCAGTTTTCACGCTTACCAAGTACACACTCAACTCATGCACACGCTACAGTCACAATCATCTGACGCCTCGCGTCATATGGTATAGCTCGCAGGTATGCTATATCGATTTATCGACCGCGCACTCATGCATATTGTCCATCTGCTCACATCCTCGATCGAAGCTCACTCAAGCGGCCAACGCTGTTAGCGTGGCCCCATCGGCAAGACCACTCACAAGTCTCGCCTTCCATCGCTGACAGCAAATCACAAGCAAGCTGTGACGCACGTCCGTCTTCTTGATACTCTGCCGCGTGGTCGACGGATGTGGCCATTGTTCTCACTCGAGTCGCTCGCTATACACGTTCCCGCGTAAAGCTCACGGAGATATTCTCTTGTTCTAATCACTCTAGTGCGGATTCATTTCTGTAGTGTAATACATTCTTGCTCAAATCACCCGTGTTTAACTTCAGTGTTAGTGAAACTCATAGCAGATCATCAGAACCACAGAGCCAATCACATAAACGTCAACGGCGTGGTTCGCGCGTTGGCTGCACAGACGCCATTCTGCTCAGCACCGATCATCGGCGTCAGGACCCTCATCAGACTGCCGTGTGGCATTTTTCGAGCTCTACAGTCAGACCTTATCATCAGGATCAACCACACGGAATCACCAAGGCAACTCAGAGGCCTGAGACCCAATCACCAACAGTACATCAACACGCAGGCCAGACCAATCACAGTAATATATTAAACACAATCAACAGGTATTTTTTCATGCAGCCAATGTTACATACTTTCAATAAACGTTGAATTTATTATTGTTAAATTACTGAGTTCATTTAATTAGTTATACTTGTCACCAGGATCCTTAACCTTAATATTCGCATCTGTCACTCGACATGCTACGTGCGAATGCATCAACCCGCTATCCACCAACAGCGTAGTAATACTCAAATGATACAGGTTCACTGTGCAGAGCACTATATTGATTATTATTCATTATGTTTTTACTCAGTCTGACTAGGCGCTGACTTTGCGCACTTGTCAATTTCTGTCATAGTGCGTTGTCGCCTCAGTTAGTGTCTATCGTAGAGGTCTTAATAATTTTGTTGGAGCATTATCAAATATTTAGAATATACTCATATTCAACCATCATACATTTTTTGGTCCTTCGAGCCGGATCCTGGTCAAGTATATAATTTTATGCCTCGATACTCACATGAATCACCAATCAACACATGTAATACACTACAGATTGCGCAACTCAGCATGCATCGATACAAGACAATGCTCAATAATAATAAAATACTCACCCAAGTGCACTAATCATTTTTTGTAAACCATTCAACAGGCTCAACTAGTTCAAATCATGGCTGACGATAAGAAAGCGCAGTCAGACCAAAGCAAATCCTCGCAGGAAGGCGACTCACAGGATGGTGATGTGGAAGCAATCGATGAAGCAACAGTCGTTACCGAGACACTCAATGTACCACCCACGGTACAGAGACCACGCACCAGATCACCATCACCAAACACCAATCAAGCTAACCTCATGGAGTATAAGGTCGCATCACAGCATGCGAGGATAGCAATGATCAACCAGCTACACGATCACCTGCAAAACTCACCAGGCAGCGTTTCCGAAGAACTCAACGGCCAGTTAGAGATTTTAAATCGCACTTGGGACTGTTTTTGTAACGAGCATGATCAAATGGGAGAAACATGTAAACGTGCTTTTCTCACTCACCCGTATGTTACAGAGAAGGTGTACCAATCAGGCTTTGATAGTTACTTCAAGGCACTCACAATCATCCTGCGAAAGAAGGCAATCGCAAAAACTCAAGAGACCGTATCAAGCAGAACTGATCAACAGAGTCAACCAAGTCAGCACCGATCAACATTGCCGAAAATAACGTTGCCGGAATTTGACGGTGATTTTACAAAATGGCCGGCATTTAGAGACTTGTTTGCCTCAATGGTGGTCGACAATGACCAAATCAGTGATGTAGAGAAACTACACTATTTAAAGATCAGCCTTAAAGGATCAGCCGCTCAACTGATCTCCAATGTGCCGATCAACAATGATTCGTTCAATTCATCATGGCAAATAATCAAGGACAGATTCAACAACAAGGAAAGACTCATCCTGTCTTATGTTGAGAAACTCCTTAGTAACACTCGACCAGTGGCAAAATCTGCAGCCGCACTCAACACATTAGTTAGCTCAACGAAGGAAATAATCAACGCACTCAACGTTCTCGGAATTGATACAGAATCGTGGAATTATGTATTAATTTTCGTAGTTGCTCAACGCCTTGATACATCCATGCGTGAAGCATGGGAATACAAACGGAGTGCGCACAAGCAGCCAACCTCGTTTGAAGATTTGATGGGATTCATCGAATCCAGAGCGAGAGCTTTAGAAGTCATCCCAATCAACCCTGATCAATCGGCTGACAGAGCCAGCAACATCTCAAAACACTCAACAAAACCTGCACTTCTGCCAGCTAGACCGGCTCACCATGCGTCCACTCAACCGAGGACACACCAGTATCCATGCGATCACTGTGGTGGTTCGCATTACATAGTGAGCTGTGCTAAATTCAGAGAGCTACAACCTGCAGATCGCCACAAAGTTGTGACTGAACACCGACTGTGTTTCAACTGCTTTGGTCATCACAACCTCCACTCATGCAAATCAACCATCAACTGCAAGACGTGCGGTGCCAAACACCACACGATGATTCATTTGCCATCCACCGCAAGAACCACACCAAAGTCAAATCAACCAAGCACCTCAGCTACACCTGCCACAGCTCATCCAAGCACCAGCTCACGTCAATGAGAAATTGACGTGCCATTTTGCCAACTCATCAACTCACACGGTAGAACAGCAGTTCTACTAGCAACGTGTCAAGCATTACTCATCACATCTTTCGGCACTCACCAAGTCAGATTACTCATTGATCCAGGATCAGAGCTCACCTTCGTCTCAGAACAACTTGTATCGGATCATGGGCTTACTCGTCAACACTCATCAATTCCAGTCATTGGCATTGGAAACACGAGATCAACACAAACCAGAGGTACCACCACATTAACATTACGATCAATTCATTCATCATGTGGTGTTACCATCGCAGCTCAAATACTCAATAAATTGATGAGTACATTGCCTTCAGTCCACACTCAACCACAGCAGTGGCCACACATTTCATCACTGCAATTGGCAGACCCTGACTTCTTAACACCACGGCAAGTAGATATCATCGTCGGGGCTGATTCATACGGGCTTATCATCCAGCCTGGCATCAAGAAACACTCGGACTTCTTACCGATTGCACAATCAACAATCTTTGGGTGGATTATTCTTGGTCCAGTCCCAGAGAATTATTCAACACCAAGCAACTCATACCACATCACAGTAGAATCATCAAACAAGGAAATTCAAGATCTTCTCACGCAGTTCTGGGTTCAAGAAGAAACACCATCGACAATAGATCACAAGCTCACCCCAGACGAAGAAGCGTGTGAAAAGCATTTTCAAACGACTCACACTCCAGACGAAGAAGGACGGTACATCGTGCGAATCCCGCTCAAATCATCACCATCGAGTCTAGGAGACTCAAAACTCACTGCTCAGCGATGTCTACAACGACTCATGAAGAAACTCTCAACAAATAATTCATACACCAACTTATACAACTCATTCATGAAAGAGTATGAAGATTGTGGTCACATGATACGTGTACCATCCTACCACCAGTCAACTCAAATAAGCGACTCTGTTCATGACTATTGTGAAACCGAGACGACCTTGGCACATGATGCTGTAGCATCAGGAGGGTTGAGGGTCTCGGAAGATCAATTGTCAGAACACACTTACGCTCATCCTCCATATTATCTTCCTCATCATGGTGTACTGAAAGAAGATCGAATCACAACAAAGTTGAGAGTTGTTTTCAACGGATCCAGCCCAACGACGTCGCAAGTATCACTCAACGACATCCAGCATGTTGGAGCAAAATGTCAACGTGACATCTCAGACATGCTCTTATGGATCCGACAGCACAAACTCATCTTTTCAACAGACATCACAAAGATGTACAGACAAATCAAAGTCCACCCGGACGATTGGGATTTGCAACGAATCATATGGCGAGATGACCAACTCAATATGGTGCCATATCACCTAACAACAGTGACGTATGGGACTCGCTCAGCACCATTCTTAGCAATCAGATCATTACTTCAACTAGTTGAAGACGAAGGTCATCGCTTTCCGCTCGCAATTGAACCACTCATGAAAGGCAGATATGTTGATGACATATTTGGAGGAGCTGATCAGCTTGACACACTCATCGAAATATCAAATCAAGTCACCCAGCTCTGCATGGCGGGCGGGTTGCCTCTAGCAAAATGGCACAGCAACACCGAGCAATTCATCGAGCATATCGACCACCACTCACCATCAAACTCACACTCATTCGAAGATAGCAGTACCAAGTTACTCGGCCTGTCATGGATACCTCGTGAAGACGTATTCAAGTTCCACGCAAAGCCTCCATGCTCAAGTTCCAAGCTCACAAAGAGAATCATCTTGTCTGAAACAGCACAACTCTACGATCCACTCGGGTTTCTCTCACCATTCATCATCAAGGCCAAATCATTATTACAAGAATTATGGCTGGAGAAACTCAGCTGGGACGATCAAGTTTCAGATCAGATACACACCAAGTGGACGTTGCTCAGAAAAGAGCTCACTCAAGTCGATGAAATCTCAATTCCACGATGGATTCAACTCACAAGCTCAACACTTGTGGAGTTGCACGGATTCTCCGACGCATCTCAAATAGCAATGGCGGCTGCTATCTATATCAAAACAACAACTCCAGGAGAAGAAACCAAGGTTACACTCATCTGCGCGAAATCAAAAGTAACACCACTCAAGCGACTCTCCATCCCTCGACTCGAGCTCACAGCAGCACTGATCTTAGCAAAGCTCATGAAGTACGTGCAAACAACCTTGGAACTCACCAACACTCAAACGTTCCTGTGGACTGATTCCTCAGTAACGCTCACCTGGATTAACTCACACCCATCACGGTGGAAGGACTTTGTCAGGAACCGAGTGTCAGCAATTCAAGAACTAACTCCAAACAGCGTATGGAAATTTGTTCCTGGCAAAGACAATCCAGCCGATTGTGCTTCAAGGGGCATCAGTATCTCCCAGCTCCAGAAGCACCTCCTGTGGTGGACAGGACCACAGTGGCTCACAGGCGATCAATGTTCATGGCCAACTCAACACTATCAACAAGACTCACAGACTCATCAGGAGGAGCGACCGGGGGTCGCATTCACAGTGGCAACAAATCAGGACGTATATCATTGGGAGATGATATACAGACACTCTTCTCTCACTAGACTACTCAGAGTAACCGCAATATGCTTTCGAGTAAGTCAACTCATCAAGAAATTGCCAAACTCAACGCTCTTTAACCCTCTCTCGCCACAAGATATTGAGAGAGCAAGAGTATTTTTGATCAAAGCAACTCAAGCAGCATATTTCTCAACAGAGCTCAAATTGATCACCATAGCTCAACTACCAACAGCTCATCCCTTCAATCGCCTGACTGCCTATATCGACACTCAAGGCATCATTCGGGTTGGAGGAAGATTGACCAACTCACAACTGGAACTTGAGGCAATTCACCCAGCAATACTCCCACGACATTCTCACTTCACCACACTCATCATAGCAGATGCACATCACAAAACCATGCATGGAGGCACGCAACTCACCCTGAACTACACAAGGCAATCGTACTGGATTATTGGTGGTAGAGCTCCTGTACGGTCGCAGATACTCAGCTGCATAAAATGTGCTCGACAACGTGGCGTCAGAGCACAACAACTCATGGGTCAATTACCAACCAAGAGAGTCACCCCAGCACGACCATTCTTCTACTCAGGTGTGGACTACGCTGGTCCACTGACCATCAAAACCTGGAAAGGTAGAGGCGCCAAACAACATAAAGGATGGCTGTGCATTTTCGTGTGCTTCGTCACCTCGGCCTTGCATCTGGAGGCCGTGAGTGACTACTCAACTGACTCATTCATCGCTGCATTCAGACGGTTCACTGGACGCAGAGGCATCTGCAACACTTTCTATAGTGATTGCGGCACAAACTTCATAGGAGCAGATGCCATACTCACCAAACTCTTCACTCAAGGTACAACAGAATCACTCTCACTGCATTGCTCACTCACCAGTGATGGAACTACATGGAAGTTCAACCCACCAGCAGCTCCACATATGGGAGGAAAATGGGAAGCAGCAGTCAAATCAGTAAAATATCACCTGAACCGAACAGTAGGAGACATCGCACTCACGTTCGAGGAATTAACTACGTTGCTCATCCAGATCGAAGCAACGCTCAACTCACGACCATTGGAACCACTCACAGAAGACCCTGAAGATACTTCAGCACTCACACCAGCTCACTTTCTCATCGGAGAGCCGCTCACAGCCATACCAGAGCCATCACTCACAGATCTGAACGTTACTAGACTATCACGATGGCAACTAATACAACAAAGGCTTCAATATTTTTGGTCCAAATGGTCAACTCAATATCTCCAGCGCCAACTGTCTACATCGAAATGGCATCATCCATCGAACACCATCAAGGTCGGTTCATTAGTACTGATCACTGATGAGAGGTCTCCACCATCAAAATGGCCTCTCGCCAGAGTCACTCAACTCCATCCAGGAAAGGATGGACTGACCAGGGTAGTGTCACTTAAAACTGCAACAACAACACTCGTTCGACCAATCACCAAGCTCGCCATCTTACCAGCTCAAACTGAATGAAGAACAGATCACATTTAATCATCAACACCGTTGCTGATGGCGGGCGGAATGTTCAGTTTTCACGCTTACCAAGTACACACTCAACTCATGCACACGCTACAGTCACAATCATCTGACGCCTCGCGTCATATGGTATAGCTCGCAGGTATGCTATATCGATTTATCGACCGCGCACTCATGCATATTGTCCATCTGCTCACATCCTCGATCGAAGC